>OX393557.1:18620178-18805483 GCA_947650365.1 Chamaelirium japonicum | reverse complement strand
ACTAGATCGCGTGTTAAATGGTCTTGCCCTTTTTTTTTCTTTTTTGAAGGGGGTATACTTGTCCTTGTTAGAGCGACACTTGTAAGTGTCATTGTACAAGAGACACCACGGTTCAATGCCGATCAACTACAGAAGCGTAAAGGTTTTTTTTTTCCTTATCAAAGACCCGGTCTTGTTTTTTTTCCCATGGATCGACGTGCCACTTTAATTAACCACACGATGTAAGACAAACCCGAGATTCGATCCTATGACCACCCCTTCCAATACAACCGTAGTTGCGGCCTTACCCTATTAATTTGGAAAAAATGGTTGCTCAACATCAGAATTGTGGGTTGAGATAGTGATAGATCAGTAATGTGCTCATGTTGCATCATGTGATTTAATGCTTATTTGGCCACCCAATATGGAGAAATTTGGATGTGACACGTCAGTTGGTACCCCTTCCATCGCTAGTTTGAAGCTCCGGCGATGCCCGGACCACGGGCAGAGACGAGGGGTTGGGTGTGCATGGTGTACAAAGGAAGATAGAAGAGGATGGAAGGGACTAGCTAAGGTGTTCAGATGGGTCATGCCTCCCACAGGTTAGTACGATATCTGTAATGGAGTGGGTGGTGGGCTGTTTATATACCCGTCTTGAAACTCTCCTTACAAGCCGGTTTTGTGAGGAGGCGGGTATCCAAGGGCCTGGATTCGTCACAAACCGGCTTGTAGGGAGAGGTCCGAGGCGGATATATAAACGGCCCATCACCCACTCCCATTACCGTTGTGGGACTAACACATGTGAGGCATGACCATCTCAACATAGAGCAGGTCGGGTGGTCGTGGCCGTTTACTCAGATTGGCTTGGGCAACGACTGCGGATTCCAATTCAAGGAGGTTTTGCAACATGCATGTGCACGCACAATTAAGGGGAGATCTGTTATGTATACCCACAAAGGTAGAAAGGCCTCTCCATAGCTCTCGATGCAAGCTTTCATTGAAGCTTTGGTTGGTATAGGATGAAGACCGATGTCGTGTGAGGACAAGTCGAGATAAGAACACAATCACAAATATGCAGAAAAACAATCACAAAGAATGATACGAAAATTTAAGTGAAAACTCTTGAGGAAAAAAACACTGTGAGTAAACACTTGAGTATACTTCACTATCAATGGCGGCAAGAACAACGAGTACAACCTGAATCTTTTTCTTCCTCCTACAAGATCTACGCCTCTCCTCCCTTAGCATTCAATAAATGAAAAACCTAAGAAGCCTCGAAGACTTACCTTCAAGCAAGCTTCGATCCGATTAAACCTCCGTAATCAATCCATGCCTAGTTTCTCTTCTACATCGTAAAAAATATAGCCGTCATGGCACGCACCATAGCCTCCAAAGCCTTCATGAAAGTATCTCTACAAAACCTTAAAGAAATTATTTTAAAGTCTCTAAAATCGAGTCACCGCAATAGAGAAACTAGGCAACCCGGCCCGATTTCGCTTAAGCAGACTATACGTATAGTTTGCCCAGGCAGACTGTACGTATACTTCACTATCAATGGCGGCAAGAACGAGTACAACATAAATCTTTTTATTCATCCTACAGGATCTATGCCTCTCCTCCTTTAGGATTCAATAAACAAAAAACTTTAGAAGCCTTGAAGACTTACCTTCAAGTAAGCTTCGATCCGATAAAACCTCCGTGATCAATCCACGCCTAGCTTCTCTTCTACATCGTAGAGAAAATCTAGTCGTCGTAGCACGCATCATAGCCTCCAAAGCTTTCACGAAAGTCTCTCTACAAAACCCTAAAAGAAACTCTTTTAAAGCCTCCAAAATCGAGCCACTGCAAATAGAGAAACCAGCAACCCGGCCCGACTTCGCTCAAGCAGACTGTACGTATAGTTCGCCCGAGCAGCCTGTACATATACTTCATTGTCAATGGCGACAAGAACAATGAGTACAACCTGAATCTTTTTATTCCTCCTACAAGATATACGTCTATCCTCCCTTAGGATTCAATAAACGAAAAACCCTAGAAGCCTCGAAGACTTACCTTCAAGAAAGCTTCGATCCGATAAAACCTCCGTGATCAATCAACGCCTAGTTTCTCTTCTACATCGTAGAGAAAATCTAGCCGTCGTAGCACGCACCATAGCCTTCAAAGCCTTCACGAAAGTCTCTCTACAAAACCCTAAAAGAAACTCTTTTAAAGCCTCCAAAATCGAGCCACCGCAAACAGAGAAACCTGACAACCTGGCCCGACTTCGATCAAGCAGACTGTACGTATAGTTCGCCCGGGCAGACTGTACGTATACTTCATTGTCAATGGCGGCAAGAACAATTAACGAGTACAACCTGAATCATTTTCTTCCTCCTACAAGATATACCCCTCTCCTTCCTTAGGATTCAATAAAAGAAAAAACCTAGAAGTCTCGAAGACTTACCTTCAAACACTAGATCGCGTGTTAACCTCCGTGATTAATCCTCACCTAGTTTCTCTTCTACATCGTAGAGAAAATCTAGCCATCGTAACACGCACCATAGCCTCCAAAGCCTTCACGAAAGTCTCTCTTCAAAACCCTAAAAGAAACTCCTTTAAAGCCTTCAAAATCGAGCCACCGCAAATAAATTCACAAACCAAGCAACCCGGCCCAACTTCGCTCAAGCAGACTGTACGTATAGTTCGCCCGGGCGAAATTATTTAAGGTTCTGTAATTCTGTAAGTGCCCACCTGGAGGATTTCACCCGGAAGAGTTTTTCCAATGTTTTGCGAGAGGCCTGTACAGGGACTTCATCCAGGCAACTCGAGCTGGACATGCTATTTGGGGAGTTGTGAGCATAGCTCTCATTTCCCTTAGGTCTTTTTCTTCATGGGGATAAACACCCCTAATATCTCTCTCTCTCTCTCCCTCTCTCTCTCTCTCTACCTATATATATACTAGAAATGCCCGTGCCTGTCGGCACGCACATTCGATGAGGGCGTGACAAAATTTCGAGGGAAGATAATATTTTAAGAGTGGCAATAATAATTCAAAAGGATGATAGTATTTTCGAGGGAGGTGATGATATTTCTAGGACGACAATATAAATGATATGTGAAGATGATCATGTCGGCATGTACAGTCTGTCAGTGCACCCAAATTCTCGTGAAGGCGTCCACATTCAATGTGGGAGCCCACAATCTGTGAAGGCATCCACATTCAACGGGGGCACCCATATTCATTGAAGGCACCCACATTAGGCGAGAGTGACCAGGGCGCCTACATTTGGTGAGGCTGCCAACATTTGGTTGGTGACACATACTTTCGGTCGTGGCAACCATTTTTGGTTAGATACATTTCTACGCTCCATTCCGCCATAAGAACGGGCCCTAAAGCTGGTGATGAATCAAATATAAAAATTTTACCACTTTGTCTCGGTTAATATATAAAGTGAGCTAATAATCAGCATCGACTCCTACAGAGCGCTTAGATATATTATTTATTTAATATTTTATATGGAAAAAAAAAAACAAATCCCATCTCATAGGGCAACCTGAGCTCCAAAATTACTTGACCAACCTGATAAACCTCAGTGGCATACTCGTAGCGTATCTATATCCCAAGTGAATTTCATGGAATTCCTAACATTTAATGCCCTCAATAGTCCAGCTTTGGACGTTCCTTATTTTCTGAAGGGTTTGAAAAACTGGTCAGGTGACCTTACCCTATCAAGGAATTCCTAACATTTAGTGCCTCTCTCTCTCTCTCTCTCTCTCTCTCTCTCTCTCTCTCTCTCTCTCTCTCTCTCTCTCTGGGTTGCGGTCAGAGGGAATGCTGGAACCAGGAGGTTCCCACATGGATCTAGCAGGATCGGAGGTCTTCTTGCGGAAGCCTTCTTGGCGGTTGAAATTTGACGGATTCCGGCCTTCAGAGATCCAAGAGAAGACCCTTCGCGGCCTCCAAGACTATAATTATGGGATTTGTATAATTTGGTGTTATTAGGGTGAAAGCTTCTTAATTATAAGGGTAAATTACACTTTGCCCCCCCTGAAGTTTAGCTCAGAAACACTTAACCCCCCTATAAATTATTTTGTTCCAAATCGCTTCCTTAAGTTTGAAATATTAGCACAATGCCCCCTTTTGTCAACTACTTAATTTTCTCATTTGGTAATTTTTATCTAATCAAAACTGAGTTGATAGGGGCAAAATGTAGTTTTCTAACTATAGGGGGGTTAAGTGTTTTTGACCTAACCTTTAGAAGGACAAAGGGAAATTTGAAATTAGGGGTTTTTATTCTGGATCCGAGAGGATTGATCTAAGAGAAGAATTGAGAGAGAGAGAGAGAGAGAGAGAGAGAGAGAGAGAGAGAGAGAGAGAGAGAGAGAGAGAGAGAGAGAGAGAGAGAGAGAGAGAGAGAGAGAGAGAGGTGGGGTGCCTACCGGAGCGGAAGGGGGAGGGATCTTGTTGGTTGAGGCCGCGTGCGATTCACAGGGTAGCTACTGCTCTCTTATCTTTCCCTCTCTGAGGTTTACAAAGAGTGACATGGAATCCAATCACACAGTCCCTTCGCCAGCCTCTCTGAGTTGAGTGCAATTCACTGATGAGGGCTAGGTGAAACTGACATCATGTTATCGCGACACGTCGTTCAGTGCCTATGGAAAAAAATTTCAGCACATCCTGCGTACCATACATCAGCAAACCCACTTCAATTCAAGAGTCATGGGCTAAACGGGCCCAGCACATGGATGTGCGGAAAATTTCCCCCTATTTATAAGATCACATAATTAATTATTTTTCTTATTTAATAAGGAAATATGGACCAACAGCTATCCCCCATTAATGCTGCTCACCTTATTTGGGACGCAGGAATAGAGAAATAGAGATGCGCGGGATACATCAATGATGGTTTAACAATCCGGTGGCTCAAAATGATTTCGATATTTTTCATCGCAGCCGTTGTTTGTACCCCCCACAAAACTGTAGCTTATCAAAACTGAGTTGATAGGGGCAAAATGTAGTTTTCTAACTATAGGGGGGTTAAGTGTTTTTGACCTAACCTTTAGAAGGACAAAGGGAAATTTGAAATTAGGGGTTTTTATTCTGGATCCGAGAGGATTGATCTAAGAGAAGAATTGAGAGAGAGAGAGAGAGAGAGAGAGAGAGAGAGAGAGAGAGAGAGAGAGAGGTGGGGTGCCTACCGGAGCGGAAGGGGGAGGGATCTTGTTGGTTGAGGCCGCGTGCGATTCACAGGGTAGCTACTGCTCTCTTATCTTTCCCTCTCTGAGGTTTACAAAGAGTGACATGGAATCCAATCACACAGTCCCTTCGCCAGCCTCTCTGAGTTGAGTGCAATTCACTGATGAGGGCTAGGTGAAACTGACATCATGTTATCGCGACACGTCGTTCAGTGCCTATGGAAAAAAATTTCAGCACATCCTGCGTACCATACATCAGCAAACCCACTTCAATTCAAGAGTCATGGGCTAAACGGGCCCAGCACATGGATGTGCGGAAAATTTCCCCCTATTTATAAGATCACATAATTAATTATTTTTCTTATTTAATAAGGAAATATGGACCAACAACTATCCCCCATTAATGCTGCTCACCTTATTTGGGACGCAGGAATAGAGAAATAGAGATGCGCGGGATACATCAATGATGGTTTAACAATCCGGTGGCTCAAAATGATTTCGATATTTTTCATCGCAGCCGTTGTTTGTACCCCCCACAAAACTGTAGCTTATTATATAGATATATATATATATATATATATATATATATATATATATATATATATATATATATATATATATATATATATATATATATATATATATATATATAGAGAGAGAGAGAGAGAGAGAGAGAGAGAGAGAGAGAGGAGTGTTACAGTGAGTTGTAAACTACGAGAGAAGAAAATGAGCTATGGGGCTTTTGATACCCCTAGAAGATTTAATATTTGATGAGGGTGTTTTCTAAGGTAAGATTATCATCCTCACCAATTTCAGCAAATTTTAAAACTTCTAGGGTCATCAAATGGTAGAAGCAAAATTAACAGTGAATACGAACGGTAGATAAAGCTTCTACCATTTGATGACCCTAGAAGTTTTGGAATTTAATGAAAATTGGTGAGGGTGATCATATTACCCTAGACAACACCCTCACCAAATTTTATCAAATTCCAAAACTTCTAGGGATATCAAAATCCCTGCAGCTCATTTTCTTATCTCGTAGCTCACAGCTCACTGTAACACTCCTTTCTCTGTGTGTGTGTGTGTGTGTGTGTGTGTGTGTGTGTGTGTGTGTGTGTGTGTGTGTGTGCATATATATATATATATATATATATATATATATATATATATATATATATATATATATATATATATATATATATATATATATATATATATATATATATATATATATATATATATATATATATATATATAACATGGCACGTCGGTTTTGCGCTGACTAGACAAAAAAAACCAAAAGATGACTAGGACAAGCTGACTAGACAAAAAAAATGACTAGACCAAAATATTCAAGCATCCCCCTTCCCCCTCACCTCATCAAAGGAAAGCTGTCATCACAGCAAACGTTTCCCTTTTTTATCGCAATTTCAAAAGGAAAGTGTCATCAAAGGAAAGCTCTTGATTTCAAAAGTTCCATCCTATAATCCTGATTTCAAAAGGAAAGCCTCATTCAGAGCAAAAAAAAAAAACCTTATCAAAGGAAAGATGTCATCGCAGTGATCCCAATTTTTTTAAAAAAAAAATTTCCTCCCACCTCTTAATTTTTTTCCCTCCCTCATGATCTTATTCTCCCAATTCCCCAACCCAACACGAAATTAGCGGGTCTGGGTCAAATGGGTTCGGGTCGTAAACGGGTCGACACGACTAACCCGTTTAGTAAACGGGTCGGGACCGGTTTTTGTCTTCGATCTGTTTAAGACCCGTTTAAAAATCAATGGGTTGGGTTTACCCAGCATTTGATTATAGTCTGCGATGGGTTCAACGGATGGCTGTGATCAGGACACCCATGATGGTGAGTTACAACGAAAAAAAAATAAAGAATAAATATTTAAACGGGTCTTACCGAGTCTTAGCGGTTGTCGGTTCGTCGGGGCGAGCCGGTGTTGCTGCCGAAAGTTTTTTGTTGCCGAAGGTGATCAGGTGCGTTGTCGTCGAATACGACATTGTGGGTGGGAATGGTGATTTCCCGGGGGTTGTTATGCCGCCGAAGACGGCCCGCTCCAGTGCTGACAGGCACGGGCATGCACTAGTATAAATATATTGTGTGTGTGTCATATTTTTTTTGTATATAATTAAGCTATGTTTTACTCTGTTAGAACCCCTACTTTTAACCAAAGTGCAATGTTATGCACACACACAATATATCATAGCCAACATCCTCGCAACGAGCACCATGGGATCGGTTCGTGGCATGAATCCCAGCGCACAATGATGATGTTAACATAGCGTCATCCTCCATGCAGTGTACATGCCCATCTCATATGTAGCACTTGCAGCGAGGATGCAAGCAGGGGCGTAGCCAGGAATTTATTTTGGGCTGGGCTGAACCTAAACTAATTTTTCTACAATGAAAATTTTTATTATATACAACAAAGAAATACTCATCATAATTTTTTAATCGAACATCGAGGATACAAGAAAACTTTATTAATAGAAAAAACACACATAAAGCAGACCATAAACTAAAAAAAAAAACAACGCAATAAATAAACATGTAATGCAAATATAATAATACATTACTGAAGTTGTGCCCTGCGATGCTTCAAAAGAAGTGTCTTCTTTAGCTTCGACTCTGGGAGATTTAGAAGGTCGCTCATCGAGATTATCAACAGTAGATGAAGAAGGCGTCTCACTTGTTGACTGATCATCTCTTTTCTTAACGAATGAAAGAATATTTTTTTTTTGCTTGAGCATTTGATGATTTGACATTATAACCTACAATAAATTAAAAAAAATTTAAGATTATGATTTATCAAGTCAGTACAATAAATGTCTGTCAAATTTGACTTTACCACCCCAAAATTATATACTAATTAGTAAATCAAAGACTATCTATTCTTATATCGAATCAATTAACATATTCATTTAGATACTACTCCATTCTCATCTATCATAACCTGATATTTTCCTACAAGCTTGCAACTTGATATCCAATATCGATTAATTGTGCCAAATTTCTAGTCATCACAAGTATTGCTAAGAAAGGGTTCACCATATATTATGCACTTATTCTAAGTTTTGTGTGATCATACTACTATATCGAGCAGAACATGTATATAGATTATAGGATAACTTCAAAACTATCAGTTTTGCATTAACATAAAATGGCAAACAAAAAATAAAGAATGCAAAAATCAATCCAGCATTTGACAAACACAATATATAAAATCCTCTTGTACAAAGCCCTAACAGTAATATTGAGTCATTGACAATGAAGTAGTATCTAAGGGGGTTTTTGTCGGTTCGATGTGATCGGTTTTCTGTTCGATTTCGGTTTGAATCCTTTCTTCTACGCCGGGGTGCACTGTTAAGTGTTAACTAAAAAGATCTATAGACCTTGGTAACATTTGACAAGAACAAATCAAATAGAGAGATCATCCGCAGAGCGCGACCATGCACCAGCTGGCCATATGACAGGACATGAGCAATGTTATTCAGCCATCCAGTTTTCCATCCGGATCAAGCCAGCCTGACGCGGCACCTGATCGCAGGCGCCTGAGATGGCCCGATCCGGATAGGAAGCAGGATGGGTGAGAAGCATTTTCCACGAGAAAATTATACATATTTTTTGCTACAAATCATCAATTATTCCACCTTTTTGTCTGTATCTCATCTCCGATCACAAGATCCGAACAAATCATAGTATCCTACAACCAATCCATCCAACACTAAAAAAAAAAGCACAAAAATAGGAGGCAATTTCGTATCTAAGTGATCTACAATATTTCATTTCCCCCATTTATACAAAAAAAAAACACAATTTCTCAATTAAACTAAGAAATTATATCGGAACCCTAGAATCCTAGATCACCCCCTGATCCGGCTATCGAACCCTAAAACGACTAAAATCCCCTCAAATCATTGTTCGGATGACAACATCGAGAGATCGACAGCACAGATCGGGAGGTCGGACTTAGGAGCCGCTAACCTGGTCGAAGGTGACGGGCAGGCGGCGCCTCCGCTTCGTCGGCGAAATGACGCAGATCTATGGATGGAAATGGCTCTGAAGATTGAAGTTGTTCTTGGTGAGGCTGGAGGAGGTGCCGACGCCGCCGAGGAGGAGATGCGGCTCGGATTTAGGGCCATTGCTGTCGGCGATGAGGAGACTCGTCACCGTCGGCCGTCGTCATGGGTCGAGAGGCCACAGAGTCGGCCGTCGCCGTCGCGCCGAGGAGGTCCGGAGGTGATGCGGGTCCGATCTCAGCCGCTGGCCCGCTAGGGTTTTCACTTTTCTGGGCCTCTGGCTGTGGGGTGCGGCACTCGGGCGCTCGGGTCACCTCACCGGGGTACTGGGGTAAGTGGGTAACGGGGTAGGGGTTATATTATATAAGTCGGGTCGGGTTTTTCGGTTTCGGTTCGGTGTTCTGTACCCGGGATCCGAAACCAAAACCGATTTAATCGGTTTAGTCGGTTCGGTTCCGTTTTGGTTCGGTTTGATATTCGGGTCGGTTTTTTCGGTTAAATTTTGATCGGTTTCGGTTCGGTTAGACGGTTCGGGTCGGTTTTTGCACAGCCCTAGCCGGAACAGTGGACCATCAGATTGTATTAGAAATACTAATTGACGGTAATAACCTCTTTTGGAAGAGGATTAGGGGGAAGAGCTGTTTCACATACCAAACGCCCCAAAAAAAATCAATCTGGCTATTTCTATTCCGACCGGAACGGTGGACCATCAGATTGTATTAGAATTTAGAAATAGTAATTAAAGGTAATAACCTCCAAGTTTAAGGAGAAGAGTTGTTATGTTGTTCCACATACCAAACGCCCCTCAATGCCCTCATGTTTCCTAAAAATCCGGCATGAACCCATGATTTAGAGCAAAGAAAAAAAAAATCAAAATTTCTAAAACTGTTTCAGAATTCAGACTTTCAGGTTTTGATGCAAAACCGGGAGGAGGAGGAGGAGGAGGAGAAGAAGAAACAAACTCCCCTCAATGCCCTCGGCCCCTCATGATTCCCAAAAATCCGGCATGAATCCATGATTTAGGCAAAGAAAAAAAATTTTCAAAAATTCCCAAACTGTTTCAGTCTTTCAGAATTCAGATTTTCTGATTTTCAGTTTTAGGTTTTGATCCAAAACCAGGAGGAGGAGGGGGGGAGGAGGAGGAGGAGGAGGAGGAGAAGAAGAAGAAGAAGACTCACCCGACGGGCCGAGGGCCGACGACGTGCTGCACTGCCGGAGCCGCTGCTTGCTCTTCTCCCGGACCCAAAGAAAGAAGTCCGGACGGAAGTCACGGAACCGAACGGAGATTCGTTTAAAACCCTCGTGAGGAGCTGGGTGGGCTGGACGGCTGGGCTGGGCCGGGCCGACTATTACTATGACTGGATTTTTAGTAAATCTCGGCCGAGCTACAGCCCGGCCGAGCCCACTCTTAGATCCGCCCCTGGATGCAAGCTAGGATATTCATACTCGGCGTGCACGCATATCATTCCTCTTATCAAAATCTTCATATAATGGGTTTTCATATGGTTTATGGCTTATTTTAAGCCATTAGATCTGAAATTCAGGAGAGAGCTTGTGTTGAGCTTATTCATACTATATAAAAGAGGTCTCAGGCTTTTAGGATATGAGGGAGTCCATTGTGAGCTTTGAGATTTATCGTCGTAGCCATTCTTAAGGGCTTAACGAACATTAGTTGTAATCTCTTCATCGTTTAATAATGGATCTCCCTTTGCACAGCTGTTGGACGTACACAAGATTGCCGAGCCACCTAAAAAATCATTGTTTTGAAAACAGGCTGAGCAGTTCGACCTGTTTGGACCGGAACCGGAACCGAAACATACTTCAGTTCAGTCTTTGAATAAACCAGTTCGTTTCTAAAATTATTTAAAAAAATAAACAATTGATTATTTTTGCGAAAACCTGGGTTGTTCGGTTTAGAGCAGAGGACCTGCCTGTGGTTAAAAAACTTGTTTACATGACTTGTCAACCAAGGAATCATACATTTTATTGATGTGTTTAGTAAGTATTTATTTAAAAATATCTATTTCTCATGCGGTTTAAATAGTTGAACCAATGGTTTGAACCGCACCGAATGTCTTTTCGGTTTGTCCTCCGATCCGATTTTGAAAAATTACCCAAAGAGAAATGTTATTCAGCTCGAAGGTTTTTTCGATTCTGCCAGTCCGATTGACTTGGCAGCATACAACTAGTGGCTGAAACCCACTAGCAATATTTAAATCTTTTACACCACCAGTTGCCATGTCAATCTGGCTGAGCGGAATCAGGAAAACCTTTAGACTAATAGCATCTCTTACCCAAAATCCTCTCTCTCTCTCTCTCTCTCTCTCTCTCTCTCTCTCTCTCTCAGCAACACACCAGCTAAGTTGAATCATCAGTTGCAACCCGTAGAATCGGTCCGGATCAGGAGTCAAGTCCGCATGTAGTCCCCAATCTCTCTCTCTCTCTCTCTCTCTCTCTCTCTCTCTCTCTCTCTCTCTCTCTCTCCCCCTCCTTGCGCTCGAAGCAACACACCAGCTAAGTTGAATCATCAGCTGCAACCCGTAGAATCGGTCCGGATAAGGAGTCAAGTCCGCAGGTAGTCCCCATCTCGTGCGGTTGATTCCCTCGGCTACCAGCTGCTAGCAACGCCATGTCTGACGTCATCTGGCATCATCACCGGCCAGCGTGGCAAGAAACTTGAGACAGCTGGAACGAACGAGGACGCACATGTCAACGCACGCATACGTGAGAGCTGGGTTGACATTAATTAGCTCAAGCGCGTAAAGAGATGGGCACTGTGGACCCTATAAACCATGTTGACGTAGTTTACTTCAAGGGTAATGCTTGGCTCCAACGGTTGTTGGATCAACTGGCTCCAACAAGCTGATGTGGCAATCAATGATTGGATCATACTCCACTTTTGTAAAATAAATTTATTATAAAAAAATCTTGAGTTTAAGCGGTAATCAGTACTAATCCCATGCAATGCACGAACGATTGTGATGTTGCTTGATCGGATCGTGCCGCATCCCCAATATGTGTGGGGAAGAGAGAGAGAGAGAGAGTGGGCCGGGGAGGCAGCCCCATGGCACCAAAGTCCTCAGCTTTATAAGAATAGTATAGATATGGGCCCCACATGATAGGCTATGTAGTAGTAGACCCTACAGGTATCAAGTGGGTATAGTCCAATCATTGATTGCCACATCAGCTGTTGAAGCCCGTTTATGTTTTTTACTTGAATTGATTATATTTAATCGGTCCCTAAGTATCCCCATCACAAGTAAACCAGCAACCGAAGCTTTTGTTACACGTAGGGTTGTGCAAGTGCCAGCTAGGTGAGTTGGTAATGTCTCCGAGGATTGGTACCCAAGACCTGAGATCGATTCCTTTTTTTATTTTTTTGCAATTAGATCAATTCCTGCTTCCATCAAATTAATAACTGGTAAGGGGTTGCCTTAACCCTCCATAAAAAAAGCAGTTATTAGTCTAAGGCCCCTCTAACTAATCATGTAGTTTGATAAACCCCTCTAACTGTTTCGTAGTGCATTAAGTCGATCCCTCCCTCAGTCATTTTTTTATAAAATAGCCATTTTGTCCCTCTAACAACCACTGTAGAACTTATGCGCAACTTTTATTTTTTACATGCGTTGTACAATGAAAACCCCAATAAGAGAACCAAAACACTGTAGTTGCTACAGTAATTTCACTGCAGCATAAATATTTCAGAGCATAAATTCGATTGCTACAGTGAAATCACAATATCAACCAAATTTACACTTCATATACATCCGAATTTATACTCCATTACCCCCGAATTAAAATCACTGTAGCTACAGTACCTTGAGTATAAGTTCAATTTTAACGGAGTATAAATTTGATTACTACAATGATTTCAAGGTAGCAAATTTATACTTCGAAATAATACTGCTATATTGAAATCACTATAGCAACTTTGGAGTATCAATTGTGGCTAGCAGAGTATAAATTCAGTTAACAAATAGGGATAATGGTAGGGGTATTTTAATCATTTGATAGGGGTTGAACAGGCCAACAGAGGTTTAAGGTCTAGGTGTCTTTTTAGGGTGGGTCTTAGCTCAAACAAAACTATTGTTAGGACTGATGCATTCTATAAAAAGGCTTATCCCCAACTCCCCCCCAAAAAAAAAACAAATAGGATTGCAAACTTGCAATGAAGCCCCTAGCCCCAAAACTGGTCAAGTCCGTCAATTATCGTTACCTGTCGATCCGAACCTGCACAAAGCCCCTAGCCCCAAAACTGGTCAAGTCCCTCTCCAAAGCTCAAGTCAGTCCAGGACTCACCGTAATAGCATCGTATGGTACTTTAGATGCACGATGGGCCAGCGAGAAAATATTCAGTGGGTCGGACATACCATGTCAACCGTGTATCCCCACACCCAATGCACTATATATTACAGTTTCTATTTTAGCCAATGCTATCACGACTTATTAATAGTCCCATTGGATGTGGGGGGTAGACAAGCCGATCGACCCCATTGGTTATTGGGTAAATTACACATAGACCCCTGTCATTTGATCGATTATCACTTACACCCTCTTATGTTTAAAACCCTACAAATGCCCCTTCTATGGTTTGAAAAATCATACAAATGGACCCCCTCTGGAGACCCTCTACAGGAAGAAAATATTCAAAGGGATGAACATACCACGTCAGCCGCATACCCCCCACACCCAATGTACTATTAATCTGTTGCATTTCAACTTCCTATTTTAGCTCATGCTGTCCCCAGATTGATAGAGCATTGGGTGTGGGGGTTACACAGCTGGCATTGTTCCTCTGTCCCACCGAATATTTTTTCCCTCTGGAGGGGGTGCAATTGATTTTTTTTTCAAATTATAGGGGACATTAGGGATGACAATTTTGGACCCGACACGACCTGACACGAAGTTAGCGGGTCTGGGTCAGGGCTAAACGGATTCGGATCGTAAATGGGTCGACACGATAGACCCGTTTAATAAACAGGTCGGGTCCGGGTTTAGGGTCTGGACACGGTAGACCCGGGAAGACCCGTTTAATATTCAACGGGTCGTATCGGCGGGTCTATCGGGTTAGATCGGGTCGAGTCGAATTAGGTCAACTGAATAAACCCGTGTGGTAAACGGGTCTTATCGGGTCTACTGGTTTATAAACAGGTCGGGTACGGATTTAGGGTCTAGACACGATTAGTTATACGGATCGGGTCTGGGTCTAGGGGTTTTCGACATGACCCGAAATTAGACATGACACGAAACCGACACAAACCCAACCCGACACGACCCATTGCCACCCTTAGGGGACATTTATAGGGTTTTAAACTGAGAGGATGTAAGTGAAAATCAGTCAAACCACATGGGGTATATGTGTAATTTACCCTTGAATATTTTCTTATGGGGGGGAGGCAAATGTTCTCCGAAATGCCAACATGTGACATGAGTGGTGTCGATAGCCCGACCGACAGAAATAAATCTTCTTTCCCTTTCTATAGTTAGCATGTGCTTTTGGCAGGAAAATTCCTTTTGCCCTTAAAAGGGAAAACTGACTTATGTGTGGAAAATGTTTGCTTGTAAAGGCTACGATTTCTCATCAACCAAACTTCTAATTTTGAGAAAAATTAGTACTTTTTTTTTTTCCATATGGTTTCCCCAACAACCAATGGAAAAGACCACCCATGTTGTATTTGTGAACAAAATAAATGAGCTGGCTACAACTCTCCCTTGTTGTGACACTTGGACCTCTTTTAAAGTGCCTGAATTCTTATAAATCCTATTAAAATCCTACTATAATGATAATAAATAAGTGTTTAAATATATTTAATGATCATTTGATGTTAATTAGGAAAAACAATAGTATTATCTCTCTCTCTCTCTCTCTCTCTCTCTCTCTCTCTCTCTCTCTCTCTCTCTCTCTCTCTCTCTCTCTCTCTCTCTCTCTCTCTCTCTCTCTCTCTCTCTCTCTCTCTCTCAGTTATTATGTCTCTAACATGTGAATTACATCCAGACGAGTGAATCACACTCGCTCTAGATTGCTCACTTCCTCAAGATGTTGTGATGTCGTCTTTGCCAAGTGGCGTGCATTAAGGTCATCCGGGCATTGCTTGGGTTTCTTACTGGCTAACTCCTAAAATTAGGATCAATTAGCCATAATAGGTTGATGTGAATAGATATAATCAGTTTTGTAATTAGGTCTGATTTGCCATAATACGCTAATGTGAACATCTGTAAATAGTTGCGGATCCATAATTTTTCTTGGGGTGGGGCATAATTATTAAAAGGTAACTACAGTAGTTGCCACACATTCGGAGGAGGATTTCAGTCCTCGTAGTCCTTCGAAAATTTGGGGCTATAATTGGCTGACTTAGTCGGGTTGCACGCGTCGTGAATAATAGACTAGATCCTCTTTTTTTTTTTTTTGAAAATTTCATGCACACTCATGTGGGTGCAAAATCTGGCTAATGCCTGACAATGGGACCCGCAACTTTGCCTGGGGCCCACGAAGATAATAGTGGGACCCGCAGCTCTGCCTAGGGCCCACGGAGACAATGGTAGGACCCACAGCCTTGCCTAGGGCCCACGGATACAATGATGGGATCCGTAGCCCTGCCTGGGGCCCACGAAGACAATTTGGGATCTGGTAAATCCCCACAGATATTTGTCAAAACTCTTGATATTCCCAAACTGCTATATATAGCGGACCCGACAAATCTTCATGGAGGGAGATTCAATACCAGATACCCACTTTATGTTTTTCAGAGCACTTCGAGCTTTCTGGTATTCAGACTCTAACCAAAGCCTTCTCCACCCTCTGTTTACTTATATAAGCACTCCTCAGCCTGTAAAGAGTAGATCTACTTCTTCAGAGATAGTGTATTCAAAGGTTGCATCTTACCGCACAGAGACGTAGGCTTCGGTCAAACTTCATCACCACATCATGTGTCAACTCTCTCTCTCTCTCTCTCTCTCTCTCTCTCTCTCTCTCTCTCTCTCTCTCTCTTTATTTTACAGTTCCTGAGTGACAGGTCACCAGACGATAGCCCAATGCTCAGCGTGACACATCCCTGAAGCTCAATCCTTCAATCAACTGTTGGATGGGGGACCATACGACGTCCGTAATCCACCCCCACGTACAGTTTGGCATCATCTGTGAGATCTTTCCCTATTAACTCACGACCTCCAGGCTTCTCAACTCCTTCAGTCAAGCAAGAGCTACTGATTGCCCGAGCAATCCGTCGATCTCCATCGCTACATTGAATGATGAAGACATGACCCGTGGACTAGTCGAAGGGAAGCAACATGCATCCAGACGCTCAGCATCCGATGACTCGCTCAATGAGGCATCGGTTCGCAACGAGCCTACACAAGAAGCAGCAACCCGCTGTGGATTCAAGGAGTCGCCTGTCGGTTGATCGCGTCTCTTAGGCTCAACCTCGGCAGTCGCCTCAACTTACCGATGTAACTCCTCAACGTATGGGAAAAGCGCATGTCTCACCCGTCACCGACCCTCAAGCGACATATCAGATCGCGGCGAAGGACTTTCAACTTCTCGCTCTCATGAAGCAGAACGCTGCGCTCATAGTTGAGAGAAACTCCCTCCGACAACTCACCGTCGAAGCAAGAGTTGAGCTCCCACGGTCAGCCACCGGTATCAGCGACGGTGTAGATGTCCGCCGATCGCTTGACCCATCCCTTGCTTCTTCCAGACGATTCATCGTCGGCACCTCTCGATGGTCCCTCGAGCCCTCTTCGAGGGGACCCTTGCCTCTCCCCCTAGGCAGACAGTCTAGGAGCATCTCGACAAGCCAATTCGTTAACCAGAGCCTCGCAGCTCTGAATCATCCACCGACCCTCATTGTTGGAGGGAGGTTCGGAACAGAGAATATCGCTCCAGAACTCAGTCACATCTCAACAACAACCGAACCCTGGTGGAGCATCGCCAGGAAAGGAGGGCTTCCGAGTCCCACCTTCGTCCCCTTCCTCCGAGATGCACACCCCTAGTGTCTAGTGCACCCGATACACATTCAGTTATGTGAAGATGCATATTTTAAGTGCATGCACATTCAATTGCATTTATGTAGAGACTGTTAGAGAAAAATTGAGCAGACATTACAATGACAGAACGTATCTCTTAATTCTCTCTTATAAAGAAGGGGATATATATGATGACCCACTTTTATACACATTATAACTTCCTCTTGAGTATTCATGTCAACCCAAGAGCTATGGTGAAGTACGTGATATATAAGATGACGATCCGACCTCGCTTCCATATTTCGATCTTGGATTTCTTCCCACCCTCTAGCACGTGGTCATCAGGTCGATCTACATGTAAATTCTCTTTTGATCAATATCACTACCGGATTGAAGATCCTATGAGCGATAAATTCTAACACCACACCCTATGCACTATTAATCAGCGATGACAACGTCGACTAACACAGGAACTTTTAATAGTGCATTAGGAGTCGGGGATACATGTACGACTGACTTATGTATGTGACGCGCTCGACCTGCGTATTTTCTTGTGGCATACGAGCTCATACGATCTCGTACGCACGACGTCCCTCCCCTAACGCGCCACGTATGGACCCTCTGTCATATATTATATTTTATTTTATTATTATAGATTTTTTTTTTAACTTTGACAGTGACAGAGGAGAGGAGAGGAGAGGAGAGGAAGACAGCGACACATAATCGCCGCGTCAGGATCCTCCATCCTTTGTAGTAATGATGTAGGCGGACTTTCTGAAGAGAAAAAGAATGCCGTCATCGGAGTCCAACCAGCAGCCCTCCGTATCGTACGTCCTCATGAGCGGAGGAGTACGGAAAAAAAGGGCCGGATCCGTACTCCGTGGGTCCGCTAGTGCAAGCTCGCACGCGTCAGAGCTGGAATCTCCCACGTGCCAGTCAATGCGGCTAAGCTGGGGGGGGGGGGGGGCGGGGGGGGGGGCGGTGTGACGAACCGACACCGTATCTTGGAAGCGGCAAACCGGATCCCAGACAGCGCAGCCGGCAGCCGGCAGCCGAACGTTGGAAGGTCACCCTCTGCTTCGTCACTCCCCACCGGCCAATTCATTATTCAGGAATGCTGGGTGGCATCGAAGACCAGAACGAACCAGACATATATATATCTAGAGAGAGAGAGAGAGCTAGAGAGAGAAAGCTAGAGAGAGAGAGAGACGAAGTTTCCCTCTCTTTTCCGGGTTCCCCCCCCTTCATGCTTTCGGACAGGCAGGCCAGACGGGAGAGCAGCAGGCTGTCAACATGTTAAATGTACCGACCGATGCCTCTCTCTCTCTCTCTCTCTCTCTCTCTCTCTCTCTCTCTCTCTCTCTCTCACACACACACACACACACACACCGCCCGTACGACCTTTTAGGGATTTATGTAGCATCCGACTGACGGTGGGAGGAACCATCAGACACCAATAAAAATGGCAAACGGTCAGAAGAGAGTCGGTGGCCCGACTGGATCGTTTCACTCCATGACGGATTTCGAGATGGGCTTGATCAACAGATAATGGGATAGGGACCATAGGGTTTGGTGGCTGGAGGTGCTAGCCACCATCGAACGCCATCGTTGCCGCCGCCGAACCGAACCGAACCCTAACCCTAACCTTGAGATCTACAACTAGGCCATGGGATGAACCATAGACCTGAGATCTGCTGCTCGCCGAACACCACCATCACCGGAGCCGCTGGCCGCTTCCCCCTTCGCCTCTGCAACAGCAGCCGAAGCTGCTTGAGAGAGGGGAGAAGAAAACGGAGGGATAATTTCGGATTGACCAAGAAAGGCAAGGACCTTATGCTAAATAAAACTTTAAGGTGTCATGTTATCTGTTGTCAGGGACCTCTCACACATTTAACTTTTTTTTTTTGGATAAATTAGTCATAAATCCTCCCATATTGGTCTTTATTTAAGCTAAAAAATACAACTTGTTAGGATATTAGCTATAGTCTCCAAAGAACACGTTTGTACATACAGCAAATCCCTAGTCAAAAATATTGCCTCTTTCTACCCTTTAAATTACAAAACCACCCCTTCAGGAAGAATATCCATTCGTCTTCAACATGAGTATCCATTCACCGATTAACACAATGCTCTACTATAGCGAAAACACTGTGCAAGAGTATACATTCGTCTCCATAAAAGTATCCAATCGTTATCACGAAGAATATCTATTAATCGCTGGAAAACACCGTACATGTAGCGGTTGCTACAGTGATACCACTAGCTGTAGCGAGAGTAACCATGTGTCTCCAGAAAAGAGTATCTATTCGTTTCTAGCATAAGTATCCATTCGCTGATCACTATGCATGCAGCGGTTGCTACATTTATCTTACTGTATAAGTGATTTCACCATAGCAAGAGTATCCATTCGGCTAATTGATACTTTCTTACCAAACAAAATTGATACTCATTCTTCATTTTCTTCCTCATTCTTCCTCCCAAATGGGTTCATTTTCTTCCACTCGAATGGGTTCTTACTGGCAAGTGAGTTTCATCTTCTTTTTCACGAATGGGTTCTTTCCCAAGAATGGGTTTCATATTCTTCCTCACGATCCCTTGTAAATGGGTTTTTGACAGTGGATTTGAGGAAGAAGATGAATCAGTTTTTTAATACCAAATTTAAAAATTTTGTTCATCTTGTTCTTCAAAATTGAGTTTGTTGACAGCAAGGGGCAAAATAGTCCACTAAAAAATTTAGGACAATGGAATAGCAGTTAAACATGTTCGACTGACGGATTGGATGGATGGAGAGAAAACTCTAATAATGATTAAAAGATGGGTGACTTACTAAAGAGCATATAATTTTGGTGGAATAAGGCTAAAAAATCTTTTTTTTTTATTTGGAGAAATACCTATCCACTTAGAGGGGCACATGTTAGTGTCTACGCACAAGAGAGATCATGGTTCGAAGCCTGCAATGTACAGCCGCATGATAGTAAATATTTTGTGTAAAACCAGCCCTGAATTCACCCACATAAGCACCACATTATTACACATCATAGCAAAGTAGGATAAACTCGGGAGTCAATCATGCGACATCCCGAGAGGGAAACATCGGGTTTACTGCTGGGATGCAACCGCAGTTGCAGTTGAAATTTGTTTTCAATGCCAACGCTAATTACAAACTCAATTCACAGCGTCGCGGGTTCCTCACTGAGCCTTAACTTGGAGGATTTGGTCTGTATCCGTCCTTGACGGCATAGTACCAAATCGGACGTTTTTTGAAAAAAAAAATACATATAAAACACGTATCACTCCAAACTCATAGTATACGGAAATAAAACTCGTATTTTTGAATAAAAAACGTCAATATACGTTTTATACGCATTTAAAACACGTAATACGTGAAGTACACATTTTATACGATCAATTTGGTTTTTCACTTGGGTTCAGGTTTGGATTTTTTTATAACTCGTTGGCTCAACAGACACAGAATAAAGGGTCGAAAGACTCCCGATCTCGACTCAGAAGACACGGGGTTAGGGTTTTATCCCTCCTAAAGCTGTATCGCTGCGATCGGTTTCCGCAAAAGACATAGAAGATAGAGAGAGGATCATTGTGTGCGCACACGAGAGAGAGAGAGAGAGAGAGAGAGAGAGAGAGAGAGAGAGAGAGAGAGAGAGAGAGAGAGAGAGAGAGAGAGAGAGAGAGAGGGTCTTTGTGAGGGACATACTTATGTGGGTGCGGCATGCATCGGCCAGCTCGGTGATGCACTGACCACTGGGTATAGTGCTATATTTTTTTTATTAATTAATATTGAAAAATGACATATATAATTGGCATGATTTTTTAGGCTTTTTTGTTATTTTTTCGATATTTTTTTGTTTTTTTCCTGTTTTCTCCATTTTTGTCGTTTCTTTTCGATTTTTTTCTTGTCATTTTTTTTTCCGTTTCCGACTTGGTAACTATGCTTGACGGAAAGGTTTCACCCATAATAGAGTAATGCTATGCATACACACCGTGTATTCATAGGCTGCATCCTTGTCGCAAGAGCCTTGGGCCGATAAGCGGTGCACTAATCCTAATGCACAGCCATGATGTCAACACGTCGTCATCCCGCCACAACCCTTCCGGCGACGATGGAACAATTTTGTTCCAACCTCCTTAAAGATGTAAGGAACATTCGCGGCTCTCTCATTGGTCCTTTTCACCATGATTAATAGTATGAAATGACATACATGCCCTTCAAATTGATCGATGAGAGCGCCATGAATGATCCAACCTCTTTAAGGAGATTGAAACAAAATCATTCTCGATCGGCGAGAATGCGTTCCTCCGTATAATAATATAACAATAAATAAGTAGGAAAAAAAAAATCAGCAGACCCCTGAAGATGCAGATCAGGATGGATGAGGGCTCAACTGGGGAGTCAACAAGGAGTAGTTCAGCTTACTGTCAAGAGGGTGGGCAGGCTGGACACAATCCGAACCAAAAATCTTTAGAGGGTGCAAGGAGCTCAGCATTCATTCCAGCTCGGCCACAGCTGTTTTCTTCCTATTTTTCTCCTACTACTACGACTAATACTACCCCCCCCCTCTCTCTCTCTCTCTCTCTCTCTCTCTCTAGCTCTCTCTCTCTAGCTCTCACCGTACAAAACATGTACTACTGCTTTTCCTTCTGCACTAACCGACACACCCCTTCGGAGTTCGGATAGGACCCTATCCTTTGTTTTGTGTTGAGGTCAACACGTACGCGCCTTCTTCGTTGCAACTGCGCTTCCAACTGGGTCTCCTGTTGTTACACGGACCCCATCGAGGGGTCAAAGATGGGGAATCTTGCGTTAAGACGGTGCTTCAAACTTGGGATGCAAGCATGGGTGAACCGTGGAAATTATCACGAAGCCAAACCTCAGACTTGAGCAATAAGCATGCTTTGACCAGCTGATTACAGGGCAAGCGTACGTGTGCAACACACACACAGACATGTACGGACCCACTCACACGTGAGAAAGTACATCACATGCTACCCACCACCGGCCCACTGACGGGTTGGGTCCGATCGGGAGTCAACTCAAGCCCAACCCAAGTACTAGAGCCTCTCAATCCTAACCCAATTCAACCCAACCTCCAACCCGAGATGCCCAGTCCAAACCCAACCCAAGCGGAACTTTCCAAGCTTGGGATGAGTTCGGGTTAGCCCAAGTTGGTAGGACGGGTCGAGTTGTGTGGGTTCGAGTATAGTTATTTCCAATCATTGTTTAAACTTTTGATCTTTAAGTTCAAAAACTGAAAGAAAAAACAAACTTATACTTTTTTTTTTGTGGTATTTCAAAGGGGGAGGTTTATCGGACTTCGGGAGGTGTCACAGTCTGACGCAAGCTTAAACAAACCACAACCAGGTGGTGACAATAAGGGGATGAGGATCTGCTCACCGGCGCAAACAAAACCGCCACACAGGGCCACACACTGCACACCCACGTACCACCACACTCAGGCGTAAAGCACCGCAAACCAGCGAAAAAGACTAGCTCCGCCGACGAAAACACACACCGTACACCGGTGGAAACCGAAAAAACCGAAAAAAAATAAAAAAAAGAAAGGAAACAAACCCAAAAAGACAAGCACACGACAACAATTGAGAAGAAAGGTCGAGAGGCGCCGCCATCAACCCGATCTGCTCCGATCAAGCCACCTCGGTCAAAATCCTCCGGGATCCCCTTCGTCGCCACAGAGGAGGGGTCTAGAAACACCCATAGTCGAAAGATCCGCCTTCTGCGGGTTGGGACCCAGATCAGCCACTTCCGCCGCAGAACGGCGAAGGCCGCAAACTCGGAAGCGGTGTTGGCCTACGAGATGAGAGCAGAGGAGGAAACTATGCCGCCTCGCGCGTGTTGATCACAAAACCGCCGCTGCCGGTGAGCCCCATATCTACAAGGGGAGGGAAAAAGGGCATCAGATCCACCCCCGAGAGCACCGTACCGACATCCCGACCTCCCCCGAAGCCTCCGGCGGCATCCGAGAAGGCCGAGAGGGCACGTAGAAACCCTAACCCTAGGGGGAGAAAGGGGAAAAGGAGATGCCGCTCCAAGACTATCTAAAAAAAAAAAAACTTATACTTACTAATACTATTATGCAACTTAGTTGCAATTCTATACATGCAATTTACTAGGTCATCAGATAATATCTTTCTTTGATAAGCAAGAAGCAAATAAAAAATATGGTACTAGGTGAAACGGATGGTTGTGATTGTGATCCCTCAACATATGAGTACTCATGATGGCTGTAATTACTAATTTGTCACTGACTCACATTATTACATGAGTGCTTGGGTTCGGATTCAAGTTGTTCCGGATTACCCAACCTCTCAACCCGAGCCCAATATGAATTCAATTCGGGTTATACTTCTTCAATCCTAACCCAACCCAATTTTAAAATATATCAACACAAAACTCGGGTTGTGTCAGGTCCAACCCACCCAAGTTGCAGCCCTACCGCCCACACACAAATCAACAGTATTTGCCACATTTGCATCCCTAACAATCGCATGCCAGAACCAAAAGCACATGCTTGTCACTTTGGGTTGCACCAAGGGATAGGTGTAGGGGTGTGCAGGATCCAAACAAAACCAACAGGATTGGATCGGTCGACGGATTTATAAATTTAAAACTGGCCTAAACCGAACCGGCATATATACACCATACGTCCTCCTACACCCTTGCTACCAACAACCTTTGCAATATTGTAGAGTGACTTAGAATCAATTAGAAATCTTATTCAGATTTAATGATTTGACAATAATTATTATATTTTAAGTTGGAACTAGGTCTTAATAGAAGGGTAAAAAAACCCAATAAAAATATGGGCCAAAGCCCAAACTGATCATCCAATCCAATCCAAACAGACTAAAATTATTGGACCCCCCTTGGAAAATTCCACGTGGGTCATAACTCCCGAAGGGATTAGTCCGAACTTGAAGTGTTCCATTGCTAGAAAGGTTTCGAAACACCCGCTGATCAAAAAAAAAATTCTGAAATGTAGACCCACTATATAAATGAATTCTTGCAGGATGAACCTCTTAAACATACAGTGTAAACAAATGTAAACCGGTATAAAAAAAAAGGGCAAATTACACTTTACCCCCTTCAAGTTTAACTCAATATCACTAATTTCCCTGAAGTTTTTTTTTGTTCTAAATCGGTCCCTATAGCTTTAAATGTTGGCACAAAACCCCCCTTTGTGACTTGTCAACTACTAAATTTCCTATTTTGGAAATTTCTATCTGATCATAACTGAATTTAAGAGGACAAAATATAGTTTATTAACTTTAGGGAGGGTTAAGTGTTATTTTACCAAACTTCAGGGGGGTTACGTGCAATTTACCCAAAACAGAATACAGTAGGTTGGCATTCCTTCATCAGGCTGGAAAAAGTCAGGTAGCATTAAACAAACTCATCATAACTGCTAATGATTTCTGGAAGGGTTTCTACAGCCCATATTCCAATCTACAAGCCCCTGATTATCAACTCCCAATTCCCAAACCACTACCAAATTGTCACCAATTGTAACCCTAACACCAAACATGGTGGTGCTTAAATCATCCAAAACACAATTCAGCTATCGTAACAAATCAGTCGGAGCCAGGTACTGGCGCACCACCACCAGCATTACCAGCCGGATTCCGTCTACTCGCTAGCGGATCGAGACCTCTCGCGGCGCGATGGCCTACTTGGGTGCTCCTCGTTTGGGCTCCCGCTCCTTGACCTGCTGCCGGGAGGAGAGCGGGAGTACGACCTCTCCCTCGGCGATGCCTTCCGTGGGGGGTTATCTTCAGCAGGGCTCCTGCTCCTGCTCCTGCTCCTCGACCTGCTAGGAGAGCGGGAGTAAGACCGCACCCTGTGCTCCCTTCGATCTTGGGGTGAGACAGACCTGCCCAAGGATCCGAAATGCAAGTTAAAAATGTGACCAGAATATCCAAACCCTAATATATGAAGCCATCTAGACTGAGGATGGGTGTCTCTCAAGCAATGAATGGTCCATGTAGACCATGAATAACAAAGAGAGAGAGAGAGAGAGAGAGAGAGAGAGAGAGTACCTAGGAGTGCGAGAACGGCGAGGTGACCTTCGATTATCATATGATCGACCCCTAGCACTGTTAAAGTAGATTTGGATAATTTTAATATTAGGACGGTTACGTGACAGAAAAATATAGTAACGGGCACCACGCCAAGGATCGTTAGTTTCCAAGCTAGTTTAAGTCATCTAGTCCACGATAAATAAGCTAGTAAACATAAATTACCACAGAAGTTCTCAATAATCAAAGAACTTCAACTTCAACACCATGGCATAGGGTACCAAACAAGTTATTTATGATTCATAATCAATGTTCTACTTCTAATACCAAAAATAAAAATGTTCCACTTCCACCAACTTTCAATATTGTGCAAGTCAACTCAGGCAGTTGCAATTCTCTTTTAGGGCAGATTACACTTTGCCCCCAAGAGGTTTATGTTTATTACACTTTCCCCCGAGGTTTCTGAAATTACAATTTGACCCCCTGCAATTCATGTTTTTTTGTTAAAAACTTACTAAAAATAGGGCTTGCATAAAGTAACTATATAATAAAGGATTTTGCATGTTATGAGGGTAAAACTGTCCCTAAAATTTAACAGTCAGCTGACAAATCTCGGTCTTAAAAGGATGATTTTACCGTTATAACATGCAAAAAAGGATGAAACAATCTTATTATATTTCCGTCTTTAGACAAATCATATTTTTAGTAATTTTTTGACAGAAAAAAATGACTGACAGGGGATCAAAGTGTAATTTCAGAATCCTTAAGGGGGAAAGTGTAATGAGCATTAACCTAAAGGGATCAAAGTGTAGTTTGCCCTTTCTTTTAAAATTATTACCACTAGATTCATCAAGTACTGAAAATCTTAAAATTCAGACTAATTTAATAAGAGCTAATCGAATTTAGAAGTAAGCCATATGGCATATAGGTCGGAGTTATGGATCAGATTACTATCGATCAAGCTCTGAGAAATTTTTCAAAACAGCTATCAGGCTAAAATCTATCACATGCATCCATGCCAAACTCTAGACAAAATGTTTAGGGACAGAGGCCCCGAGGCCCAACGTACTGATTACCCATTTTAAGCTCATACATCTGGGAGCAATCCTCCAAGATTCCCTACACAGGAGTCCAGACAAATGGGCAAGACGAAACGAATCGACATTGGGAAATGCATTATCTTCTGAAACGCAAAAACAAACAAACGAAAAGATCTAATGCTTAACCAAACACCCACATGAGCCATATCTAATGCTTAACCAAACACTTACATGAGCCACATTCGTAGCCATGGAAAAAATATAAAACTAATATAACACATGTATATAAAACTTTGAAGCATCAGATGGAATTATTTCACTCACAGACAATTCTGAAATTAAAAATAATGGCAATTAGTGAAACAAATATCAAAATTTTGACATATGCCTTCCTTAACCTTAGCAAGAAACATTGTCCATCAACGTGCGGTTGGGATTTAGGATTAAATTATTATCAAGTTTTGAGAACTTTCTACGATCAGCACTTAACCTAACATCGTACCAATATGAATTGGTGCCAAGTTTCACGGTACAGTTACAGGTTAGGACCAGTTCGTAGGAGACAAAATTACCAATACAAAGTTTAAACTCATCTGAAAGGGGAACATCCTTCCAAGAGCACCTAGCCAGGAATCTAGATGAGTGCGAAGACAACAAGGTTCGATATAGTGTAGTGCATCGAGGGTCCAAAAACCAAAACAAAATCACTGAAATATAATGCTTAACCCAACAATCATACATTGAGCCTATAGTTATGGGGAAAATGAATGCTAGACAAACAACCATGTGAACCATGAAAGCATCAAACAGTACTGTAGAGATTCTAAGTTATACCTTTGTCTATCTCTTGCCCTCATCTCAGTTGGCTTCTTTCTATTCTCCTCAGCAAATACAACAGTCAACTCCCTGCCAAGAAGGATTTGTCCATCCATTTGATACTTGGCTTCAGCTGCATCAGCAGGGTCAACATATTGGACAAACCCAAATCCACGTGGCTCTCTGCAACAAAAACAATTCAGTCTCATGAGATGAAAATTCATTGTAGCATGGGACATGGATGGTGAATCGGTACCACAATCAACAAGGAGTGGCAGGCACTATCATGAAAATCGTGAGATTTGGAAGGCCGTAGGCAAGGAAATGGTTTCATACTTCATACAAATCAAGTAAAGCAAGCACTTGGCCGCTGACCTTGCACTCTTCAGAATTAAAAGATGACTTCAAATTCTTCAAGACTTGAGAGTCTCTTCGAAATGTATAAAACTTCAAACCAGCCAATATCTTCACAAATACTAATATCCTCTTCACAGAACTCTTAACACTTGACTCGTGTCTTCAGACATTTTCACTGTTAAACCCCAAGAGCCTTAATAAAAAAAATTCAAATTGCAATTACAAGAGAATTGTAGATCGTAATGAACAAATTTAAATGGGAAATAATCAAGTTTGGAATCATAAAGTTACAGAGCCACATGGTCCAACATGAGTTCGACAATCATAAAGTTGACATAAACTTAGATCAATGAAAACTTAAAACATGAGTTACAATTGTACTTAGATCCCCACAATTGTAAGTTAATTCCTAGTTTTTGAGACAAAACCTGAAAAGCCTGCTTACCCAGAATAGTAATCACGAGGCAAATAAATGTCCTTGAGAGGACCAAATTGCCCAAATGGCCTACGAAGATCATCAGGCCTGCAATCATGTAAACTCACAAAATCAGCTGACAAGAGATCAGATAAACAAATATCCTTAGCAGATAATATTAGAATACAAATTATATGGTGAAGAAAAAAATACGAGCTAGAGATTCAATGAGAGTATACACCAAATTGTTTCTTCTTCTTTTCAAGGTGTGAACTCGGTTCAGATTTTAGTTAAAAGAAAATCCATCAAATGTTTCAAAATACCTATTCAAAACATGGTTTGACGATTCACCTGGACCTGAACTGAACGCACCATATCTTTGTTTCGGGCTTTGGCCTAATGATGCCGGAACTCGATTCAAAGAGGATTGCCCAATAAACAATCCAATCACAATAGAGAGGAGAGGAAGAAGAGAAGAATTCAGTAAAATGGCTGAAAATAAATGAAAAAATGGAAATGAAAAATAACTTGAAAGAAAATTAAAAGTTTAATACATTACACAATCTATTATGCAAGCCGTCCTCCTAGGAATGATACAATGGCATATTAACATACTCAAGTTTGACTAGAATTCTCTACTTTCCCAAATTTTTGTTTCTTCAGATTTGTGTTCTGTTATCTGCACATTTTTTCTATTTTCCTGATTTACGGATACTCTAGAAAATAGGAAGAAAAAGGATTGCTTTGAGAAGAAGAGTCCCACAAATAGTTACCAAGTCGGAAAACGGGAAAAAAAACGACAGGGGAAAAAATCGGAAAGATACGATGAAAACGAAAAAAAGGGAAAAAAAACGTGAAAACATCGGAAAAAACAAAAAAAATCTTTAAAATTATACCAAGTATGTATATGTCATTTTCCAACATTAAGTAATCAAAAGTTCAAAACATATAGCATATGCGTTTATTAAGTACGGACAAAATAAAACCCGAGCCCAATTTAAACCCGGACCAAACCCAGCGTGTTTTATACGTGTTTTATATACGTTTTTTCCGTTTTAAACACGTATAAAACGCGTACGGACATTTTTTTTCAAAAAAATGAGTTTTTTTCCTATTTGCTACGACTTCGGATCGATAAGCGTTTTATACGCATTTTTTTCAAAAAAACGCCCGATTTGGTAACTATGGTCCCACATTGGCCTTTTTTGTCGGGAAGAATAACGTATCAAAAAGAAGTCCTCTATAGAAAGAAGAGAAGTACTATCTTGTCAGTGGTCCCTGCAGGTAGGTGGAGTCTTGAACTCCTTTCCTTGTGGGAAAGGAGTCTGGCACCTTCTCATCCCAAAAATCAAACATCATTCCATATTTTTAGGAATTAGAAAGAGGCCAAGTGTTGCATTCCTATTTATCTACAATTTTTGAAGAAAACCTCATATTCCCTTTGGAAACTATGTGACTCTAGAAGTCCCTAAAGGCCCTATTGATGCAGGACAATCTAATAGATGGGACAATCAAATAGAGGGTGACTAGCATGCTATAAGATGCAAACAAGATATGATCAAAGAAACACTAAAAATCTATATGTGATGAAGTTTTAGCTTCAGCTGGGAGGTTTTTTGGCTTTCTTGCGATGGAAGTCCATGAAAGCTAATGGTTTGTGGAAGGTTTAGGTTTGGGATGATGGGTGATGGCTTTGCGAGGTTATGGACGATGGATTGCAACGGAAGAGACAGACGTTTGTCGAAGAAGAATATAATGAGGCCTCACACCCCACCGGAATCACTCCGGATCTATGAATTCTTCACAATCTCCAAGAACTTGCTGAAGACAAAGAATAAATTCAATAACATACTTTGATTTTATCTCAATAGCATAAAATATATCCCAAAACCTAGGATTACAAGCCTATATATATATATATATATATATATATATATATATATATATATATATATATGGGAAAAGGGATGCTGGACCTGAGGTGCAGCGTTGTTGCTGCACCTCAGGCATTGTTTGACCATCCTAGAAGTTTTGGAATTTGATGAAATTTGGTGAGGGTGTTGTCTAGGGTAAGATGATCATCCTCACCAATTTTCATCAAATTCTAAAACTTCTAGGGGGTTCAAATGGTCAAAGCAAAATCAGTCGTTCGCAGTCACCATTAAAATCTGCAGATTGTGCTTCGACCATTTGACCCCCTAGAAGTTTTGAAATTTGATGAAAATTGATGAGGATGATCATCTTACCCTAGACAACACCCTCACCAAATTTCATCAAATTCCAAAACTTGTAGGGGGTAAACAAGCGAGAGGTGCAGCAACGATGCTACACCTCGGGTGCAGGCTCCCCGTCCCCTATATATATATATATACAATGTTTAAAAAGGCGAAAGGCATACCGAGGCGTTTTTCCTATGAAGAGGCGAGGCGTAAGCCTCAAGGCGCACCGAGGCGTAAGCCTCGAATTTTTTCAAGGCGTTTTGGTAAAAAATAGTTAAAAAAGAAAAAAATCATAATAAATACTATTATTGAATGTGTAATAATAATTGAACTATATATGCATAATAAATCACAATGTGTTAGAAAATATCTTATATGACACGATTGAGGACTCCATCGAGCAATCTAACAACAAAATAGAAAGTCAAATTGCTCAAACACGCTTAATTCTTTAATATTCAAGATAATAATTAAAGTAGCAACTAACAATTAATAACAAACAATAAAAATACGAATATAAAACTAACATTGTCAAGATTTAAAAAAAACAAATTCATGATACAAATACATGAGAATGATAAAATGCAAAGAAAAAAAACATAGAAAAACATAGTAGTAGATACAAGATCATGATCCATCCCTCTAAACATGAAACAAATCTTTATCTCTCACAGTCTTACCTGTAGTTGGTAGACGATCCACAAAAAAGAAGAATACAACTTCGGAATCAAAATCGGAAAATAAATGAGCACTAGATCTTGATTTTGGGTTTTTGGAGACAAGGGGGTTTCAAAACCTAAAGAGATCTAAAAGGTTTATGAGGTTTCAATGGGTGAAAAAAGGGTCCATGTGGACGATTTACATATAAAATCCTTAGTGCCCTCCCACACCAAACATTGGTTTTAACCCCTCCCTGTTCTATGTTTCAAGCCTATGGCAAGAGGCGTACGCCTTGAGGCGCGCCTCGGACGAAGGTGTACTACTGTTAATGTTGAGGCGTAGGCTTTTTATATGTGGCTGCTGAGGCGTGGGCCTCGAGGCAGCACAGGACCGCCTCACCTTGAGGCGGGCCTCGAGGCGTAAGCCTCAAACGCCTTTTTAAACATTGTATATATATATATATATATATATATATATATATATATATATATATATATATATATATAAAGAGAGAGAGAGAGATGGCAAAGAAGCAAAAACAGGTGAAACAATGTACGGACGGTATAATAGTAGTCGTGTACTATTATGAGGTTGCCCTTAGAAAATACCTGCTTAAGTTGGGTTATTAGATGTAGATCCAATCTAGTAGTCATATTATGCATGGGATCATATTTGAAAATAGCACGATACAATCTAAGGGATCATCTGAACGTTGTGCAAATATTGCACGTGCATCCGTCTGCACATGTGACCTGTGCAACTAAAGTCTTGTGAGCATTGTTCGCACATGTCACACCCCTTAAACAAACAACTTCGATCTAAGTGCACATGTGCAACTAGAAAAAGAAGTCAATTGCACAGCATCCAAACCCCCCTAAATATTTTAAACTTCGTAGACATTCACAGTAGATAATATCCTTGATCAATTAGGATAAATCCACAGCCACAATTAAAATTTAACTTGGGTAAATCCTCAACCACAATTAAAACTTAACTTGGGTAAATCCTCAACCCCAATTAGAAGTATACATAATAAATAGAAAAAGATAAAAAGAATAACAATATCTCTTGATAAGGTGCAACCACAGCAACATGTCTTTAAGATCCTCAAATCTGAGCCCATGAACAAAATTTTTTGTTGCCCTAATCTCCAAAGCGAATAGCAATAGAAATCTTCCGTGGTCATATTCAACATCAAACTTTATCTATGTCGTAACACTAGCATGTCGTTAGCACTTATCTAGTCATGAAAACATCCTTAAATTAGAGCTTAACACTTCACAGTAAATTCTGTAAGTCACCCTTGAAATCCTTTATATCCAATAACATATTTTTTTGAACTTGATGCAAAACACCTCATTCCATACTACGCCTATTGGCCAGTCCTTCTAAAGCATCATTTCAATAATCCAAAAGGTCTTGCTAAAAGTTATGATAAATGGTAAAATCGGATCAAAACAACAGAAGATTTGGGGTTCAGGTGTGGTTAGGTTTAGATCGGCCAAAAACCAAACCAGTTCGACAAAACGGTTTGGGTTCGGACGAGGATTTTATCGCTAAGCTTCAAAGGGAACAAAAAAGAAAATTTTGTTCATAAACTATCTGAAGCCCAGAGAAGAGAGCTAAAACGTAATAGGAATACATAACAGATATGCAAGAATAAAGAGACAGTAATCAAAGAGGAGAAATGAAAGTCAAAAGGTAGAAAAGAAAGACACTCTGCTAGAGAATACAGCACCAAAAAAAAAACCACAACAATTCCCAAAAACAAATCAGAACAGCATCAATAGGGGGGAATTTTAGAGGTTTTCGCATACACTGCTAAAAACTTTTGTATTCACATATGAACCTTACAAAGGCAATATATGTGTATTGATGCCTACAAACATCATGGGTACTTCGAGATGTAGAGGCAAATGGTTCATAACAATCTAATATGTTTGCACGGTGGGTCAATTTCCACAACTTAATATGTCACACGGTTTTATATGCAAATACACTTAGGGGTGATTCATTTGCAACATGGACCTTCTTAGTCTTATATGCCAAAAAAAAACAATTTGTAAAACATTGCTAGCTGAATTTTAGAATAACAATAACAACAATGATAAATCCCACTACAAGTAGCAAGTACATTCTTGATTATAGCTAGCACATAAAACTAAAATGTGCAATACTTAACAACAATATCAATAAAAATCTCAAAAATAACCTGAATTAAGAAAATAACGACCAGATATTAGAACAAAAATGCACTTCGCTTCGAAATATGCTCTTAACGAATTAACTAGAACATACCTACAACCACGACGTAGGTTCCGAACAAGAAGAGTGCTTGGAAGATCTCTACCACGGCCTCCATAACGACCTCTCGGGCTAGGGCTCCGACCTCTTCTCCCATAGCTCCGTGCTGGTGGACTGTAACTGTAGCTTCTTCCCCTCATTCTGGTATAACAAATTCAACCTACCACAAAATCATTAGAAAAAGGAAGAAATATCAAGTTTAAAAGAAACAGAGAGATTTCTCAACAAAGAAGATTGCACACTAGGGGTGGAGTGCAATAATTTCATTAAAAGCTAGAAATAATAGCAATTCTCTATGCTGTGAAGTACAATAGCAAACTAGGATTTGGTTCTCAGTTGGCAATGACTGAGCAAATGAAGCAAACCATTTACGGAGTATATCACACTTTTTGACAAATTCATTATGCGATGAGGCGTGGGAAAACGTGGGAATAACCTTGTCACATTTCAGGTCCGGACTACGCGATGACCTCCAAAAAGAATTCATTCTTCGAGAAGTCAACACTTTGGAGCATACCTACCAACTGGTTCAAGATCTAGAGCTCTACAATAAATTGTCCATCTTTAAACGCTTTGATACTAACGAGTCGGTGACAAAATCATTCACGAGTAAAAAGCCAAACTCGAGGGATCGAGCTTCAAGGTCTCGCCCCCTAAGCACTTGCACCCCTAAGGATGTCAAGAATAAAATGGTGACAAACCTTGCGAATATATAATTACTGACATAACCTATGTCATGAGTGCCATAATTGAATCTATTGTCACCAATGACATATAAGCTTGAGCAATATATGTCACCAGTGACATAAGGAAGCTATGTCACCAGTGACATAGCTCATTATGCCACTGGTGATAGAATAATACCACAAGGTGACAAAGGTTATAGGTTATGTCAGTGGTGAACGGGAATACACCAATACTTTGAAACAGGTGTCGTACCCGTATTGGATACTTCTCGATACTCAGCCTGATAAGGCGGGATACATATCTGATACGGCTAAAAAGTATCGGGATTTTAAAAAAAAGATCTGATACGTTAGGGATACGGGACCGATACACCAAGATACGTATGGATGGCTATGTAGTCCAAAATCCAAAAACCCGATTTGAACCCGATGAAACTTCGGATAAGGATCTAAATTCCATACGTAACCATATGCTTAATGCTATCATTTATATGTTTTGTTTTGTGGATGATACATGTAACTAACTTTGTATTTTGTAATGGATGATAAATGTGTGTGTTTTGCTAGCGTTTTCTAATGGACGATGAATGTGGCACTTGCATAATGTTGTTAGTGCTACTTTTTTGTAATGAATGAATGTGACACTAGCTTTGTAATTTTTTTATTGTATTGGATATAAATCATGTAATGAATGATGAACATGGTCATATTTAATTTTCAAACTATTCGCTATTCATATTCTAGCACAAAAAAAAATTATATTTAATTATATATATATATAATTACAAACGTATCTATGTCATGCCACGCATCCTAGTTTTTCACAAATCCACGTATCGTTGTATCTGTATCCCCATGTTTGTATCCCCGTATTCGTATCAGTGTTTCCTAGCCTGGGATACACCGATACTTCGAAACAAGTTCCGTACCAGTATCGGATACTTCCCGATACTCTGATAGGGCCCGATACAACATGATATGTATCTGATACAACTATGAAGTATCAAGATTTAAAAAAAAAAAGATCTGATACACCGGGGATACGGGACCAATACGGTGGGGATACAGGACCGATATACCAGGATATGTATGGATGGCAATGTAATCCAAAATCTGAAAACCCGACCTGAACCCGACCGAAATTTTGGATATGGATCTAAATTCCATACGTAACCATTTGCTTAATGATATCATTTATATGTTTTGTTTTTTGGATGATGCATATGATACTTTGTATTTTGTAATGGATGATGAATGTTAGTGTTTTTTGCTAGCATTTTGCTTTTGTAATGGACAATGAATGTGACACTTGCGTAATGTTGATAGCGTTATTTTTTTGTAATTGATGAATGTGACACTAGTTTTGTATATTTTTGGTTATATTGGATGTAAATCATGTAATAAATGATGAACATAGTCATATTTAATTTTCAAACTATTCACTATTCATATTCTAGCACAAAAAATATTATAATTAATTTCGTATATATATAATTACAAATGTATCTCTGTCGTTCTATGTATCCTAGTTTTTTAAAACTCCATGTATCGTCGTATCTGTATCCCTGTATCCGTATCGGTGCTTCCTAGCCAGTGACATATACATGCTATGACACCAGTGAGTCAGTGACAGCTAATTATGTCACTGGTGATAGATTAATGTCATTGATGGCATAGCTTAGGTTACGACAGTGGTGATTAATTATTAATGTATCACCAGTGACATAACCTATTTAATATATCATTGGTGGCATTGCATAGGTTATGTCAGTGGTAATATAATTTTGGTTATGTCACCGATGATATATTAATGTCACTAGTGATTTATTAGTATCACTAATGACATTAATATCTCACCAATGACATATAAGCTTGATATGAATTCATTATGTGATGTGAGACGTGAGAAGACGTGGGAATAACCTTGTCCTATTTCAGGTCCAAACTACGCGATGACCCTAAAAAAAAACTCATTCTTCGCGAAGTCAATACTTTGGAGCATGCCTACCAACTAGTTCAAGATCTAGAGCTTTACAATAAACCAACCATCTTTAAGTGCTTCGATACTAAGGAGTTAGTGACCAATGTTCTAAAAAACGCTAGGCGAACCTAATGCGGTGGGGGGTTTCTAAGGCCGTAAGGCAAAATGTGGATGCCTAGGCGGGTGCCCAGAGATTGAGACACAAAAAATTCCAAAAAATATTTTACTATATAATTTATATATCTACTATATTTCCATTGTTATTCTTCTTTTAGGAGTTCACTATAGGCCAAAGATGCCACTCTGATCATTTTTTTCAGGTAATATGATGGGCTAAAGGAGCCACTATATAGTAGCAACACAGTAATGTACTATTTAAAATTTTAAAGACGAAAAAAGAGATGATAAAACTGAAAAACATGAAGAAGAGGAAGAAGGAAGAAAGAAAACTTACAATGATAGCATCCGACTATCACATTAATGACCTTTCTCCTTTGGACGTCGAAGAAAGCAGTCTCAACTTATGCGGTGCGGTTTAAGGTCCAAAACGTCTAGGCTGATGCCCGAACCACTTTTTAGAACAGTGTCAGCAACAAAATCATTCTTGTAGAAAAAGCCCAACTCGGAGAATCAAGCTTCAAGGTACCGCCCCCTAAACATTTGCACCCATAAGGATGTCAAAAATAATGTGATGGTATACCTTGTGAATATATAACCACTGACATAACCAAAGCTATGTCAACAGTGACATAATTGAAGCTATTGTCACCAGTGACATATATAATATAAAGAGCTAAAATATTATTTTCTGTTTTAAAATTCAGCAAACATCATCTTTGGGTTAGTTGGGCATACTTGACACACACTTGAATGTCACATCATAAAAGCACACATATCAGCCTGCATCATCACTCCTCTCATATTATACTTCTTATCCCTTCACTTGCATGTTCTGAAATTCTGGTTTTCTTCTAGCTTCTCAATATCAAATAGGAAAATCCCTTTAATTTCATGCATCGGTCACCGAGTAGTTCATCTAGAAACTTAGATTCCATTTGAATTTCATCTCATCACCTCAACTCCATAACTATAAGCATATATCAATTCTAGAAACGCATACTTTCTTTGAATTCCCGGTTCTAATCCTCGATTCCGCATAAACCCTCATAGATCTTTACCCCTACAATAGCAGATGATTACTAGAACCCTTTTTAGGATACCTATCCAATTTCATAGTACAATTTCTCATCACTCTGATCTGAATTTGAATTGCATAGACTTCGTTCTTCAAGTTGCAGTTAATCATTAATCTTGTCCAGTTAATTTCCTCCTGGGTCAGGTTGCTCATAATCAAGCTAAAGAAAAGCGGAAGAAAAAAAAAAAAAAAGGAAATTTGATCGATGCTAAGATCTTCGAAAGTGAAACCAGCATAGACAAGTTGGGATCACTCACAATGGTAGAAAAGAACCGATGGAAACCGATTCCATAAATGGAAGTCAAGGTTCCCATGATCAGATCCTCAAATGCAAGCCCTTGATTTTTATGGATTCGGCATATTTTGCCCTCGGAAACGTGGAATGTAGATAAATTCTGAAGCCATTTTGCTAATTTTGGGAATATCTATAGCTTTCGAAGTTGCCCTAATTTTTTTAAAAAAGGAAGGGTTGGAAGTAAAGAGAAATTGCGAGAGAAACACACCATGATCATGAGAAGTTGCCCTAATTTTTTTTTTTTTTTACAATATTTTTGGCTAATAACGATTCCATAGAAACCCTAGTTTGGCATGCCGATCATATAATCACCGATTCCTATTACAAAGATGAACAAATGAAAAGGAGGATTCGAATCAAAATCCAAGAAAGATGTGAACTTTACCGGCAAAAAGGGAAAGTATTCGTCGTCTTCAGGAAGCCAAAGTGCGAGGCAAGGATGCAAAACCCTAGAAAGATGAACTCACAGACGGGAGAAGAGGCCGTGCCCCCAGATTGATAACACACCCCTCTACCTGCTGTATCCGGTTGCCTGGTCTTAGCCACACCCCTTGGGCCTTGGCAACGGGTTGCTTCGGTTGCGTGTTGGATTTGGCAACCGGGTACAGCATGTAGGGGGTGGATTTACAAATTCTGCCATTCTGGGGTGGTTGCTTCAGTGATTGCCGTCACACCAGATGGCCAAGCACCTCACTCCGGGCTTATGGTGACTTGGGTCGGGTTGGTGCTCAACCCATGTCCAACCCTTAGTATGATCCTATCCATAACCCTAACCCTAACTCAATCCAACCTTTGGATGGAAATTTCCAACCTAATCCAACCAGGTTTGTTGGGTTGGTCGGGTTAATATTTGGGGTCGGGTTAATATTTGGGTTAATGTGTGAGAGGTCCCATCCATCCCGTGAACAAGGCCCCCTAAAGTTTTTTTTAGCCTAAGGTCCATGTCTTTTTCAGTAAACCAGAAATTATCATTTCCTTGCTCACTTCTCTCATCTCTCTCTCGACATGACCATTGCCGTTGAGGGAAGAGGAAGTGGGGTTCCAGCTGGTGCATCGCACCCCACCCCCGACGGCAGCCACCGCCGACCGTGCACCACACCCCAACAGTAGCCACCGCCGATCATGTATCACACTCCACACCGATGGTAGTCGCCGCTGGTGAGGAGGGAGGAGGTGGGGCTCCGACTGGTGCATCGCGACGACAGCCGTCGACCGGTGCATTGCACCCCAACCCGACGGTAACCACTGTCGGTGAGGAGGGAGAAGGCGGCAAGCAGTGGAGGCGGGCAGATCTGACCTTGTTGATGTTCGCTGGTTCAGTGGCATTGCAAAAAAAAATTAAAAAGCAGTGGAGGATATTTTTATCCATAGGTTTTCAGAGGCATTGAGCTTAATCGGTTTCTTTGTCAAGAACGGCTTACTAAGTCTCCCTTAATACTCTATTTCTAATATTAAGTCCACTTTATTAAATATAATAATTTATTTTATACGTTAAAGGCTTCGCTAACTATATGTGCAGTTATTTTATAAAAAGAAAATTCTTTTTCCAAACAAAAATAGGACAACTACTTGATTAACATTCAAGCATATCAATTTTTACAAAAGAACCACCAAGAAATAAATATAATGTAAAAAAATTATTTATACTAACTCACAAACAAGAAGAAACATACAATAATTGGCTAGAATAATTTATACATATTTGTCAAAACATTTTTCTCAGTTCATTACTTAGAAGCTCACACGAAAGATAATGAAATAAATCAGGAATCTACTTCATGCCCTCTTACATGCTGAAGATAATCATGCACAGGGTAATAAAAAATATACTATATATATTTATTAATATATGTATATTTGAATTCGAGTTTGGATTGGGTTGGTCAACCCAAACTCTGAACCCAAGCTTATCCAAATATTAATCGGATTGGCCTTTTCTAAACACAACCCATGACCCCAACACATCCTACACTTGCCCAAACCCAACCTAAAGTCGGTCAGATTGGACACGTTAAAGTTTTAGTCCTATTTGGTACACATGTTGTGTTTCCAATAGGCTCTAGCTGACTACCAAAAAAATCAATCATCTAATAGTATCTAATAGTATAATACTAAAATGAAGCCCTCTCTCCTGTGTTGTGACATGTGGGCGTCTTTAAAAGAGCCAGAACATTTATTTCGTGTGCGTACATGGTTCTTTTTTAAATCCTATTAAAAACCTACCATAAAGATGATAAATACTCATTCAATGATATTTAATGGTCATTTGATGTTAATTTCTCTCTCTCTAACAACTGAATCACACTCACTTCAGATTTCACACTTCTTCGAACAGTTGTGATGTCGTCTGTGCCTCTAACAACTGAATCACACTCACTTCAGATTTCACACTTCTTCGAACAGTTGTGATGTCGTCTGTGCCAAATGGCGTGCATCAGGCTCACCCGGGGAATGCCCGGGTTTCTTACTAGTGTATGTAAAGAGTAGGGCTACAACTTGGGAAGGTTGAAACCGAGCCCAAACGGACTCTGAGCCGGGTTTGGTGTCATTTATTTGAAGATTGGGATGAGCTCGGATCGGAAAAACAACCCGAACAAATTTTGGGTTGGCCTCGGGTTAAGGAGTTGGGCAACCCGGTCCACCCCGAGCCCAAATTGAGTAGAATAGGGCACCTTATAGGCTCTATCGATCTTGTCCCTAAGCCTGCGTGGACCATATTCCAAACCCAAAGGGCCACCAAACAATCAGACAATGGAGGTAAGAGACAACTTTTTGATGAGGATCAAGATACCTAGGTTTCTTTCTTGGTATTTTGCTCTTTCAACATTCAAAACCTTCATCAAGTGGTAAAAAAAGTACTACCCATACCCACTCAACCAGGCCGACCCACCAACTTGTACTAACCCAAGCTTCGAAATTTGTTCTTGTGTTGGGCTTGGGTTGGAAAGTACAGGTTGAAGGTCAAGTTAGGTTGGGGTTGAAGGTTCCACCACTCGGCTTGAGCTAGGGTTGACGTCTAACCTGACCCAACCAGCTCGAGTTGCAACCCTATTGAAGAATAAGGCATTGGCACCCTAATATATGGCGATCAAAAGGGGTAAGGATGCGTCCATAGGCCCCTTTTAAGGTGCAAGATTAGTCGAAGAATGATTTTATTCACCCGCCATATATTGTTGTGAATAATACCCAACTTCCCATTTGTCCCTTTTAAGCTTAATTAAGGAGTTAATTAATGCAAGTAAATTAAAAGAGACCAATGGGATGATGAGTATTGTTCATCTTAATCCACACTAAAAGTTGGTGAACAAAATCATTATGAGATGTTTATAGGGTAGTGTTTGAGTTGGTTAATAAGAATGAAAGCATGTGGGGTTCCTTCTGCAGGCCTAAATATAAGTTTAAAGATGATAATATTGTTCGCGAGCATGATGGGCAATAATGGAGGGAACGCCATTAATCCGAGACAATTTATGTAAGGTTGTCTTCTCGGAGTCGCTTGATAATATTTGGACTACCTCATGGATGGCTATTTTCCCTTTCGATGGATGGCCCTTATCGATCGATATGTCGGTTCGAGACTTTGCTGGCAACCTTACATGAGTTGCAAGGTTGACCTTGGGAATTGCAAAGAGGATGAAATATTAGCTTACAAAGTGATAATTGGCAGGCTTCATGCTTTCCCCAACTAATGCCTACTTATGGCGTGCTATTTGGAGGACAAAAGTCTTATCTTGGGCGAAAGTATTAATGTGGAAACATTTTTTTTTGGTTAGAGAAATTCAACTTTTTTTTTCTTTCTTCTTAATAAATTCCTCAAAAACGATGTGCTCCCTTTGGACGAAGTGAAGGAGGTGTCGAATCCCTAAACCGATGTGGAGGGCTTGGGACGGACAGTTTATACATTACCACTTGCTGAGCCGTTTGGAAAGATCATAATCGTAGAATCTTCAACAGCTCTCAGCACTAGGCTGATTTTGTCTTCCACAACTAATTAGGAGTGTGCCTTAAGTCATGGAAGATCGCACTCCAAGGGGGAAGCAGCGTGCTTTTCGAGTCAGTCTTGTCGCTTCTTTTTTTATGTAGGATCCCCGAGACCCATTTCTTTCTCTAGTTTGGTTTGTTGTCTCTATTACCTTATTTATTTTATAATAAAGTGGTAAGGGTCAAGGTCGAACCCCCCCCCCCCCCCACACACACACCCACCCACCTGTTGGAATTGGATCCTGTTATCAGAGTCGCAGCGGAAGCAAAAGATAGATCCGAAGATCATACTGTGTATGTTTCATTACAATTAATTCTACAAAACAACCTATATGCAAATCTATGATTTTAGCATATGTGCGGACACCCTAGAGGCATACTACAATCTACGGAAGACATGCATGCATCTAGTTAGGTGTTTAAAATCATCATACCTTGTGGATCTATGATCCGGAGAGAACGGAACGATGATGAACCGCACGTGAATCGCAAGGGAAGCTATCGGATGACACCTTGTTCTTTGCGAATTGAGAAATCCTCGAAGTCCTATCTCTGAGTGCAAGGACTACGAGCCGATAGAGGAATTAGTTGCGAAGATGATGGCGAGTTGCGAGATCTCCTCCTTCTCTTTCTCTCTTATTCCTTCTCATTCCTTCCTCCTTCTTCTTCCTTCTTTTTCCTCTTTCTTCCTTGACTGAAACCTCAGAGAGGGAGAGAGGGAGAGAGGGAGAGGGGGTTCGGATTTTTGGAGAGGGGAGAGGCTAGGGTCGGCCCCTCCCTCTTTATTCCTCTTATAGGGCCGGCCTCCTAGTGCTATAAGCAAGCTAGGGCCGGCCCCTAGTAGATAGGGATGAGAGGGGGCGGTTTTTTAGGGTTTCCACAAGCCTATCGTGAAGCCTGGACGAAAATGTCATTCACGAAAAGTAAAACACTACGAGAGAGATTGAGTGAGGTGCGCTACTCGGAATCGAGTTCCGTCAGTGCCTATGAGCTCCTGGAATTATTCCGCTCATTCTAAGATCCATATTCAATACCCCTTCGGCCCCTAACACATGTGAATTAGGTTCTTAGGCCTACTGGGTCTCCCAAGCATGGATCCACCATGCGTCTCAGTGGCCTACTATGTTCCCTATGGTTCTTTATTATATGTGTATTAACATATACCAAAGTAGTATTTTAATTAAAGCAATAACCAAAGTCATCTTTATTAATGTTAATACAGAAAATCCACGCTCAGGACACACGAGCTACAACACCACCCACACCCACAATTCGCTAAGAGGGATTTATCAAAAGAAAAAGAAATCCCTCTAGGGGGGGGGGGGGGTGACCTTTTCTAGTTTATTAGAAAAAGAAAACTATTACACACTAAAGCTCACAGAGCACGAAAAACCACACCCAACAGGGCAAAATCAAAAAACATTCTTTACAAAAAAAAACTGCTTCCAGCTGCACTTTATCTGCCATCTCCTTGGAGGGCAATCTTCCATGATTACAATCAGGCCTACACTTTGATAAATAGATCGTCCTCTGTGCTAGCACTCCTATTGAAGACCCACTGATTGCACTCTTTCCAGATGGCCCAACACACTACTACTACCACGATATCCCCTTGGTTTCAAATCCCGGCCCATTAAAACTGCCTCTAAAATCCTGGCCCATTTAAACTGCACTAAATCTAACCATTCATCCGGTGATCGTTGTTCGCATCAACAGCTATAAACTCACCTATTGAAATCTCGGCCGCCCCAAACCATCGGATCAATCTCGAGAAATCCGTTCAAATAGAGACAACTGTGATTGATCGATTATAGGCGAAGGGAGAGTTGGTCGCGTCGAAGGTGCCCGCTTCGTGCCAATTGACACGAGCGAGGAAATTGTTGTCCCTATGAATGCCGATGTTGTTGTCAAAAGTGTTTTATTGCCGAAGACGTTCAGGTGTGTTGTCGCCGAAGGCAGTCCGCTGCAGTGCCGACAAATGTGTTTCCGCCGAAGGCGTCCTGCTGCAGTGCCGACAGGCACGGGCATGCACTAGTAAGGGACGAGATACAAGGTCCCTCAGAATTAAAAGAAATAACCCTTGAATCCAATGCTAGATAAAAGTTTTAAATGAAGAAAGATATCAAGAGGGGGGGCGGAAACTGGGGTCCACAAGATTCGAGGAATCCACCACTATTCAGTGCAATTTCAGCTTATTGCCACTGAGGGAGAGGATGAAGGAGGAAGGGGAAGGAGGGCAGTGGAGGTGTTGGGTCAACGTCGAAAAGGGGTGGCAAAGGGAGAGGGGGAGGGGGTGGGCGTCGGAAAGGGAGGCCAGGGGAAAGGGTTGGTTGGCTGGAAGTTAAGATGAGGGTACTTTAGGGATCAAAAAAATTAAAGCTCTTCGGTGACTTGGGTGCACACAAAAGAGTCTGAAATTGCTATTTGGTACTACGGGTTTTAACAAAAAAAAGAAATTTTCTTGCACCAGCTCGATCGGTCAATTGAACTCGGCCCTGATTGGAAGGTAAAAGGACAGTTGTGATTGGGTCCCATGTCATGGTGGCGACAAAAATATAGAAAATGTTGTATCTTTTTTTTTGTTCATCATTAATGTGGGAGTTACAATCGGACCCCCAACAGGCACCACATGCCAGCGCAACAAAGGGGAAGACCGCCACCACCGACAGGAAACAAAGCCAACCTGGGCAGGGAAAAGCGCAACATCGGTGCACAAACCAAACGCCACACTGGTGAACAACAAGATGCAAGAACACATCTGAAAAAAAATAATAAAATAAATAAAATAAAATAACCACTCCGACCACCGTCAGAGACCACACTTTTTACCACACTCGGAGAACCACAACAATAAAAAAAACCAAAAAGAGGCGATCCACCACCATCGCTGCCAACACGGGAACTAGGGCCAAATATGCTCCTCGATTGTCTCCGGCAAGGAAACACGTCCTCGACGCCGAGAGGGGGCCATCGATCGACGTTGAGGGCCGTCGTGCGCCACCATATCAACGAACACAAAAAAACGGCCGCTGGGAAGCCCTTATCTACAAAGGGGGGGTGAACAGGACTAGATCCATCCCCTAGACAACACCACGACCGAGTTCCCAGCCTACTCGGAGCCATCGTTGGTGTCCAAGGAGGTCAAGAGGGGGCGCCGAAACCCTAGAACCAGGGGGGGATAGGCGCTCCAAGCCCACGGCTTACAAAAGTAGTGAAAACGTTGTACCATGTACCATTGCTCTACCAAAGGGCTCTTGGCCTGAAGGTACTTCCTCTCTCCCATGTAGGAGAGGTTCAATGTTCAACTTCCGATATGGAATCCATGGAACGAACTTTCCCTCAAGGCCAATGTGACTTACTTGCATTTGTGCATGCAAATCCTGACCATTGATGTCATATTCACGGAATTATAGAATTAATAAATAGCAGTTGGAAACAAGCACCTTGTTTCGATCTCTGGACGTCTTTGAGCCCTAGCTCTAGCACCCTGTCCTACGACCGCCTCGTCGGTTTAGCAAAACTAAGTAGCATTGCTCTAGTCAATGAGGCCATGGAAAAGTGGCCTTCTTGTGAAACCCAACCACGAAATCAGTCTCAATTGAACACATAATGTGTCGTAGAAATCTTTTAGGTTTGATGTTTCCAGTCCGAATTGATCAGCCTGAACCAACTGCACCCCTAAGGACTTCCCATTTTTTTTTCCAAAACCCTAAAAATACAGAAATTAAAATTTTGGAGTCGAAGGCAATTGTTCCTCTTTTTTTTTTAAATAAAGAACCATTTTCAGATTCATTCATTCAATGGAACAATTTCTTTACAAACACGAAAAAGACCAATTTCTGAAAAAAAAAAAAAACATAAAAGATGGTTGTCCCCTAATATTCATTTTGGTGGGGTTCATCATAACTTAATTAATTGGTTTCAAGCACAAATTGTCCTTGGTACACTTTTTATTTTTAAAGGATCTCACGGCCAGTACATCGCATATTAGTGCTTAGAGTACAAAAAAGACCATGGTTCGAATCTTATTTTTTACCTATAATATTGTCACACAGGAGCACAAATAAGCAAGAGACAAGCTCGCAAACCCATCACAAAGACGGGTGAGAGCCCATGGGACTCAATTACACGGCTTGCCAGACAGGGGGCTAGTGCTTTGCCATTGGAAAGTGACCTCGGTGACGGATGTCCCATATGCACCACAGCCTTTTTTTCACCTGTCCAAACCCAAGAAATGCTATTCAGCCCAAAGGTTTTCCCAATTCCGTCAGCTAGATTGACTTGGTAGCATACAACTGATGGCTGAAACCCACTAGCGACATTTAAATCTTTTACACCACCAGTTGCACACTACCACGTCAATCAGACTGAGCGGAATCGGGAAACCTTCGGGCTGAATAGCATTTCTCGTCCAAACCCTGGTCCAAAATTTTTAAAAAAACATTAAAAAAAATCTTTTGAAATTTCCTTTTTGGATCCCACACCAACCAATAGTAATTGCAGTGGCATTAAATCATCAGCTTATCAACTAAGGAATCATACCAACAATTATTTCATTGGTGGAAGGATTGAAATGAAACAATGCACTCAGAAGGAATAGCAAGTGCAATAAAAGGATGTTTTAACTTTTAAAGTAGACTGCATGAATGTTACTACACTTAGAGAGAGAGAGAGAGAGAGACTTAGACTTCTCACATTCCTGAAACGCCTTCATGCAGCTTTTGGTGTACTGCCCTCTCTCTCTCTTTCTCAGTAGTAGCCTAGTAGGAATCCCCTGAGATATTCCTCCACGGCAGGCCTTCCCACATGTAATCATCACCTTGTGAGCTCCACCAGCCGTGTGTCCTTTCCCATTCCTCTCACCCTACTCCTCTGCCCCTCTGGGGGCTGGCCCTTTTCAACCCTCTCATCACAAGCTCTAGAAGAGAGAGAGAGAGAGAGAGAGAGAGAGAGAGAGAGAGAGAGAGAGAGAGAGAGAGAGAGAGAGAGAGAGAGAGCTTTCAAGGTGAGAACCCTCTTCCTTTTCAACCCTCTCTCTCTCTAGTTTGGTTCTTAGTATCTTCTACAATGTATGCCTAATGATCTCCCTTAAATCTGAATTAGCTATGTTCATCCCATCATTGATAAAGGATTTGGATGCTTTCCTCTTTGATGTTAATATATTTTGAACTTGGATATTATTTCACAAATTTTGAGAGGGAAAAGGGTTTCACAAATAATTCAAGAACTCAGAATATTCAAGAACTTAGATATTTTCTTACAAATATTTCGAGAGGGAAAAGGGTTTAACAAATAATTCAAGAACTCAGAATATGCAAGAACTTTTCTTTTTTTTTTTCACAAATATCTTGAGAGGGGAAAGGGTTTCACAAATAATTGGGTGATCAACGAGAAATGTAATTCTCGTTACCAATCAATTATCTAGAATTAACCTAGACAGACTCTGATCTCATTGGGAAGATCAAATAAATATAGTCATCAAATTGAACACAAAAGTAGTTTTTTTTTTTGTGAAATCACAAATGTCATTATTTAAGCCTACGAGTGCTAAATGAACTGTTCAAAGTAGGGGTGGCAATGGGTCGGGTCGGGTCGGGTTGAGACATTGGTATAAGGGCAAAAAATCCAACCCGAACCCGACCCGTTTAATAAACGGGTCAAAAACTTAAGCCCAAACTCGACCCGCCTAATAAACGGGTTGACCCGACCCGACCCGTTTAAACCGTTTACTAAACAGATCGGGTCGGGATGGGTTGGCTCGGGTTGGGTCAACATAACCCATGTAAACCTGTCGGGTTGGGTCAAGACGGGTCGGATTGGGCCGGGTTGGGTCAGGTTGGTTCGGATTGGGCCGGGTTGGGTCAGGTTGACACGACCCATTTGGTAAACGGGTCAAGTCGGGTCAATTGGGTTATAAGCACAAACCCGAACCCGATCCATTAAATAAACGGGTCAATCGGGTCGACCCGTTTATGACCCGAACCCGTTTAGGCCAAACCCAAACCCGCTAACTTCGGGTCGGGTTGGCGGGTCGGGTCAAGGATTGCCACCCCAGTTCAAAGGAGGATTTTCTTTGAAAAATGATTTTCTATTCATCGTAATTTGTCTTATTCTCAAGAATCTTTTTCGTCATTATTTTGCATCTAGACCTTTTAAACATTAGAGGAATTTTGTGTAGAAATTAATATGAGGTTAGTTTTTTTTTTTTTTTTGAGATTGGCGGATGTCCCAAAACCTTACGGGCAATGGCCCACTTCAGGCTCGAACTAATCCCTCCGGGAGTGAAGCCTGACCCACTCAGAATTCAATTCCCACCGCACTCCTAGGTAAATCAAGGGGAAAGAGGAGTCGAACACATAACCTCCTCACCCAAACATCAGTTGCTTGCCAACTCTCCTATCTCTTGGTGGGTAAAATATGAGGTTACTTGATAAACCTGAATGATGACTATAATGTTTTCTTCAATACTTTCAAATGGAAATCAAACAAACAATTAGATATCTAACTTACTTCATCTCTGTTAAAATGACAAAAACTGAGCTAAAACTCGAAAACCCAAAGTTCAATTAGTTTAAGTAAGCCGACACAGCGGTATATAGTAATAATAGTCATGTAAAACTTTGATACTAGGATACAAATCCTATAGAACTAAGGATCACTAAAAATGGTGTCAAACCCATTTATGATTGCGCGTGCTCCTCCCTCCACCCCCGCTCTCGTTCCCTATGCCAGTCCGTATTGTGGTCAGTGTAAAGCTCTCCGTTCGTGCCATCAATTCTTGTACATTCATTCCAATTTCTACTCACAATCGTGCTCTAACCTTCAAAAAATGAAGCATGCCAAATTTAAAATTATCTTTGTTTAATTTTTAAGTTAAAAATCTGAATAATTCCGAAAATTGTGTTCTGATTAAAACCATGTGCAACGCTAATGTGCAGTTAAACGAGAAGAGTACGGTGTTTTTCAACTGATGTTGTGATATTTCACGATGAATTTTGTGATTCTCTTCAAAACAAAGAGTCTTGAAAATTGAAATTTACTGTTTTATTTAAAATTTATGTTAAGCAAAAGCCACAATTACTCTGCTTATTTCAAACAATAATATGAAACATAAAAAAGTACAAAAATTATAAAATGAAATCTTTCATAAATTTTAATGCAAGTTGACTTATCGAAATTGCGTTACATTAATTATAGAAATATGTACAAAACTTAGATCTTGTGACTTTTTTTTTCGTTGTGGCAGAGCGCACTCCCCCTTTTAAACTCATCATTCTCTTTCTTCAAACCTTTCTCTTATAACCCTAGATCTCTCTTTGTAACCTTCCATATTTTACATGTGCCTCATGTACGAGTCAGTCGATTTTGATCTTGGATCAATATTTACGTTAATGTACATGAAACCGACCCGTATCTATATACATTAACAACGTGAGGGTATCTAACAACTTATTAGTCCAATAAAATTTCAGCACTTGATCATCGAGGTAAAAATGGTGTATGATTTTTTTTTTTTTTTTGTGTGTGAAAATTTCAGTTTCTTTTCCATTCACATTGAATCTTTTTTTAACCATTTTTTACTATGTAGCACATTTACAGGAAAACCTATATAAGGCTGAGGAGAAATATTGTGAAGAATTCCTTGGCCAATCCTTAAACTTACTAGGACAGATGTTGCCTGAAAAGTGGAAGAGATGCACACTGTTACTCATCTTAATGTTCTCATATGCATCAGGTATTCCAAGAAAGTACTTTTACAACTTATTATTGTCATCTTATGAATAACTGTTTAGAACTCTTTAGCATTATTGTTTTATTTGTTCGAACACCAATTTCGTCGTTTTGGGATACTGAATTCTTTATCTCGAAATATTTCCCCGACTCCAAATAAATGTGACAAGGCTCGATGAATGGTAATGGCTGCATCCAAGGAATTGAATTTTGAATTCCGATTACGCATCGGAATCCCGAAAACCGAGATATTTCGGCGATATTTCACGAAATCGTGCTGATATTTCGGATAACTGTATAAAAGGGAACCATTTCCCGGGTATTTCGGCATATTTCTGTGTACATGTTTCGTTTCTGTATCATGGAAAAATGAGATAACCATAACCATCAAACCATGTCCCATCTACTTGAGGTCGGCTTTATGAATCCTTCTTTGCCATTCATTTCTATTTAGGGTTATATCTGTTATCAATTTTGGTTCATTTTATAGCTTGATTTGGTTTTTTACGACTAGCTTTCAACCTAATATCAACCCTCAACCTTTCTCATCTGGGACGAGTTGTTTCACAATTTTTGGCGAAATATCTCGACTTTTCATTCCTTGGTTACATTAGCTTCTCTCTTCCAAGCTGCTGTACATTTTTCCTTCTGCTTTCTTCTTGGTTTAAACAGGCAATGCTGCAAACTTTACAGGTGCATTTGTTGGGATTAACATCGGGACCGATATATCCAACTTGCCAAAGGCATCAGACATAGTGTCGATTCTTCAAGCAAAACAGATCAAACATGTACGCTTGTTCGACGCAGACCATCGCATGCTCAACGCCCTCGCAAACACTGGAATAGAGGTCATTGTCGGGATTCCCAATGACCAGCTGCTACGTATCGGGCGATCCCCAACAGCAGCAGCAGAGTGGATCAATACTAACATCGCCGCCTTTATTCCAACGACCAACATCACTTACATCGCTGTCGGTAACGAAGTCCTAACCGCCAATCCTAAAGCTGGTTATCGTCTCGTCCCTGCCATGCAATCCCTTCAGTCTGGTCTACTAGCTGTGAATCTGATTTCCCGAGTGAAGATCTCAAGTCCCCAATCCATGGAAGTGATCGCCACGCCTTTCCCGCCATCCGCAGCTGCTTTCAACTCCACATGGAGCAGCATCATGCATCAGCTCCTCCAGTTCTTGAAGAACACCGGATCTCCGTTCATGCTCAACGCTCACCCATACATCGGCTACACGAAAGGAGAAGGCACCTTCCCCCTCGATTACGCTCTTTTTGAGTCGACCGATCCAAACAAGAGGATTAAGGACCCCAACACACTCCTCTACTACTCCAACATGTTTGATGCTATGGTTGATGCTGCTTACTACTCTATGCAATCACTCAAATTCCCCGGGATTTCTGTCATTGTGACCGAGTCCGGTTGGCCGAGGCTCGGTGGGGCCGACGAACCAGACGCGACGGTCGACAACGCGTTGCTCTACAATCGAAACCTCATTCAGCACGTGCTGAAGGGTTCCGGTACGCCGAGCCAGCCTACGAGAGGGATCAGAGCGTACATCTACGAGCTGTTCAATGAGGATCTCCGGCCAGGGCCGGTTTCCGAAAAGAACTGGGGGGTATTCTTTCCCAATGGGACTACCATGTACTCTCTGAACTTCGCTGCGAGCTCAGAGCAGGGGTTGTTCGGGGTGTTCTGCGTGGCGAACATAAATGCTGATGCGAAGGCGCTGAAGGAAGGCTTGGACTGGGCGTGCGGATCTGGTTTCGCAAATTGCAGCGCGATCCAACCGGGGCAGCCATGTTATTATGATGGCAGCAAGATTGCATCACTTGCTTCCTATGCCTACAATGACTACTACCATAGAGCAAAGCCGAATGGTGGGACTTGCGATTTCGGTGGCACAGCGACGATCACGAAAGATGATCCTAGTAAGTCCAATTGTATTTCTCTTCTTGGTTGGTCTTTCATATGAATCAAAACATGTCATATGTATGGGTATGATCCATGGAGAGCAATGCTCCGGTTTGGATTTTGGCTGATACGCTGAACCCGCATCGTGCGTCCAAATGGGGTCTGATTCGGATTAGGTTCACATCTTCGTCTGCATCTGTTTGAGTGAATACTGATTTGAGAATTTTGCTTCTTATCCGGGTACTTGCAGGCCATGGCTCTTGCATCTTTGCAGGAAGGTGAGTGAGTATGAGAATCATTTGGTGTTGATTCTAGAACATTCTACAAGATTTCTGTAAATGATCTTCGTTTTCGATGTGGACAGCATGGGCTCGGCCGGAGGCACGGGAAATGGTACAGATCCAAATCCGGGCAGCGGAATGCCGGAACCCAGCTTTGGACCCACAAGCCCTCACAATGGTGCCTCTGCGCTGCAAGTTCGCCGGCTCACCTGTCTGATTCCGGGGATACTCCTTCTTTGGCTCTGATCTGCGAGACACATAATCACTGCTCACCTCAATCGAACAGTTCCTTATATGTATAACCATCTCTTCTGTTTGTCACTATTTCAAGTTGGAAGAATTGCTGGTGGCTTAGATTGTGCAACATGGTACCTTTTCTTTCAATCCTTTTCAGAGAATAATGGTTATCTTGATCATCTAAGAGATCTTAGGCTATGTTTGGGTAAGCTTTTGCGACCACCATCCCCTCCGTATGCCCCCGCATCATGCAAAGCCGAGGAGAGAGAAATCGCATGGGGGTTTACGACTTTTTCTCTCACCTAGGTAAGAATGTACTATAGCAGAGGGTGCACCGCAGTTGAGTCGTCGCCAGCATCAGAATAAGCAAGATTCTCTATAAACCTCTGGAGGACAAAGTTGCAAAGTTGATCGATTGTTAGGCAGTGAAATACCTCTCTATAGGGGGGAGGTTGGAACTAATCAGATCTGTTCTCCAACATTAAAAACTGCTTTTCAATCCTATGGCAATCCTCGAGTACTCATGTGAAGTGGACCAATGTATGCAAACCCAAAGGTAAAGGGGGGATGGGGGGGGGGGAGGTGTTGGGGTTAGTCATCAGATCTCTAAGGGGCATATCAGTAGCAGGGAGGATGGGGTTGGGGTGAAATTAATCAGCGGTGAGACTTCCTTATGGCCCGATGGAGGAGATCTAGATACTTCGAAGAAGGAAACTTATGGAAAATTCCCAAATCAAATTCGTAGTCGGATACTTGGAAGGATTCTAGAGACGGTTAAAAGCTTTAGTGGATTACATATCAATGAAGGCTCTACTCTTAGTTTCTGGTTGGAACCATGGCTGAATGGTAGAAGTTCTGCTGAGGAGATTGCAGCTGTGCCAATCCTAACCCGAGATGTAAAGAGACATGTGAAGCGGAGAAACACTAAAACGGGTGAGTATTCCTTTGCTTCTGTGTGGGATGCAGTGATAGACAGTAAGCAGGTGGTCAACTATCCAAGTTGGTGTGGAAACCTCCCACCCTCCCGAGGATGGCAATCAATCTATGGAGGGTCACCCTCAATCGGATTATCACACAAGATCTATTGTGGATCCTCCTAGACAATACCGGATGAGCAATCCGATACCGAATCGTTCCGACCGCGTGGGTCAACGTAGATCAATTGCACTAGATGATTCTCTGACGAATCGATGCGGAACAAACAATCCAACACAAATAGAGAAATGGCAAAGTAAGAAGAAAACAACCACAAAACAATCACACAGAGAGAGAGAGAGAGAGAGAGTCGAGAGATTTGCGTGAAAACCCTTGCGGGAAAAACCACGAGCGAAGACGATCGAACGATCCACTCGAACAAAGAATGAAACGGAGTTACAAGCAATACCCAACTCAAACGAGATGAACTCCCTTCGCCGAGAGCACCTCCGTCTTCTCCAAACCCTCTCCAAGCCTCCCTCAAAATCTTCTCTTCAATGCAATGCAATCCGTAAAATTCTAGACCCCTTTATATATCAAGGGAATATGTTACATAAGCTTAATTCCGAAATCTCCCTCAAAACAACCCAAACTGGAAAGTCAAAACGTGCTTGACTAGGGCTAGCCCGTGCCTGCCAGGCACAATCGTGCGCACGACCTAGCAAGTTATGCACACAATCGCTTGAAGGCAGGTCTCGTCTTCCGCTGAAGGACGCGTTGAATTTGTCAACGCCAGGTCGTGCACACGACCCTACAATCGTGCGCATGACCTCCTGGGGACAGATGCTCACCTTTTTCAAGGAGACTTTTTCGGAGGACCGAGTTATGCGCATGACTTGTCCAAGTCGTGCGCACGAACCCCACAATCGAGCCATATCTCAATCATCTCCACATTAGCGAGAAGTCTGAATCAACATCTGATCGTTGTCTTCACCTGCACCCTGACGGTGTACGAAGATGCCTCCTCGGCATCCCAAAACGGGTCCCAAAGATGCGCCAAAGCACCCTGAAAGGGCCAGTACCCCGAAGGTGCGAAATTCCTCATATCATCTTGACCAAGCTCAGGCAATGGCTGAACTTAGTCAATGGAACCGACTTCGTCAATATATCCAGGATTATCATGTGTGGAAATCTTCTTCAAAGAAACCGCCTTCTTCTTGATACGCTACCGAACAAAGTAATAACGGATATCAACATGCTTCATCCATGAGTGACGGACCTGATCGGCGTTCGCCAAATAGATAACGCTCTGGCTATCGAAAAACATCTCCATTCTAACCTACGAAAGATCAAACTTGCCCACAATGTCTTATAGCCAAATCGCCTCCATGGCGCCTTCCGTATTAGCCATATATTCAGCCTCCGTCGTCGACAGTGCAATTGTGTCCTGTAAAAATGCTTTCCAACTCATCGGACCATCTGCTACCGTAAATAAATAACTTGTAATAAACCGGCGCCCATCCAGGTCACCAGCATAATATGCATCAATATATCCCATTGTATCTCTGACTGACTCGCCGTCCCACTGAAAGAGTAATCCAAAGTCTAGTCTACCCTAAAGGTACCGTAATATCCACTTCACGGTCTGCCAATACTCCTTCCCCGAATCGGTCATATAACAACTGACCACACTGACCGCCTGTGCAATATTTGGACATGTAAACAACATGGCGTACATCAAACTGCCGATTGCACTCGCATACGGCAAGCAAGCCATGTAAACATGCTTGTCACCGGTGTTAGGAGATTGTCTCACCGATAGTTGGAAGTGCACAACAAGAGGGATGCTAACTGGCTTAGCAATATCCATCCCATAATGAGAAACCACCTTCTGAAGATAACTCCTCTGCATCAAACGAACTGTACCATGCTTCTGATCCATATGAATCTCCATCCCAGGAATTTTCTTCGCACCACCCAAGCCCTTCATCTAAAATTCATCGCTGAACTGAGATTTCATGACGTCGATATCTGGCATGCTTTTTGCAGCAATAAGCATGTCATCCACATATAAAAGAAAAAATACCATAAAACCATCACGAAGCTTCCTGAAATAGACGCAGTGATCATACTAGCTTCTGACATACCTATGATCCCTCATGAATATGTCGAATCTCTTGTACCACTGTCTTAGCAACTATTTGAGGTCGTACAAGGGCTTCCTTAATCGGTATGCATGGTCTTCCTTACTATCCATCACGAGCCCCTCAAGCTGCTGCATGTAGATAAGGTCCTCCAACTTGCCATACAAGAATGTTGTCTTCACATCTAGCTACTCTAGCTTGAGATCAAACAACGCCACCATAACCAACAAAAAGCCGATAGAGGTATACTTCACTATAGCTGAAAACACCTCGTTGTAATCGATGTCTTCTTTCTGCAAATAGCCTTTAGCTAGCAATTGCGTCTTATACCGAATATCACCTGGAGTCTCCTCTTTCTTCTTGTAAACCTACTTGTAGCTGATCATTTTCTTTCCTCTGGGTCTCGCAACATGTTCTCAAGTCTAATTCTTGTAAAGATACTCAATTTCTTCACCCATGGCCACGCCCCACTCAATACAATCCCTATCATGGACTGCCTCTCGAAAAGTGATTGGCTCGTCACCATCAACAAGGGTTAGTATATAGGCAACTAATTCCTCGTACCCATATCTAACTGGAGCTCTGGTAGTCTGCTTTTGCCTGCCGACTGCAACGGACTGCTGCATTGGAACCTGAACTGTCTCCATTGGAGTAGTCACTTCTATCAAAGTAGTCTGCTCTACTTCTGTAAAAACTATAGGAGCTTGTAGCTCCACCTATAACTGATTACCGTAACTTTTGCCCTCAAAATCGATCGCTAGCCTCAGACTACTGGAAGTCTGCAGCTGAATCTCATCGAAAGTCATATCTCTGCTAGTAATGAATTTATGTGATTCTATGTACCAAATTCTGTACCCTTTAACTCTGGAAGCATACCCCAAGAATATGCCCTTCTTTGCACGCAGATCCAATTTGATTTCTTTGACATGATAGTAAGCTAGACATCCAAACACTCGCAAGACTGAGTAATCTACCGGTTTGCCTGACCAAACCTCCTATAGAGTCTTTAAAGTAATCACAGTAGCTGGTGACTGGTTAACCAAATAGCATATAGTGTTCACGGCCTCTGTCCAAAACTATTTACCCAAGCCTGACTCGAAAGTATGTGGCCTGCTTGCTCGAGTAAAATCCGATTCATCCTATTTATGGCGTCGTTCAACTAAGGTGTCTCTCTGGCCGTGAAGTATCTGGCAATGCCTTCCTCCTTATAATAGTGCTGGAACTCCTTTGATGTAAATTCTCTCCCATTGTCGTTGTGGAGACGCTTCAACTTCTTAACATTTTGTTTCTCCATCAAAGTCTTCCACCTTCAAAACATCTCGAATACCTGATCTTTGGTCTTCAACATATAAACCCAGACCTTTCTGGAATAGTCATCCATGAAAGAAACGAAGAACCTCGATCCTCTCTTAGAAGCAACTCTGGAAAGACCCCAAACATCTTTATGGACGTAATCTAACGTCCCTTTCGTGTGATGTCGTACCAAACTTGACCTGGTATTGCTTTCCAAATACACAGTGCTCAAGAAAGTCAAGCTTAACATTCTTCATACTTAAGAGCAAATTTCGCTTGCTCAACTCAGAAAAGCCTCTCTCACTCATATGGCCTAGATGTTTATGCCATAACTGTGATGAGACTACTTCCTGATCTTCTGTCGAAGTGTAAACCACTGCACTACCTATAACAATGCTCCCAGAAAAAACATAGAGGCTCCTGATCCTGTTATTCTTTATGACGGTCATAATCCCTCGAGATATTCTGAGAACTCCACCTTGAGCGGTGAACTTGCATCCTAAGGAATCCAGAGGACCAAGAGAGAAAAGATTCTTCTTCAAATCTGGAACATATCGAACGTCAGTCAAAGTCCTAAGAATACCATCATGCATACTGATTTTGATTTCTTCCTTTCCGATGATCTTGCATGCAAAATCATTGCCCCATCAAGATCGAACCACCATTCACCTTCTGAGAGAAAGAGAACCAATCCCGATTAGGACACATGTGGTGGGGAGTAATCAAAATCTATGATCCATTTATTGTTCAGATCCCCTTGAACTGTAACCGATAAAACTGCATCATCTGAAAGATCCTCGACTACGTGAGCTACATCAGACGACGTCTCAGGATGTGCACTCTTCCTAGACATACTTTCTTCACTTTCAGTTTAGGGCAATCAGACTTAATATGACCCCTCTTGTGACAGTAATAGCACTCCACGTCTTTCCTTGGTCTAAACTTAGATCTAGACTTCCTTTTAGAAGATTCTATGTTCTCTAACCTTCCTCTCTCCATAAACAAGCCAAAACAACTCTCTACCAGTAATTCCGTAACTGAAAGATTCTTCCTAAAATCATTGGATAGGAGGGTCGTTGTGACTTCCTCCAGTTCAATGATCTTCTTCCCGTAGAGCATCATCGTGACGAGATGCTCGTACTTCGGTAGAGAAAAGAGAAAAATAAGAGCTTTGTCTTTTTCTGTGATGTCAAATTTGTTATTCAATAATTTAGACATGATCCTACTGAATTTATTGAGGTGCTGGTGGATGGAAGTACATTCCTTCATGCAAAACATATATAGTTGTTGCTTCAAGAACAACCGATTTGTAAGAGACTTCGTCATGTACTAACTTTCAAACTTTGTCCAGAATGCCGCCACGGAACTTTCATATATGATGAGAAACTTGACCTCCTTTCCCAAACAAGAACGGATTATGCTATAGCATGAAGATCAAACTCTTACCAATCATCCGCTGACATATCTACAAGTTTTACCTTCGAACCATACAGAGTTTTGTGAAGACCATATTGAATCAACAGATCTCTGATGCTAACTTGCCATAAAACAAAGTTAGACTTCCCATCAATTTTCTCTACGTCGATTTTGAGATTCGACATCTTCGATAAGTTGGTTGCCATATCAATTGATCAGGAACGATGAGCCAAACTCTGATACCAATTTGTTGCTGATCCTCTTAGACGATACCGAATGAGCAATCCGATACTGAATCGTTTCGACCACATGAATCAACATAGATCAATTGCAATAGACGATTCTCTGACGAATCGATGTGGAACAAACAATCTAACACAAATAAAGAAATAGCAAGCAAGAAGAAAACAACTACAAAGCAATCACAGAGAGAGAATCAAGAGATTTACGTGGAAACCCTTGCAGGAAAAGCCACGGGCGAAAACAATTAGACGATCCACTAAAACGAAGAACGAAACGGAGTTACAAGCAACACCCAACTCCAACGAGATGAACTCTCTTTGCCGAGAGTACCTCCTTCTTCTCCAAACCCTCTCCAAGCCTCTCTCAAAGTTTTCTCCTTAATGCAGTGCAATCCCCAAAACCCTAGACCCCTTTATATACCAAAGGAATATATTACATAAGCTAAATCCTGAAATCCCCCTCAAAATAGCCCAAACAGGAAAGTCAAAACGTGCTTGAATTGGGTTGTCCCGTGTATGTCAGGCACAGTGTGCGCACGACCGCAGGTCTCATCTTCTGTTGAAGGGCACATCATATTTGTTAGGCTCCAGGTCATACACACGACCCTACAGTTGTGCGCACGATCCCCTGGGGGCAACTGCTCGTCTTTTCAAGGGACACGTCTACATTTTTGGAGGACCGGGTCATGCGCACGACTTGTTCAGGTTGTGCGCATGAACCCCACAATCAAGCCATGTCTCAACAAGATCAATTGTGAAGAAGGGGTCACTGTTTAACGAATCGATGCGAGCTATGCATGAAAGATGCTGAATCCATATCTTATTTATTCTTCCAGTGTGGCTTCAGCAAAGCCGTGTGGGACAAAGTTAGTAACATATATAATATTGCTATAATAGATAATGAAGAGTTCTCGGACATGATTAATAGGCTCTGGGACAGACGGCTCGGTCAAATTCAAGAGTAAACTTATAAGATTAACCCTGACATATTCTGTGTATCACTTGTGGAGGAAAAAAAAGGAGTGACTATTTGGGTGGAGGCTCACCCGAGGGGAGACGGGATGGGGGCAACTCAGATACATTGTCATTAATCCCGTGCCCTCTCAAAATTGATGATGAGGAGGAGGGGGTAACATATATATGAAGACACACCGCTTAGCCAATGTAGGACTATCCGCTCAACATTTAACCAAAAACGAAGAAAATGCAGTAAATTATGCAAATCCAACGTCAATAACTTTCGCGGAAAAAAAAAACCCCTCAATAATTTATTTCTTTTCAAGTAATATTCCAATAACCAAACATAATCTGTACATTGAGACATCCCACCCTCATACCTCATCTCTTTTCTCGGCCTCACCCTCCTCTTCACCCATTTCCTCCGCCTTCTTGAACTCCAGAAACTCTCTAGACCGGCAGAACCCCATAAGAAAGTACATTGCAATGCCAAACATAGTTAACCCGACGCTGATCACAAGCACCTTCCAGCTCGCGAGGGTCATCACGAAAACAAGGAACCCAGCTGGGAACAAGCACATGACGATGAGGCCCGGGATCCCCAATGGCACACGGTACGGCCTCTTGAGGTTGGGGTGCTTCCTCCGCAGCCAAACAAAGGAGGACAGCTCCAGGAGCATCCCCAGGCTGTAGAGGAAGTTGGCAGAGGAGATGATGTCGGTGAAGCTCATGAAGGAGATGGCGAGGGTGATGAGGCTGGAGACGAGGATCCCCACCCAAGGGGTGTGGAACCATTTGGACCTCGCGGCGAAGACACGGGGGAGGATGCCGAGGTCCGCCATCCCCAGGAGCTGGAAGGAGCTGCTGCTGAGCTGGGCTTCGTAGAGCCCGATCGCTGACAGCACCGACCCTGCCTCTATCCAGAATTTCAGCCACTTCCCCGCGATCATACCTAGAGGAGAAGGCTTAAGATGGTTACAAAAAAAGGAGGGAAAAAGAATCCCAGCAGGGAGAAGACTCCATAAATGGATTGAGATATAGAATGATGACATGAACTTCACGAGTCTCCCATCACATAAGTGTCAATCTATATTAGTTATTATGATGGATGCATATCTCTAGAAATCAGTGCATATGTATAAGTTGTTTTGATTACATATCGACTCCGGGCATATGCAAAGCTTAATGACCTCTGTAGCATGCACTAGATAAGGTTGCAACTTGGGAGGGTTGGACCCAACCCAACCCGAATTCTGGGTGGGTTTGAGTTGATGTATTTGAAGATTGGGCTCGGGTTGAGGGGTCGGGCAACCCGACTCAACCCGAACCCGAGTACTCATGTATATCTATGAGTCTGTTATATATAAGTAACAATCACAATCATCCAAGTACTCATATGTTGAGGGGTCGCAGTCATAGTTATCCATTTCACCCAGTCCTATATTAATTATTTGATTCTAGCGTATCAAATAAAGACATTATCCAATAATCTAGTAAATTGCATTGATAGAAATGCAAAAAAAAAGTGGTACGGTAGTGTTAGTAAGTATAAGTTTTTTGTAGATTTTGATCTTCAAAGGGTAAAATTTTAAACTATAAGTATACCCGAATCTACACAACCCAACCCATATCCTACCAACTTGGGCTAACCCAAGCCCAACCCAACCATAGAAATTTTTGCTTGAGTTGGACTTGGGTTGGCCATCTTGGGTTGGAGGTTGGGTTGGGTTGGGGGTTTTAGTACTTGGATTGGGTTTGGGTTGACCCCTAACCCGACCGAGTTGCAACCCTAGCACTAGAACCTATTTTGATGCTATCCTTATACATTTGATCAAAAGAATGCATAAAATACTACTAGGTTGAACCCGAATGCCTTAGCCTCATTTCTATCGTAATTTTCTTAATCAATAGCAATCTTTAGTTCTTTTTAATTTAGCATCATAGCTTCGTCTCTCGTGCTACACTCTCAATGGAAAATCCTGATTTGCACTTACATTCATGCACTTCCATCGAACTAGTTCTCATTAGTCCTTTAGTCCCTGTGGAATCGACCTCGGGCTCACCGGGATTATTACTTGGGGTTAAATTACACTTTTTAGTCCCTTAATTAGGGCTACTCAAAGTTGTAGCAATATTAAGATATCTGCGAGGAACCTCCAAGTTGACATTATATTATGGAGGATCTACGACGCTATGTCGATTCAGATCTGGGAGGAGACCTGGATAGAAGAACAAGCACGACATCGTACATGTTTACACTGGAAAGTGGAGCCATCAACTGAGTTTCATAGTTGTAGAAGATCATGGATCTTTCTACTACCGAAGCTGATTATGTTGCTACTTCGTAGGCGTGCAAGGAGATGGTATGCCTACAAAACCTGACGAAAGAGATCGGATGGAGCAAAAAGACAGCAAGTTGTACAATAACAGTCAGAGTACCACACAAAGAATTCCATTTTCCACAAGAGGACCAAACACATCGACATAAAAGTCACTTTTTTCGATCTTTGTTTGAAGACAATATGTTGAAGCTGGAGAAGATTCACACAAGCAATGATATGCAGACCAAGGTGGTCATATTGAATAAGTTGAATAACTATTCGGCCTCTGTCGGTTTAAGGTGATAGACCGGGGTTCGAGACCTGCTGCTGCTGGAGAGTTACCGTCTCCATCATATTATTGATCGAAGAACTAGAATGGTTAGTCTCCAAGTAGGAGATTGATGAAATATGAAGCCTGTTATGATCGTGTATGCTAACTGTCGAGCGCCCGGGTGAAGTCAATGGAGCTTCTGAGAGACTAGCAAAAGGGTCGGGGACCAAGGCGAGCGCACAGGGTGCACCCTGCTGAATCCTAAGCTGGAGCTAGGAGCCGAGCTACAGGATTGGCACCCGGGCGAACTTAATTGGCGCCCAAGTGAATCGAGGCTGGACTCGAGAGTCTCAAGCTTTATGAGTCGGTGCCCGTGCTCATTTGCAAGGTGGCTCGGGCACCCCAGGTCCAGGAAACCCACATGGGTTGCTACTAGGGTTTGATATAAAAGGCAATTGAGCCATCATTGATTGTAAGACGATTTGAGAAAGAAAAAGAGTGTTTTCATTCAGCAAGCAGAGGCGGAGAGGTGAAGAAACCCGAGAGATTCGTGGCGTGAGTGATTCCCTAGTAAGATCGGAAGGCTACTTGCTCCTTCCGATCACGATTCTCAAGATAGTGAAGTGCATGTTCTCGAGGCTGGACATAGGGAAGTTTTGCCGAACCAGGATAAATCTGTGTGTAGTTTCCTTTACTTTTCTACACATATACTCAGTGTGGTGGTTTCTTCCGTTGATTGCTAAATCCTAGACTCCGTAGATTTCACAACAAGAACTGTGCATGAATTCTCAAAACAGAACACAATATTGGATGTTCTCCACCGTTCGAGAGTTTATGGATGTCGATATCGCATCTCAACACAAAGTGGAAGGAGAGATTGATTGTCCAGAGGCAGGAGATGTGGCAGATCATCAGTGGGGTGGATCTTTGATCAGTTGGTTCTGAACAATTGGATCTTCTACCTGTACGTTGTTATTGATTTGTTGATCGTCGTCCACTATAAGATATTCAACTTGTCATCAATACAAGGATTTTTGCTTGGTTGGCTGTAATTCATGAATTATCCCCAAAACAAAGATTCTTTCTTTGGTTGAAAAAACCATTAACTTAATTGATCCAAATCAGAAATGTAATTACTCATTAACATTCTTCTTTGATTGACACGTTGAAAGAAGGCTACTCCGATCGATTTGCTATCCAATCAAGCATTTTTGCTACCCAATTGATTTGCCGCACTTGCTTACAACCCAATCGTGATCGGCCACGTCGTCTAATCGTCTAAAAGAAAGGGCATAACGGGGACTACATTTGCTACCGGCTGCAATTGTCCAATATGTAGGGGTGGCAATCCTTGACCCGACCCGAAGTTAGCGGGTTTGGGTTTGGCCTAAACGGGTTCAGGTCATAAACGGGTCGACCCGATTGACCCGTTTATTTAATGGGTTGGGTTCGGGTTTGTACTTATAACCCGACTTGACCCGTTTACCAAATGGGTCGTGTCAACCCGACCCGACCCGAGCTAACCCGAACTAACCCGGCCCAATCATCTTGACCCAACCCGACAGGTTTACAAGGGTTCTGTTGACCCAACCCGACCTGGCACGACCCGACCCGTTTAGTAAACGGATCGGGTCGGGTCAACCCGTTTATTAGGCGGGTTGGGTTTGGATTTAAGTTTTTGACTCATTTATTAAACGGGGTCGGATTCGGGTTGGATGCTTTGCCCTTATACCTATGTCTTAACCCGACCCGACCCATTGCCACGCCTACCAATATGCCCTTTCTTTGGACGATGTGGCAGACAACAATTGGGTCATAAGCAAGTGCAGCAAATCAATCGGGTAGCAAAAATGCCCTCATTATCAAACGGGCTGCCCAGATCTGCTGGCACGTACAGAATCTCGACATCAATAATGCTAATTGTAAGGTGGGAACAGACTCTTCATTGAGGTTCGAAAAGCATATGGGCCCCACAAGGGCTGTCGATTTGTGGTGATAGGCTGATAGCTTCATTAGCCTACATACTCCAATCTCCATGGTGGCCGGTCCCGCTTGGTGCGAATGCCGATGCACTGAACCGTGAACCCGGCCACCGGCTCACCAGGGTATGGGTCTGGTTTGTCGAAGTTTTTGTCGACGGAGATTGTCTCCGAAAATAAAACTAAATTTCCTATTAAAAAAATTCTGGCTTGGCTGTCTCGTCCCAAGCAGGAAACAGCTCCTCTTCAACTGATTGCATGGCACGTCATTGGATGTGGCACCCACGACGTCCGCATGGCGTCGCCGGCCTGCCAGGCCATCAGAGGAGCTGTTTGCTGCAAGAGATGGAGCAGCCACTTATGTGTCTGTCGGTCGTACCTGCGGCGTCGGCGAAGAAACCGTCGGCCCAGGCCTCCTGCGGGACGTCGAGGGCGCCGGTGCCGGCGAGCAGCGGGATCAAGTAACCGGCGATGGTGATGAGCCCCGACGCCAGCAGCGCCCGGGGGAACGTCCTCTGCGGCCGATCCACCTCCCCGGCGAGCGTGCTTGCGTTGTCCCAGAAGTTGAGATTCCAAAACAGCGTGTTGAAGAAGAGCCTCCAGTCCCTCCCCCTCCCCTCCCCCAGCCACCGCCGCGGCCGGATCTTGGGGACCGCGATCCCCGCCATCAGGAGGAACGGCAGCAGCGACGCTGCGCAGAGCGCCACCGCCGTGTACCCCACGATGCTGAGCCCCGTGTAGTTGAGGAAGGAGAGGAGGAGGGTGAACCCCACGATCGCCGCGTCCCGCGGCGCCCCGCCGGCGAGGGGCCGGGCCGCGCGGGCGAGGTAGTCGGCGCAGAGGACGGGGTAGGCGGCGTTGTTGATGACGCCGCTGAGGAACTTCCAGGATCCCATGAGGGAGCCGAAGAAGGGGCCGAAGGCGCGCTCCGCCCAGACGACGTAACCGCCGTTGCCGGGGAGTGCGGTGGCGAGCTCGGCGGTGATGAGGGCCTCCGGGATGCTCCAGACGAAGGGGAAGATGAGGAAGCCGAGGAGGGCTAGGAGGGGCCCGGCGGCGCGGACGGCGGGCTCGGCGCCGTAGGGGCCGCCGGAGACCTCGAAGTAGATGAGGAAGATCAGGGGGATCAGGGTCAGCTTCCTGCCGACCCCTCCGGTGGGTTTGAGGAGAATTGATTGTTGGAGATCTGAGATGGAGGCGGAGGAGGAGGAGGTGCCCATGGGTTGGGGCTTTGGCGGTGGTGGGTGATCTCCTCCGGTGGCGCTTTTGAAGTGTTGGAGTTGGATTTCTGAGCTCATGGCGACTGTGTGGTTGGGGTCCTTGGATGGTAAGCCGGAAGAAAAACTGAATATGTTTTTATAAAAAATTATAAATTAGAAAATCTAGCAAAAAGGTTCAAGCCTTTGGAGATTCCAAGAGATATATCTTAAAAGGAAATAACAATTCTGCTAAGGAATCTATATCTCTCTATATCTATATCTACATCTATACTATGATAGTAAGCCAGAATAAAAACTGAATACGTTTTTTCAAAAAATATATAATTTAAAAAATTCAAAAAAGAGGAGCATCTCTTTGGAGATTCCACAGTAAGAGAAATAAATCTTAAAGAAAGTTACATTAGAGATTCCACAGTAAGAGAGAGATCTTAAATGAAGTTACAATTCAGTTAGGAAAATATCAATCACACACTAGTCAAATCTCATACATACAATCAGTTACACCCAACCCACCGCATGATTTTGATCTCACATATATATAGTCATTACACCTTGCCCCAAGTCGTGAATCGATAAAATCCCACCACATGATTTTGATCTCATACATGCCATGATAAACCCAGCAAGAGGAACACTCACAGATAATGCCTCACCCAGTGGATCACGGGCGGGTATGCATGTCGTCCCCTATACCACCGCGAGACTAACTTCTCAAAACTCCCACCCCTCTCTCTCTCTCTCTCTCTCTCTCTCTCTCTCTCTCTCTCTCTCTCTCCACGTGGTGCTCCCTCGATCTATCCGCCTACCACCAGTCTTGCGCCCCCTCCGGTGTCTGTCCGAGCAATGATACCTCTCTCTCTCTCTCTCTCTCTCTCTCTCTCTCTCTCTCTCTCTCTCTCTCTCTCTCTGATCCCATCAATTGTTTTTTTTTTGTTAAAATCTCTGCAAAGAACGGCAATGGTGACGGCTACCTATGGGTTATATGCATGCAATGGTTGAGAGACAAACGGGTGGTGGTGAGCGGCTAGGTGTCGACAAGCGGGTGGCCAAGTTGATGGCCAACATTGTCTTCTGATGCAGGAATGGGAGAGTAGCAGATGATCTCACTCACAAGTCACAATCCCACATTCCCAACTCCAGATTCCTCTCAAAGATCTCTCTCTCTCTCTCTCTCTCTCTCTCTCTCTCTCTCTCTCTTACTTAGATCCCATCAACATTTTTTTTTTTTGGGTTAAAGATCGCAACGAAGAACGGCAAAGGTAATGACGACCTTTGGGTTACTACCGGTAACAGATGCAGGCAATGGTCAAGCAACAAGCGGGTGGTGGACCGGTGGTGAGCGAGAGGCTGAGATGATGGCCAACCACAACCTCTGGTGTAGGAGAGCAGTGATGGCAGAGTAGCAGATGATGTCGCAATGGCGGACTGCTACAACAATGGCATCGGGCTGCTACATGTTCTTTTTTATTTATTTTGATGTTTTTCGGCCAAGCGGTGACCAAATGTGTCGAACGACGACGACAAGGCATGGCGGTGACAAAAAAGTAGTAGTTGACGTTGGCGATGGTGCATTTGGCGGGCGGCAACGGCGATTGGTGGTGATGGTGCATTTGGTGGGTGACGACGATTAGTGGTGGCGGCGAGTGATAGCAGCCTTTTTTTTTGGGTAGTAAGTGAAATCATGCATTAGTGGCGAGGGCAATGGCAATAGTGCGTCCAATGGAGAACATCGATGGCAGGACGGCAACACCATGTTTTTTTTTTTTTCACATTTCTCTATTTTTCAGCCAAGGGATGGTCGTTAGTGGCAGCAGAGTGGTAGTGTAAGGTTATTTTAGTGGGCGATTGATATTGGGGACTAGTGACAAGATACAAGCGGCGATAGCACCACAAATTTTTTTCTTAAAGGCGGGTAGCGACATGCAGTGGCCGATGGTGTTGGTGATGATACTAGCAGAGATGACAAGTGGTGGCAAACGATGACAAGCGATGTGGCATAGTGGATGCAAGGGACGAGAACACAGTTTATGTTGGAGTTGGATCCGCTTATCAGAGTTGCAGCGGAATCAAAAGATAGATCTAAAGATCATACGGCGTATGTTTCATTACAATTAATTCTACAAAAACAATCTACAACAATCTACATGCAAATCTATGATCTTAGCATATGTGCGGACACCCTAGAGGCATACTACGATCTACTGAAGACATGCATGCATCTAGTTAGGTGTTTATAATCATCATACATTTTGGATCTATGATCCGGAGAGAACGGAACGATGATGAACCGAACGTGAATCGCAAGGGAAGCTGTCGGATAGCACATTGTCCTTTGCGAATTGAGGAATCCTCGAAATCCCGTCTCTGAGTGCAAGGATTACGAGCCGACGGAGGAATTCGTTGCGAAGACGATAGCGAGTCGCGAGATCTCCTCTTCTCTTTCTCTCTTCTTCCTTCTCCTTCCTTCCTCCTTCTTCCTTCTTCTTCCTCTTTCTTCCTTGGCCGAAACCACAAAAGAGGAGGAGAGGGGGGAGGTTTGGGTATTAGGAGAGGGGAGGAACTAAAGGCCGGCCCCTCCCCCTCCTCTATACATATAGGGCCGGTCTCCTAGTGCCATGCGCAAGCTAGGGCCGGCCCTAATTAGATTAGGATGAGGGGGGGTCGGTTTTTAGGGATTCCAAGTGTCTATCGTGAAGCCTGGACGAAAACACCCTTCACGAAAAGTGAAAAACTGAAAGAGAGATTGAGTGAGGTGCGCTACTCGGAATCGAGTTCTGTCAGCTCCTATGAGCTCCTGGAATTATTCCGCTCATTCTAAGATCCATATTCAACATATTCTGAGCCATATTTCAGTATTTACCAAAATACCCCTACAACCCGTAACACATGCGAATTAGGTTCTTAGGCTCTGGGCTTGCACTCCATCGCGCTACTTCACATCCAACGTATCCAACCAGGTCAGGGAACAATTCATATACGCAACGACATGGTGGAACCTACAGGGTTCGGGATCTCTAGCTCCAACCGGATCCCTGATTAACTGTTCCGGTGACACACCGAAAGTTCCGTTAATCAGCCCTAATCCGATTAACCCGCGTAGCCACCCAGAGTGCGACGTGAATTGAACTCTAGTGATCCTAAACTTATGTTACTCCCTCGTAACCCTGTTCTCTACTATACTCCGATAATTCTTAGTCCCTCCTATTACTGGTGTCATGATACGACTCGGGCGGTGGGGAGCACCGTCAGATCCCGATCGATCATTAGATTAGGAATTGATAACTTGTCATCTATAACATGTACCGCACACCTTCCGGTGCTATGCCTAGCACCCGAAACATCGTCAGTCATACTGACAACCACCAGGCCTGGGTTAACTGTGTGGACAGATTGACTCATCAAAACACACCCATCCAACACTGGACGTCAGATAACCTGCAGGGATTATATGTCACTCAAGCGTCAACCGGGTAGCCCAACGTACCGTGGTATTGGACTATGGAAGGTCCGCACACGTTGGCACATCAAAGCACCACACAACTGGTTGGCCCAGTGTACATGGTCCCTCAGGGTTAAGGACATATTATCTATAGTAGTAAGACGGTTTATGCACCAGTGTCTAAATCACTGAACTGTGCACCGTCTTGGTTTCTGTTCAATACGATCATCGTGCTTGGTCAGGTGAATGGGAATCCCTCGTTCCCGTGGTGGAGACTTCACCACATCCTCTACCTGCCAACAACATGTTCTCGGTGAAGCGACCAGCATCACCTAAGCTGTGAACTAGTTCTAGGTCTACACATAACTGATCCACTGGGTCTCCCAAGCATGGATCCACCATGCGCCTCAGTGGCCTACTGTGTTCCCTAGGGTCCTTTATCATATATGTATTAAAATATACCATAGTAGTATTCTAATTAAAGCAATAACCAAAGGCATCTTTATTAATGTTAATACAGAAAATCCATGCTAAGAACATACGAGCTACAACAGTTTATTTTATAGATGGTGCGTGTGGCAGCCTACGATAGCAAAGGTCCATGGTTGTGGACAGCTGCGGCAATGGCACCATGTGGACTAACCGGCTAAAGTGTGCTTTTTTTACTATTTCTCTATTTTCATGCCAATCGGTGAGTGATAGTGCCAAACGACAACGACGAGGTGCGACGACAACAATAAGTAGTTGTCGACTTTGGCGATGGTGTTATGGCGGATGCCGACGATCGTACGTTGCAATAGGCGACAACGACATATTTTTTTTTAAACGATGATCGGTAACAACTCGCATCGATCAACAATGTCGATGATGCAAGCGACGGAGACCATCAATGGCCGTTGGCTATGGCGGGGCAGTTACAATTTGATTTTTTTCCCTCTTTTTATGTTTGTCGGGCAAGCGACGGTTGATGGTTGCAGCTAGGCTGTCACGTAGGTTTTTTTGATGGTCGGTGATGGCAAAGGCTGCGATGGTGCATATAGCTGCAGAGAGACATGTGGAAGGCGACAACAGTGACCGGTGACATTGGAGATGGTTCGAGTGACGACTACTAGTGGCCACTTTATAAGATCCATGGATTCCACTACGAGGGCGATGCACGAGAATTGAGATGAAATCACAAATGGGTTTAATAGTCGAAGAGCATGACGGCGGCAATATAGTTGTATTAGACGCACATCAATCATGAAACCTCATCCGAGACATCGGCTTAATCTCCATGCATTAAGTGGGCTCTGAGATCCATGTTGCATTTTGGCAACCGTTGCCCACAGGGGCGAACCATATCATCAATCCTGACAGGCCAGATCCTCGTGCATCGCACGGGTTTTTTGCTTGTGATGGTAGAAAGAGCACTGCTATTTCAACATAAAAGGGGACATATTGTCGGACATCCAGCACAAGAGGTGGTAGGCCCAGCACATTGTGGTACTGGCCCCCAGGACTTAAAGTGTGTTGATAAGTTCTGGGCAACGGTTGTAGCATACAGACGTGCTTATTAGATGTAGAGTTACTATTAGTCCCACCTTAGTTGCGGTATTGTAATGATGTGTGTTCTCTTCTTATATAAGGAGAGGTAATCTTATGTAATGTATTAGAAATTAAGATAATACAAAGAGTTTTTTTTCCAAACCCTAATTTCTCTCTCCCTCTCTTTTCATAACAAGGTATTAGAGGTAGGCCCCACCCTGTCTCCCCTCTATGTGGTCCCGTCACACCCTCTTTATCTCTCCGATCGAGATCTTCTCCCTCTCTCCGATCGAGAGATACTCTGCATGCGAGTGGGTGTTGAGAATAGTCCCACATCGGTAAAGGAGTTGGAGTTCTATGTTTTTATATATTGTTGCCCCCTCCCTCTCATCACCGGTTTTAGGGGGCACGTAAATCGTAACATGTTATAAGATGTAGAGTTACTATTAGTCCACCTTAGTTGTGGTATTGTAATGGTGTGCGTTCTGTCCTATGTACGACCGTCTATGCACCCTGCCAGTCCGTTTGGCGCACTTTTGGTCCGGTCACCTGTGCACTACACTCGCGCCATGCGCCCTTGCACTTTGTCTGTTCGCTGCGTCTGCACTCGTGCCCTGCGCCCTGTGCTTTGCCGGTTAGGCTGCCTGCGCCTTACGCTTTGCACCCTGCGCTCTCCTTGGCCGTTGTCTGCGGCCTGCGCTCTCCTTCGCCATTGTCTGCGCCCTGCGCTCTCCTTGGCTGTTGTCTGCACCATGCATTCTGCCAGTATCGGTCCACCTTGCGCTCTGCTTGTTCGACAACACCCTGTACTCACGCCCTGCGCTCTATCGATGCTCTTCCGGTCAGGCCACCTGTGTCCTGTACTCGCGCCCTGTGCCCTGCGCTTTGTCAATTCGCATGTGCCTGCACTCGTACCCTGCGCCTTATGCTCCATCGATCAGGCCACCTGCATTTTGCTGGTCTGCCTACACCATGCACACTGCCAGTTTGCGCCCTGCGCTCTACCGGCCCGCCCGTGCCTTGCCATCAAGATCTTCTCCCTCCTTCCGATCGAACTTCTCTCCCTCCGGCGTCTCTCTCCTTAGCCGTTGTCTTATCCTCTTATTTTCTCTTTTTCGATAATGTGACTCTATCAGAGTTTTGACTTTATCCTCTTTCTCCCTGGTCACACGAACCCTCAAATCTTTTCTTTTCGGCTACTCTTGTGCCGGCTCTCGGATCATTTTTCTCCATCGTCTGTGATGATTGAGATCTTCTACGAAGTGTCAAGTGCTTGCTTCAGCCGAGTGCTTGCTTCCTATGAGGCCTCACGCATCAGCATCTTTCTTAGCCGATCCCTCCCCTAACGGCCTCCTTCATTGTCGGCTTCCATCATTGTCGGGTTCCTCCACTCTGATCTTTTGTGATCATTGCCAGTTCCCCGATTGACTTGCTTACAGGTTGGTCGGGTTCCCCCGGTTGTCCTGCTTGCAGGTCAATCAGGTTTCCAAGACAACTTACTTGCAGGTCGCCCTGATATTATCAGTATAAAAATGAGATATTTGATGTATTTTTTTCCTTTTCCTTTATTAAGCAAATTGATGTTGGTTTATATATTACATCAGTTTGACGGGGGTATTAGATGTAGAGTTACTATTAGTCCCACCTTAGTTGTGGTATTATAATGGTTTGTGTTCTCTATTTATATAAGGATAGATAATCTTACATAATGTATTAGAAAGTGAGATAATACAAAATTTCCTTCCAAAATAGGGTGATGGCATTTTTGCCACTTACTTAGAGTTCAGAACTCCTCTAGTCGGTTAGCCTCGGTCGGTGGGATTGGCACACATCACAGCCGCATAATTGCTAGGGACCCAAAGTCAATCTCACTCTAGCCGACCGTGTGCCGTAGTGATATGCACCGGGCCCACCGACGGGGGCCAACCGACTTGAGGAGATCTGAACTCACTTGCTTAAGGTCCAATCGGCACGTGTCATGCGGACCATTAAACGGTAAGAGTAATGCTATTTGAAGAAACTTCATCGACAAAAAACTTTGACAAACCAGACCCATCATCCATGCCCCTGTGGTGGGGCCAGAGTTCAGTTCCCGACATTCACACCAAGCAGGCCCCGCAACTAGGGCATGGATCTGATTTAAAGTGGCATCCAACTAACTCCGAATGATCAATCAGACTGACGTGGCATCTAATCACAGCATCCCTTTGCTTGCTGGTCGGCACTGTGTAAGATTCATTGATCAGGACTAGGTACAACGGACGGCTGTGATCTGAACATGTTATTTTAGTGGAACATTGGGGGTAAAAGCTCGCGATGGGTAACAAAAATGGGCATTCGTGCTGAGAGAATCTCCAACGGACGACCCATCCGATGCCCCCACCTGAATATGGGTAATATCACTAGGGGTGGCAATGGGTCAGGTCGGGTTGGGTTCGGGTCGGGTTAAGACATAGGTATAAGGGCAAAACACCGAACCCGAACCCGAACCTGACCCGTTTAATAAACGGGTCAAAAACTTAAACCCAAACCTGACCCGTCTAATAAACGGGTTGACCCAACCCAACCCGTTTAACCCGTCTACTAAATGGGTCAGGCCGTGTCAGGTTGGGTTGGCTCGGGTTGGGTCAACATAACCCATTTAAACATGCCGGGTTGGGTCAAAACAAGTCGGATTGGGCCGGGTTTGATTGGGTTGGGTTGGGTTGACACGACCCATTTGGTAAACGGGTCAAGTCGGGTCAATCGGGTCATAAGTACAAACCCGAACCCGACCCATTAAATAAACGAGTCAATCGGGTCGACCCGTTTATGACCCGAACCCGTTTAGGCCAAACCCAAACCCGCTAACTTCGGGTCGGGTTCGGGTCGGGTTGGCGGGTCGGGTCGGGTCAAGGATTGCCACCCCAAAATATCACCCCATTTTAAGCTCCAGCGGATGATCCATATATGTGGTCCCCACAATTTTTATGTAAACCCATATGCATCTTTGCAGATGGTTTCCCACGACCCAAATGATACACATGGCGATGTAAAAAATGATGATGGTGATCTGATGGACCAGACCTACTTGCCTATCACTTTCGGTCTAAAATTTTAACCAAGAGGCTATAAATCGTTCGATATTTCATAAAAGTCCGAGAGTGTTTTTATAAAAATATCATATGGGTCATCCGGTGATTTATTTGTTCATCTTATGCATAAGCTGAGTTGGCAGTCCTTTGGCTACGCAAAATGCATATGCATATTGGTCATCTGTTGGAGATGCTCTGAGCTCTTGCCAGTGCCAAGTGCATTTTTACTACCGATTAATGAAAAATGCTATTCAGTCAGAAGGTTTTTGTGATTCCGCTCGATACGACTGATGTGGCAGCGTACAATTGGTGGCTGAATTTTACTAGCGACATTTCAACCTTTAACATCACCAGTTCTATGTTGTTACATTAGTTGTATCGAGCGGAATCGAAAAAACCATCAAGCTAAGTAGCACTTCTCCCTATTGATTTGTTGCACTTGCTTATGGCTCAAATGATGCACATCATTTGGACCATAAGTAAGTGTAGCAAATCAATGGCGTATCAAAAATTGCGTAATGTTATTTGAACAATCTACAATGACAAAAATTTTGACAAACCCATGCATTGATGCGGGTCCTCAGGGCTTAGTGCATCAGCATTCACACCAAGCAGGCCCACTACCAATTCATGGGTATAGTTTGTCAAAGTTTTTTCTGCAGCAACAAAACTTTGACCTTTTACAAACCCATACCGGATGCGGGGTCCAAGGCTCAATGCATTGGCATTCGCACCAAATTGCCCCCGCTACAAGACATGGGTCTAGTTTGTCAAAGTTATTGTCTTTGCATATGCTTCAAATATTAAGCCCTTAACTTAGTCGTCCTGAACCACGGTATCATCGTGATTTAGGGTCCGACCATTGACACATGTTATTTCCTTCCAAACGGATGGTTTCGGATTGTTGAGATCTACTGGCTATCGAAAGAACCCCTAGAAGCTCCAATCATAAAGGCCAGATAATCAAACTGATGGGAACATATATCGATGGCTAGACCCCGAACAACAGTGATTCCGTGGATTCGCTTGAAATAGCATTGCTAAAAAATTTCCTTTGCCAATGCCCCATCACGGCAGAGTATGTCCAAATAGCACTTCCGAGTAGAAAAGGGAAGTACAAAAGATGAGTAGAGTTCTTGTGACAAGGACTCGTGCGTACAACAGGAACCCGAATTCGGAATCCCGATTGCCTGCTTATTTAATGTGCAGTTGATAAATATACACCTCTTTATAGAATCTTAATGCGTCCCTGTGTCCTCTAGTTTTGAAAAGAAATGCCTTGGCCCATATAAAAAAAACAACCAAAGCAACAGCTCCGCAGTAAGGATTTTACCCATATGATCTCTTAGGACATAGCCAGCACCACTCCTTCGGGTAGAAGGGTGGAAAGAACCATCAAAGTTGAGTTTAACTTCACCTTGATTCAACGGAAACCATTGAACAATCACTATATTCTGACGTGTCAGTTAGGGAGAGTTATTCAACAATAGACCATACAAATTGTTAGCATAGACAAAACACTTAAATTATTGCTCGGGCTTTGTCTGTTGCCGAGGCGGTGGAGCCTGCCTCGGGCTTTGCTTTCGAATGCCAAGGCTGTTACCTTGGTCCGAGACGATGTCGCTGTCCCGGGCTTTATCTTTGAATACCAAGGGCAGGGCCTTGGGATTGTTGATCGATGAGGGTTAGATTTCGGAGTACTCAGCGTGGCACCTTCGTATCGGTTGGGCTTAGGCGAAGCGCCATTTCAGTCAAACCTACGTCGAGACGTGTAGCTTTGTGTTCTTACGTGACACCGGGAGCATGTGCGATGCCAATGATTCGGAGTACTCAGCGTAGCGCCCTTATATCGATTGGACTTAGGCGAAGTGCCGTTTCAGTCAAACCTACATCTCGGGACACATAGCTTTGTACCGTTACAGGTTAGTCGGCCGTGTCGCAACGCGAACTGAACTAACTATGGCGAGGCACTAGTGCATGTGTCCTTACGTGACAACGGAAGCATGTACGACACCAATGATTTGGAGTACTCAGCGTAGCGTCCTTGTATCAGTTGGACTTAGGTGAAGCATCATTTCAGTCGAACCTACATCTCGGGACACGTAGCTTTGTACCGTTGTAGGTTAGTCGGTCGTGATGCAATACGAACCGAACTAACTGTGGCGAGGCACTAGTGCATGTGTCCTTACGTGATAACGGGAGCATGTGCGACACCAATGATTCGGAATACTCAGCGTAACACCCTTGTATCGGTTAGACTTAGGCGAAGTACCATTTCAGTCAAACCTACGTCTCGGGACACGTAGCTTTGTATCGTTGCAGGTTAGTCGGCTGTGTCGCAACGCGAACCGAACCAACTATGGTGTTGAGTAGACTTTAAAATTGAATTTGATAGTCACTCATAGAACTTGGAGCGGTTGTCATTTTATTGATAACTCGGAAGATGTTACATTCACTGATAGAGTCTTTTGAGGTGCGTTGTATTCCATGCTCTTAGGAGTTGTTGTCATTCTGTCGAGACAACAATGGGGGTCGATTGATGTATGACCGTGCGGATTCAACATGTTTCTTTCTCCCTCCGAGGAGGAGGAGGAAGTGAATCGTTTGTTCTGCCGGCCTCTGATTTGAACTCATGGAGGTGGCCCGTCTGTAGGAGATTCTCCAGGTAGAATTTCAGGCTGTAACATCGAACGGTTGGGTGGCCATGGCACCGGTGGAAGTTGCAATAGACCGACTTGTCCTTCATTTGCTGTGTGTCAGGCCGAAGAGGGTTAGGCCACCTGAGATAGTTCTCATGCTGGATCTGCTCAAGGATGATGTCGATAGGTAGGTTCCAATCGGTGAACGTGGTCCTCCGAGGCTTTGTGGGTCTATCGTATGCCCACCTTGGCCTCTTGGAGGCTCCATCTTCTTTAGCCTGAGCGTTGTGAGCTTGAGCTGCTGGTCTCGTTGGTTCTTTGTCTGAAGAGCGCTTATTGAGGTCACGACCATTGTGAGCAACCTGATCATCCTCAAACCTCGATCTCCTGTTGGATACGATCGAAGAGTGTTTCGAGGGAGGCAGGAGGGTCTCAGATAAGGTCGTTGTAGATATGGAGATCATTGTGCAGGGCATTTTGGAATGCTAGCATGATCGCCTCATAATCAAGGTGACATCCGGATAGTGCTGCGTGCTCGTTCCCGAACCTCCAAGTAAACTCTCGGAGGGTTTCATCTAACCCATCCGTAGCCGGTAAAGGAAGTCCAGCTTCTTCTCCAACTTAAGGTTTAGCCGAAAGTGATGGACAAAGAGGTCTGCCAGGTCCCCAAACAGACTTATAGAGGCCATAGGGAGGTTGTGATACCAGCCTAACGATATGTCATCTAGGCTGTCGACGAAGGTACGACATAGAACCTGGTTGTCGTGGTTGTACAACGTTAATGCCTGTTTGAAGGCGAGGACATGTAGCGTCAGATCTCCCATTAGACAATTGAATTTGGGAAGAGCGACGACCTTTGATCGCTTCGCAGGTCAGGGAGGCATTTTGAAGTTTGATGAGGAAGATAAGATTCGAAAGTTCTTCCTTCTTTGTGATGCTCTACCAGGGCTCGGTCGTTACTGAGGTGCAACCGAGCTCTAGAGTGATGCCTTTCGTTGCAAACATCCCTTTGAATGCGAGAGTCAGAGGATGATCCCCAGTAGAGTGGTTCCGGGTGACGAGTCAACTCATCGAGATTCTTCCAGACTGTCTGTCTAGGAGGGAGAGGCAAGGGTCTCCTCAGAGAGGGCTCGAGGGACCATCAAGAGGTGTTGACGACGGACCACTTAGAAGGAGCGGGAGACAGGTTAGGCGGTCGATGGACGTCTGCTCCGTCATTAATACCGGCGACTGATCGGGGAGGATCAACTCATGCTCCAACGATGATCTATCGGAGGGAGTCTCTTTTGACCATGAGAGCAGCATTCTGCTTCATGAGAGTGAGGAGTTGGAAGTCCTCTGCTGTGATCTGGTACGCTATTTGAGGGTCGGCGATGGGTAAGACGTGCGCTTTTTCCAAGCATTGAGGATTTGAGTCGCCAAGTTGAAGCGACTGCTGAGGTTGAGTCTGAACAGCGCGATCAGCTGACAGACGAATCCTTGAATCAACAGAAGGTTGCTGCTCAGGGTGTTGACTTGTTATGAATTGATGACTTATTGAGCGAGTCGTCGGATGCTTGACATCGGGATATATGTTACTTCCCTCCGGCTGGACCACTGGTTGTGTCTTCGCCATTTAGGTGTAGCAACGGTAAGGCTGGCAATTTCAAACCCGACACGGCAGACCCGACACAAAGTTAGCGGATTTGGGTCAGGGCCAAACAGGTTCGAGTCGTAAACGGGTCAACACGATAGACCCATTTAATAAACGGGTCAGGTCCAGGTTTAGGGTCTGGACACAGAAGACCCGGGAAGATCCGTTTAGTATTCAATGAGTCGTGTCGGGTCGGGTCTACCCGCAATCCGATACTATAATATATAATACCAGCGGGTCTTTTGGGTCAGGTCGGTCGAGTTAGATTGGTCGGATCGGGTCAACTGAATAGACCCTGGTGGTAAATGGGTCCGGGTCTACCCGTTTATTAGCGGGTCAGGTACAGGTTTAGGATATAGACACGATTAGTTAAACGGGTCAGGTCTGGGTTTAAGGTTTTGGACATGACACGAAACTAGACACGACACGAACCCGACACGACACGACCCATTGCCACCCTTAAGCAACGGCGACAGACGGATTGCTCGGCAATTGGTAGCTAATCGCTTGACTGAAGGAGCTGGAAAGCCTGAAGGTCGCAAGTTGATAGGAGTTAGATCCCACAAACAGTTCCTAACTATGGGGAAGGATTTCAGCCGTCATACGTAACCCTCCTCCAATAGTTGATTGAAGGTTTTACCCTTTGGGATGTGGCGCGTTTCAAAGCTCTGAGCTGTAACTTGCTAGGCTGTCACACAAACACTGTATGGTAGAGAGAGTAGACTCTGAATATGGTGACGAAGTTCGGCCGAAGCCTATGTCTCCGTGTGGTAAAACGCAACCTTAGAATCCACAATCTCTAAATAAAGTAGAGCTACTCTCGACAGGCCGATGAGTGCTTCTTGCAAGATAACAGAGGATCAAGAAGTCTGAAAACCAGAAAGCTGTTAAGTGTCTATTTATTGTTAATTATCCTTCATTTATTATGCATATCTCATCACTCTCTCGCGTAAAATATTCATATTATATATAAAGTGCATGAATTTATTTTAATTGTTGCATAGTACAATTTTATACGAAAACATCGGTATATTGCTTTGCATTCATACATTATATGAACGGAAATCACAAAAATCGATAATCAATTATTATTTTTACTATAAAGAACTGATGGGTATCATTTTATGTCTATTTCGCAGCAAATGGAATTCATCATCATCGCGCATAGCTACTGTAGAGCGTGACTATATGGCGGGCATCATCACATGCAATGCTTTGGTAGCGGACTTAAGGCGCTCGCCAATGATCGACGAGCGGAGGAACTAGCTTAGAAGAAGATGCAAATTATCGGAGTTCACAAAGGAGATTCTTGGCAAAACCGGCACGCATACAACTCGGAAGTAAAGCATCAAGAAAACAAGGCACATCCGAACTCGGAGGACACCCAAGCTGGCCATCTTTTCTCTCTTCCATTCCCTTTTATCTTTATAAAAAAAAAGCACCCGGTCTCATAGCCATCTAACAGCTCACTCGGCTCGGTCTTTCACCCAACCTCTTAGCTACGGAGCATTGCACTTGAGCCCTCTTTAAATCCCCTCCGATCCACTCTTTCCCATCCCGAGCTTGCATCGCAGCCGTCCATGCCACCTAATCCCTCACATGCATGCACGTCCCAAATCCATCGATGCATTCATGAGCGATCCCATCGCAACCGTCCCTTTCCGACTCCCATATGCAAACTCCACCCATAGCCATGTGCATGCATACATCCCAGCCATTCGATCCCCTTTTAATTTCTTACTAAAATTGTAGCCATCCATTTTGCACAAACCCAATATCATATCAATTTACCCATGCATGCACTTCCCTTGCATCCGAATGATCACAACCCTCCATTGCATAAAGACCCATGCATGCATGCATGCATTATTTCAGCCGACTAGCACACCCAAGTGACCCGGCTCCAACTAACATCTCTCTCTTGTTCTCTAGTTTGCATGCAACCATCACAGCCGTCCTTCACAAACCCGACCCGATTGCAGCTGTTCGATCGCATGCGATCTTCTCTTCATTTGATTTTCTCTTCTTACCCATGGCCGATCACAGCCGTCTGGGATTCCTACTCGATTCTCTCTCTCTACTTTGATCCCCACCATCCAATTAAAGCCCTTTTCATCACAACCATGCATCCACCTAGCAATTTCATCATAACCATGATTCCTTCTCACCAATCCCTCTCCCTAAATGTCTCTCTCTTAAAATCCCTCTTTAATCCCATTTATAACTCCCCCTCTCTTTCCATAAATCTGATCATAATTACCCTATCTCCCTCTCACTATTTAGGAACTCATCATAGCCCTCCATTGCATTGCACCGGCATGCATAACGTCCATGCAGCCCCTTAAGTGCAGATCTCTCTCTCTCTCTAAATCTTCCTCTCCATATTCTCTCTCTATCCCTGATTTCTCTCTCTTTATTTCCTAACAGAACCCGCATCACAACTGGCACCCCACATCCCTCCCTAGAAACCAATCGCAGCCGTCCGTGCTCCCATTTCACACCAGGCACACGCATGCATGCATTAACTACCCGAGCCCAGCATTCCGAATCCTCTTTCTTCAATCTTCTCTCTCTACTCTCTTTCCAATCTCATCACAACCAAACCCAGTAATCCCATTCCTTTATTTTCTCCTCAATCATCTCTCTCTTTAATTCTCTCTTTCTATACCTTTCTCTCTCTAAATCTCTTTTTATTTCTCTCTTTTAACTAAACCCAATCACAACCATTCCTTTCTTTCTCCTATTCCATCATAGCCGTCCACGAACCCAGCTGTACCCAGCTCATGCATGCCCCCTCATCTCAACCGCACTCTCTATTTAATCCAACTAAAACTGAATCGCATCCAGCCGTGTACCCAGTCCCGTCCACAGCCATGCGATCTTCCCCTAAAAATATGCCGACCCCCTATTTTCTCTCTCTAAAAACTGATCTCTCTCTACCTTCTATATCTCTCTCACCGAGCCATGCACGCAGCGAACCCGACCCGATCGCGAACCCAGCGCCCTTGGTGTCTCTCTCTCTTACCTTAGCCATCCGATCAGCTTTCCACCTATTTTTTCCCCTCACCCGAACGTCTCTCTCTAGTTTCTAATTAATCACAGCCGCCCATTCTACCTTGAGCCCATGCATCCCCTGCGATCTCTTTCCTTTTCTCTTTATTGCAACCCGATCCAGTCATGCATGCAACATCATACCCGAGATCCCTTGTACCCGGTTCTCTCGCTCTAGTCCGACCCTCTCTCTCTCATTCTCTTCATATTCTTTTCATCATGATCACACCCTTTTACTCCATACCAATTGAAGCGAATTACTAAAACGGTGCCTTGGGGAGCAAGCTACAATACCCTATAAGTAGGGAGACATGGGCATGAAGAAAAGGGGGGGAGGATATCATCATCACCATACGAGTTCTTGGAGAGAGCTATCATCAGTTATTTCTTAGAGTGGGTGCGAAGTAAGAGCATAGAAGTGCTGTAATTTCTGAAGAAGATTTTCAAAGTAGTGGATGTAACATTTTTTTCTTCGATTCAATAAAATCGTCCTTTATTTATATTTTCTTGCACGTACTTTTCTCTTTCTGCAATGTTTAGCTTTATTCATTTTTCTTTTAGCATTCAAACCATGGCCGGCTAAACTCCCTCCCGCCAGGGAGAGGGGTTCAATGCCATGGTAAATAGTTAGTTCTTATCTTGCACTTTGCTCTTGATCGTGCTTAACGTCTATGCATCTTTCTTAATTGAATTCTTAAGTGAGAACGAAGCTCACCCGTGTTTCCATTCAATTGGGATTCGGGTGATACTTCACCACTCAAATATTGAATCATTAACTAAGATAGCTAAGATTTTTATCATTATTTTTTATCTAATTTTTATTATATGAATTTTCGCAATTGAATTAGTTTTACTTCTTCACTGTAAGAAGAATTCTATTTCGTAATATTGTGAGAATATCATATAATAAAATTATATAAAGGGGGCTTTCACTCGATATCTTCCACTTGAGTCGGTAAAACTTCCGCTCTCAAGTGTGGACAGAAAAGAGTAACATTGCAAGGGAACTTTACTCAATACCATGGCTAACAAACTCCTCTCTTGGGCGGATTTTTTCTTCTGACAATCCTTTTATTTAAGTCTCTAGTTTGCGTTTTGCTTCTTAAAACAAAGAATCTTCCAAAAATAAAAAAATAATAAAATCCAAACTCCCTTCAATTCAAAGTAGTTTTATTTGTGATCTCTTTTATCTAGGCATCTAATTACGTGTGGTTCGATCCTTACTTGCCATATACTAGTTAAAGTTCTCTGATTTATGTCTGCAGGTATTGGTTTTTGATAAAATTACTTTTCTACAACGATAAGCTAAGAAGTAGTTATCAAATGGCGCCCTTTCCCCAACGCTTACAACCAACAAGGAAGAACGATCATTTTGAGAGCATCCTAGACGTTTTCAAAAACGTTCAAATTAATATTCCTTTCTTGGATGCTATCAAACAGATCCCTTCATATTCCAAATTCTTAAAGGACTTAACCACTGTCAAGAGGAAAACCTCTGTTTCTCATCAAGCTGCCATGGCCGCCCAAGCCACTGGTCTCATCCAACAGAAAATTGCTCCCAAGTATAATGATCCTGGCTCTCCAACAATTCCCATTCGTATAGGAGACACAGTCATTGACAAGTGTCTTTTAGACTTGGGTGCAAGTGTGAACCTTTTACCGTATTCAGTGTACAAACAACTAGGATTGGGGGAATTAAAACCCACAAATATCACTTTGAGTCTCGCCGATCAATCTATTAAAGTCCCAAAAGGAATTATCGAGGATGTCATCATCAAGGTCAATGAATTTTACTTCCCTGCTGACTTTGTCATTCTCGATACTGAACCTGTCATAAATCCAAGTACTCAAATCCCGGTGATTTTAGGTCGACCATTTCTTGCAACAGCTGATGCAGTTATTCACTGTCGAAATGGAGTTATGACTCTTTCGTTCGGTAATATGCAAGTCCAATTGAATGTCTTCAATACTAGCAACCAACAACATCAAATGGATAATTCCAAGGAAGTCAATATGATCAATAGTTTGGTTGGAAGTATCTTTGAGGAATCATGTTATCATGATCCCCTCGAGATGTGTTTGGTTCATGGCAAAATGTTCAATGTTGACAAGTCCATCAAAGAGGTCAAAACATTTATGCATATTCCATCGAGTGCTCAGCACCCTGATTTTGAACTGAAGCCCTTACCTGATTAATCTTTATACCTGCTAGAGATTTTGTTCATATGTATATATCTCTGTTTTCTTTACATTTTAGCAATTATTGTCATTCAGATGTCTGCACTCCTTATTTATCTTCATCCCTTATTTATCATACTCATGCATCATTGAGGACAATGTTTATTTTAAGTTTGGGGGTGTGTGATGTACTTTTTATATAATCTTGTTTATATCTAATTTTCACAAAATTTATCAGCTTTAGTTTATATTAAAATATATATATATATATATTATTAAAAAAAAAAATTTAAAAAAAAAAAAAAAAAAAAATTGCATCAACTTATGCTGTAGTGGGACAGCTCGGCACATACGTCTCGGCGTATGTGTGTCCAGTCTGTAGTCCCCTACCAAAACTGCAGCGTTCGTATAGAAATCTATAGGAATTTGTATTTGCATGTTTTTATTCTTTTTTTTCATATATAAGTGTTTTTCGTAGCCTTTTTATCATCTTGTTTTATCTTTTAAAAAAAAAAAAAAAAAAAAAAATTTCAGAAGTTTCGCACTATAATTTTTATGTACTTAAGTAGGATTATGAGGCACATGGTATTAAATCATTCTAAAGCCTGATGAATAACTTCAAGGGTAATGTCTAACTGAGTTTTCTTTATTAATACCTCGTTAGAGAGTGTGAAAATATCTATCCTGAACTTTCACTACACTTGGACTCACACAGTTAGGGTGTAAAATCAAATTAGTGGTTGTCGACCTAATGATAACCTAGATGCCTGATGAACTATGACTTCCTTGTTCACTTGGTTCGCTGAGAAGAAAAAAATATATCGGGTATCATTACAAGGAACCAGTGGATTAGACTAGGTGCATCGGAAAAGGGCTACCTATTGTGAAGGCTATATTTGCGGGCTTGTGATGAAAAACTCGAGCATAGGTCCGTAGGGGAATCTTGATGCCCGGCACCTTATGCCAACTGGTATGGGAGCTGTCGACTAGTGCTCATGGAAAAATCATCACAAGAGTAAAAAGGCAACAGAGTTTTATTCTAAAAAAAAAAAAAAAAACAGTGGAGATATATGGCTCACGAAGTTTGAGTATGTATTAGATTGTGTGAACCTTCGAAAACAATCAGGGTGAAAGCCGCCGATGTAAAAATATGAGTAAGCTGGAGCATCACAGATAAAACCCACGAGGCATTAAAGTGAAAGTCCACACCTCTCGTTACCCTAGACAGGCTGCTTAGTTTTGAATCAGTGCCTAAGGTCGTTGACCTATTCTAGGAAGTTATTTGTGTTAGCACCACTTTGGTGAATTGAACCCCTTCTGTGTAAGTCCATACATCACTGTGCACACAAGCATGAAAGTTTTTATATTTTCTAACGGGGGATTAATCACGAGAACTCAACCTGCATACCTGAAAAGTCAGAAGTCGGGCTGATAAAAATTACAATCTCTGTGCCTTAGACATCTTTACTCGGAGTACTTTAAATTATTTTGTGAAATATTTCGTCTTTTATTTTTTAAAAAAAAAAATTGAATTTTGTGGGTATATTCACTGCAAACCCTCACGAGACAAAACTCGTCCACTGGGGTAACCCAGGGGTTTAACGGCTTATTGCACGTGCTAAGTGCAATCGCGATTCCTGCGAAAGTGAGTTAGTAGTTTCTTTTTTTAGCCTTCTCCTTTCTTATCTTTTCATTTAATTTCTTGCTCGAGGACGAGCAAAAGTTAGGTTTGGGGGTGTGTTAAGTGTCTATTTATTGTTAATTATCCTTCATTTATTATGCATATCTCATCACTCTCTCGCGTAAAATATTCATATTATATATAAAGTGCATGAATTTATTTTAATTGTTGCATAGTACAATTTTATACGAAAACATCGGTATATTGCTTTGCATTCATACATTATATGAACGGAAATCACAAAAATCGATAATCAATTATTATTTTTACTATAAAGAACTGATGGGTATCATTTTATGTCTATTTCGCAGCAAATGGAATTCATCATCATCGCGCATAGCTACTGTAGAGCGTGACTATATGGCGGGCATCATCACATGCAATGCTTTGGTAGCGGACTTAAGGCGCTCGCCAATGATCGACGAGCGGAGGAACTAGCTTAGAAGAAGATGCAAATTATCGGAGTTCACAAAGGAGATTCTTGGCAAAACCGGCACGCATACAACTCGGAAGTAAAGCATCAAGAAAACAAGGCACATCCGAACTCGGAGGACACCCAAGCTGGCCATCTTTTCTCTCTTCCATTCCCTTTTATCTTTATAAAAAAAAAGCACCCGGTCTCATAGCCATCTAACAGCTCACTCGGCTCGGTCTTTCACCCAACCTCTTAGCTACGGAGCATTGCACTTGAGCCCTCTTTAAATCCCCTCCGATCCACTCTTTCCCATCCCGAGCTTGCATCGCAGCCGTCCATGCCACCTAATCCCTCACATGCATGCACGTCCCAAATCCATCGATGCATTCATGAGCGATCCCATCGCAACCGTCCCTTTCCGACTCCCATATGCAAACTCCACCCATAGCCATGTGCATGCATACATCCCAGCCATTCGATCCCCTTTTAATTTCTTACTAAAATTGTAGCCATCCATTTTGCACAAACCCAATATCATATCAATTTACCCATGCATGCACTTCCCTTGCATCCGAATGATCACAACCCTCCATTGCATAAAGACCCATGCATGCATGCATGCATTATTTCAGCCGACTAGCACACCCAAGTGACCCGGCTCCAACTAACATCTCTCTCTTGTTCTCTAGTTTGCATGCAACCATCACAGCCGTCCTTCACAAACCCGACCCGATTGCAGCTGTTCGATCGCATGCGATCTTCTCTTCATTTGATTTTCTCTTCTTACCCATGGCCGATCACAGCCGTCTGGGATTCCTACTCGATTCTCTCTCTCTACTTTGATCCCCACCATCCAATTAAAGCCCTTTTCATCACAACCATGCATCCACCTAGCAATTTCATCATAACCATGATTCCTTCTCACCAATCCCTCTCCCTAAATGTCTCTCTCTTAAAATCCCTCTTTAATCCCATTTATAACTCCCCCTCTCTTTCCATAAATCTGATCATAATTACCCTATCTCCCTCTCACTATTTAGGAACTCATCATAGCCCTCCATTGCATTGCACCGGCATGCATAACGTCCATGCAGCCCCTTAAGTGCAGATCTCTCTCTCTCTCTAAATCTTCCTCTCCATATTCTCTCTCTATCCCTGATTTCTCTCTCTTTATTTCCTAACAGAACCCGCATCACAACTGGCACCCCACATCCCTCCCTAGAAACCAATCGCAGCCGTCCGTGCTCCCATTTCACACCAGGCACACGCATGCATGCATTAACTACCCGAGCCCAGCATTCCGAATCCTCTTTCTTCAATCTTCTCTCTCTACTCTCTTTCCAATCTCATCACAACCAAACCCAGTAATCCCATTCCTTTATTTTCTCCTCAATCATCTCTCTCTTTAATTCTCTCTTTCTATACCTTTCTCTCTCTAAATCTCTTTTTATTTCTCTCTTTTAACTAAACCCAATCACAACCATTCCTTTCTTTCTCCTATTCCATCATAGCCGTCCACGAACCCAGCTGTACCCAGCTCATGCATGCCCCCTCATCTCAACCGCACTCTCTATTTAATCCAACTAAAACTGAATCGCATCCAGCCGTGTACCCAGTCCCGTCCACAGCCATGCGATCTTCCCCTAAAAATATGCCGACCCCCTATTTTCTCTCTCTAAAAACTGATCTCTCTCTACCTTCTATATCTCTCTCACCGAGCCATGCACGCAGCGAACCCGACCCGATCGCGAACCCAGCGCCCTTGGTGTCTCTCTCTCTTACCTTAGCCATCCGATCAGCTTTCCACCTATTTTTTCCCCTCACCCGAACGTCTCTCTCTAGTTTCTAATTAATCACAGCCGCCCATTCTACCTTGAGCCCATGCATCCCCTGCGATCTCTTTCCTTTTCTCTTTATTGCAACCCGATCCAGTCATGCATGCAACATCATACCCGAGATCCCTTGTACCCGGTTCTCTCGCTCTAGTCCGACCCTCTCTCTCTCATTCTCTTCATATTCTTTTCATCATGATCACACCCTTTTACTCCATACCAATTGAAGCGAATTACTAAAACGGTGCCTTGGGGAGCAAGCTACAATACCCTATAAGTAGGGAGACATGGGCATGAAGAAAAGGGGGGGAGGATATCATCATCACCATACGAGTTCTTGGAGAGAGCTATCATCAGTTATTTCTTAGAGTGGGTGCGAAGTAAGAGCATAGAAGTGCTGTAATTTCTGAAGAAGATTTTCAAAGTAGTGGATGTAACATTTTTTTCTTCGATTCAATAAAATCGTCCTTTATTTATATTTTCTTGCACGTACTTTTCTCTTTCTGCAATGTTTAGCTTTATTCATTTTTCTTTTAGCATTCAAACCATGGCCGGCTAAACTCCCTCCCGCCAGGGAGAGGGGTTCAATGCCATGGTAAATAGTTAGTTCTTATCTTGCACTTTGCTCTTGATCGTGCTTAACGTCTATGCATCTTTCTTAATTGAATTCTTAAGTGAGAACGAAGCTCACCCGTGTTTCCATTCAATTGGGATTCGGGTGATACTTCACCACTCAAATATTGAATCATTAACTAAGATAGCTAAGATTTTTATCATTATTTTTTATCTAATTTTTATTATATGAATTTTCGCAATTGAATTAGTTTTACTTCTTCACTGTAAGAAGAATTCTATTTCGTAATATTGTGAGAATATCATATAATAAAATTATATAAAGGGGGCTTTCACTCGATATCTTCCACTTGAGTCGGTAAAACTTCCGCTCTCAAGTGTGGACAGAAAAGAGTAACATTGCAAGGGAACTTTACTCAATACCATGGCTAACAAACTCCTCTCTTGGGCGGATTTTTTCTTCTGACAATCCTTTTATTTAAGTCTCTAGTTTGCGTTTTGCTTCTTAAAACAAAGAATCTTCCAAAAATAAAAAAATAATAAAATCCAAACTCCCTTCAATTCAAAGTAGTTTTATTTGTGATCTCTTTTATCTAGGCATCTAATTACGTGTGGTTCGATCCTTACTTGCCATATACTAGTTAAAGTTCTCTGATTTATGTCTGCAGGTATTGGTTTTTGATAAAATTACTTTTCTACAACGATAAGCTAAGAAGTAGTTATCAAAAGCTCAGGGAGCTATGAAAAACAGAAAGTGGGTTTATGTTCTAGATCTTCGGATCTGGAATCATTTACAGGGTCTGTTATTTATAGAGATTTGGTTTATCTAGAAAATATTCTAGGAATATTCCCAGAAATATCCAGGGTTTGGTAAATATCCAGGGGGATTTATCAGAATCTAGATAGTATAAGTGGGCCCAGACAGGGCTGCGGGTCCCACCGTCATATTCGTGGGCTCCAAGTGGGGCTGTGGGTCCCACCGTTATATTTGTAAGCCCCAGGAGAGGTTGTGGGTCCCATCGTCTTATTTGTGGGCCCCAGGCAGGGCTGCGGGTCCTACTATAGGGCGTTAGCCAGATTTTGCACCCACAATCTCTAGTTCGAATCGGATCCCTGATTAACTATTTTGATGATACACCGAAATTTTCGCTAATCAGCCCTAATCCTATTATTCCGCATAGCCACCCAGAGTGCGACACGAGTTGAACTCTAGTGATTCTAAACTTATATTATTCCCTTGTAACTCTGTCCTCTACTATACTCTGATAATCTTTAGTTCCTTCTATTACTGGTGCCATGATTCGGCTTGGGCGGTGGGGAGCACCGTCAGACCCGATCAATCATATGACTAGGATTTGATGACTTATATCGATCTATAACACCACACACCTTCCGATGCTATCCCCTAACATCCGGAACGTCGTCAGTCATATTGACAACCACTAGGCCTAGATTAATTGTATAGACAGATTGACTCATCAAAACACATTCATCCATCTCTGGATGTTAGATAATGTGTAGGGGTTACATGCCACTTCAGCGCCAACTAAGTAACCCAACGTACCGTGGTATTAGACTATAGAAGGTCCACACACATTGGCACATCAAAGCACCACACAACTGATTGGCTCAGTATGCATGGTTCCTCAGGGTTAAGGATAAATCATCTATAGTAATATGACGGTTTATATACCAATCTCTGATACACTGATCTATGCACTGTCTATGTTCCTATTCAACACGATCATCGTGCTTGATCAAGTGCATGGGAATCCCATATTCTCGTGGTGGAAACTTCACCACATCTTGTACCTGTCAATAACTTATTCCCGGTGAAACGACCGACATCACCAAAGCTGTGAACCAATTATAGGTCTACACAGAACCGATCCATTGGGTCTCCCAAGCATGGACCCACTATACGCCTCAGTGTCTTATTATGTTCCCTAGGATCTTTCATTATATATGAATTAATATATACCAAAGCAATATTCTAATTAAAATAATAACCAAAGTCATCTTTATTAATGTTAATACAGAAAATCCACGCTCAGGACATAAGAGCTATAACACACCCCTAAAAATATCTTTTATTTATAAGATTACTATTAGTGATCAAGAAATACGGTATCCAACCAAACAAGGACATGAGACACGATTCTTGGTTACACAAGAGTATTACTAAAAATACGATACAATACTGCAAATAAAAAAACTTAAACCATCAATAAAGCATATATGATCATTATGGCCATGCAAGGCCATAATGTTTATGTATAACTATCATTAGTCATTACGGTTCTTTGATTATAAAGATATGATTATCAATCAATATACGACCCCATCTCATAATATTCAATCTCAATCACTCGTATTCGATATCTTCTTGCAATATCCAATCATTTCACAACAATGACAATGATTCATAACATACAATTCCTGATCGATAATACTCAATTGATAGATTTATGTCTCATTCTTGATATCGATCTATTTTTAATATCCGATCATTCCACCATGGTGGCAATGATTTATTACATACGATCCATGATCATCAATACTTAACTGATATCTTTATGTCATGTTTTCAACAACAAAGCAAAATCCATAATCAGTCCTAGTCAACCCTGCTAAGACTTACTATACTAACGCACTTAGGGTAAGGATCTTGTTGAAGCCACAAAAACACAAAAGCTAGGGCGTACCCTTGGTTTCCTTCGAGCTCGTCGACTCGGAAAAATCGCAATGGTGCTCACTCCTGAGCACTCGCACCCTCACAGCCACGGTCCGGCAACGACGTTATATAGACCAAGCCCCAGTTCTCAATATCTCGTCGGACCTACTACTCCCTGTGACATGTCTAATCAAGACATTTGCTAACTTCGGACTTTCTTCTGTTCAAAAATATATGTCTCTTAGGAAAAACAACTAACCTTCCTCGAAAGTCATACTTGGGACCCACAGGTCCCCAAGACTCAATACCATAGTACTTACCTACTAATGTCAACGACACTCTGCTATGACTTTGTAATTACTTATCCTAAGGATGGATGTGGGATCCCGATTTGATATTAATATTAGATAACCTACCGTCATTAAGTGATACTGGGATTCTAACATTATAATATGGACACACAAGTATATGCTAGATGACCATTGTCACATAGGAATGTTGGAATCCTAGCATGCACAGTACGATCAAGCAGGGGGTCAATACAAACATACACGAGTACAAGCATATGTACAGGGATATAGTACAAACTTACAATGGTATAATGCATACTAGTCATGGCATGTATTAATCCTATCATTAGGTACTGATCAACTTATCCTTTTTATCTCTTATTCATATCTTGACTGAAAATCTTCTAAAATATTAAGTATATTATAAATCAAAATTTATTCTTCTGTAATGACGACCTATTGTTCATTTTGGAAAAGTTGCCGATACTAGTTTTGATAATCATTTAGACATGGCTTTGACATAATTGTATGTCAATATAGCTAGGCTTGCAGGGTTTATTAATCTATCAAGACACCCGGTAGGTTCAACTTTGTTGAAACCATGATATGTGATAGGTTCAATTATTTGCATGTGACTATATAACCATCATCCATATGCGATTATGGGGTCAACCACCGCCCTGCACATGATGGTCATGCAACATCTCGCATGCATGGATTGAATCTATCACGTACTTCAAATACCTACGTATGTGGAGACATGATTTGATTTTTTTTAGTCCAGGCATGAATGCCCATAGATCAGCCCTAGCCGAAGCCACCCGGTCCTTAGTCTAAAGGGATTTTTAATTATTTTGATTCGTGTTTTTGTCATGCTTATCATCTTAATCAAACATACGGTCATGTACCTTAAAAATCAATATAGGGCCATTGGCACCCCAAGTCTAATATAGGGTCATAGTCCCTTAAACAATCATAAGGCTAATAACCATTAAATAATTATAGGATAGTAAACCCAAATTATGGCATTTCTAATAAGCCTATGTCATCTATTCTAATCACATGTCACTATTTACTTGTATATGTCATAAAACCCAAACTTGTCATCTATTATCCTATTCGTGTCATTAATCCCTAATCATAGCATCACCATTTTCAGGTGTTACTAATTCTAAACATGGCATCATCATACTTTAATTACACATGGGTCGTCAGACCCTAATTGCACATAGGTCGTCAGATCCTAATTGTCGTATGGGTCACCAAGCCTTGATTACTCTTAAATTAAAACCTTATTTACATATGGGTCCTCTGACCTTAATTACACAAGGGTCCTTAGACCCTGATGTACTTAGGTTATCGAACCTTGATCGTACTTGGGTCAATCAAACAATGGTTTATACTTGTATATAGGTAGAAACCATAATTCCCACATGGGTCCTAAGACTCTATTTACATCTGGATCATCAGACCTTGATTACCTAAGGGTCATCAGACCCTGGTTATCTATGTGTCATCAGACATTGATCGTGTATGGGTCATCAGACCCTGGTTACACATAGATCAATAGACCCCAGTTACACATGGGTCATCAGACCCTGGTCATGTATGAGTTATGAGAGAGAAAGAAATAAGAGGGTGGAGGTATTTGAGGGGCTTAGGATCATAAGGGCATGAAGGTGGCTGAGCTTATTTAAGAGGAAAGGGGGGGCATGAGGAGTGAAACAAGGAGCAATTTTAGGGGTTTGATTAGATTTGGATGGATATGATCCCTTGATTGCCAAAGATGATGAGATGGCTGTGGGGGGTTTGTCAAAAACACTGCAAGGCATTGAATGTATGAGGGACCGACTAGGAAAAAAATATATTTATCCCATCAAATCGAAAGAGTGGGTTTCTTTGAAAAAGAAGAGAGATAATATGGTGAGATAGACATACCACGATCATGAGATACTATCACTTAATTTCAAAGGATGAGGATTGGTGGTTGTGGAAATTTATCAAATACACTATTGGTCATTAATGTGAGGGATATGAGAGGAAATTTTTGAAGTATGATCAGATTCACATGATTTGATATGGGTGGATGTGATCTGATCTATTTGTCGGTGAAGACTGCTATGCAATTAACCTTGTGATATGATGTGAAAAAAAATGTTGGTAACTTATCATTTATGTTTGAGAGACATGCCTGGAGAGTGGGTGAGGTCTTTAGCTCATCGTCGGAGGCTTGAGTTGTACTTCGGTGAGACATGAGAATATAGTTTAAAGCCTGTAAGAAACTTGATCCAGAACCAGTTCACTTGACTTAACCCTCCTCCCAGTCTTCGTCTCCTCACCCCCAAATCTGGCTACCAGTACTCTTCCAGATTTATGGGTGTGATATTGTGCCTCCAATGCATGGTTGCTGCTGGTAGATTGGGAATCCATTCCTTTTTATCAAAACAATGCAAATGATTTTCAGGTTATGCTTGGAGAAGCCCAAGGACGTGGGGAAGTGAAACCTGGTGGTGGTTAATCCTTGTTCGTTAGCATTGTTGGGCAATTTGAAAAGCACATATTAATGAAGTTTTTTAGAATTGCAAGGAGTCTTTCGGGGTGATAATGATGAAAGCCTGTAGGGAGGTCTCCAAATTGTTTAGTGCACATGGCAAGATCTTGTTTGTTTTGCAGAGGCATCCCAAGCTGAAAGTGGCAATTATCGTCTAATGATGCTTGCCTGATGTTGATGAAGTGAAGCTTCATGGGATAATTTTTTAGGACAGTTTTGTGGGACGGGCTTCCTAGTGCAGAACACAAGCATGGGTATGATTTATACGGGCAGAAAACCTTTTAGGAATTTCTTAGTGCCAGAGATTGAGATTCATGCCTTGTGGGAGGAGCTTGGAGCAGTTAGCGATCTAAGCCTTGTGTCAAGAATATGGATCAAAGATGACTCCAAGCTAGTTTGTGAATGATTTGCTCAAGGAAACTCTGGAAGTTCAATAGAAAACTCATTGTACTGAACTCGGCATTCCAAATGCCAAGTTTCACCATTTGCTTTTTTATTCTTTTGTAAGAAATGGTTAATTTTAATTAATAATTAAGATTAATTAAGAATTATAAAATCACTATTTTGATTAATGGGTTCCACTTAATTACTAGAAAATATTAGCCGATGTGTAGGGGCGCTTTGCAGTGTCGGATCACTACGTGGCTGTCAGATTAACACTTTTTGAATTAAATTTATGATATGAACATTATAATAATAAAGTATTTTAATGCTATTTAAAAAGTTTTTTTTTATAATCTTTTTTGGATGGAGATGTACATCATAGATAACGATTGATTGATTTCCTTTGGTGGATAGGAAATAAATGTCCTTTCTGTTTTTGGGCGGACTTAATTCAATATTTGGAAGTAATTTAAGCACCTATGTGAATTCATTTCCACCACCTTGAGAAGTAAACGTAAGAGGGAAACCAACCCATTTATGTAGGAGCCTATTCTTTTTGTTTCCGCCGAACTAAAGAAAATGGAAATGAAGTCGACCACATATTTAATTTCTACCCTCTTTTCAAGTTTTGTGTTCTTTTGAGAGGAGGGAAACTAAGTGAGGAAATGGGCTGCTGTCATTCTTTTATGAAGGAAATGGAAATGAAAAAGATGAAGGAAATGGAAGACTTATGCACTGGTGCAAAATTCAACTCATACAGTGATACATTGATACATTGATCAAATACAACACTAGTACAAAAATCATCTTATTCACTGATGCAAAAATGAAATATAACACTAGTAAAAAAATCATCTTATTCACTGATGCAAAGATCAAATGCAGCATAGTACAAAAATCGTCTTATTCACTGATGCAAAGATCAAATGCCACACTTATGCACTAAAGCAAAGATCAAATACATCACTTTTGCACTTTGTTCAAATTCAGCACTCATGCATCGTTGCACATATACAAAGATCAAATGCATCGCTAGTACAAAGGGCATTGATAAAATACAACACTTGTGCATCGAAGCAAAGGTCAAATACATCACTTATGCACTGGTACAGAGTTCAACATCATGCACTGCTACAACGATGAAATGTAGGACTAGTAAAAAGATCGACTTACTCACTGCTGCAATAAGGTAGCAAGCACTGGTACAATGATAAGATTATGAACATCAATATCAGAGATAAAATCCAGCAAGAACTGATACAAAGATCTCAAGTGCAAACCCTAGTCGGAATGAAAACGATAGTCGGAAAATGACCGAAGTGCAAGTCTAGCATCGAAAAAATTGGCCAGAATGCAAACCCTAGCCAAAATTTTGGTCAGAGTGCAAACCATAGTGTAGGATCAATGATCAAGTCGAAAAAACAAGATCGTTGGTCAAAAATTTGTCCAATCATGTCGGAAACTAAAAAGGCAACCAAATTCTATCCAATCAACCAAGTTGGATTCATTTCCACCCAAATAAAATCACAAATGATGACAAAGGAGAGGAAGAAGATCACTTCCCCAATAGAAGAGCGCAGCCTGATAAGGACTCTTGTTGAACAATGCTAGTGGTTGAGATTCTCCCAAGTCCCATCGCCCACACGAGTCATCGGAGCAAAGTCAGCCCAAAGAATAAAAAACTGGCACGTGCTCGTGGAGCCCAAGACCGCGACTTCTTTTCACCCCTGATAGCGATACCCTCCGTGCCCTGCTCTCCGCCGCCGCCGCCGCCGCCGCCGCCGTGGCCGTCCTTTTTCATTCCTTGCCCATCCTCAACCGCAAAGAATCGGATTTCTTCCAGCGCCTACGAGCAAATCTCCCTTTCTTGATATGGGGTGCAGCTTCTTGGATTCGAGGGGTGCCCACCTCTCTCTGTGCTCGCCCCACCACCACGTGAGCTTGCAGGTATAATTTCTAGATTCCCCCCCCCCGGAATCTAATCTCCTAGATGTTTCTTTCCCCCAAGCCTGCCCACCCACTGATGCATTGCACTTATTCTTGATCCAGGATACATCAGCATAGGTCCTGATCCTGTCAGCCAACTGCTCGATTGTAGAACAGAGAGAAAGAGGGTAAGATTTTTTTGCTGTTTTCTGTTTGGTTATGCATCCTAAAAGATGGTTTAAAAGATTTCCCATTAGTGCAGCATTGCCTCCTGTTACTTAATGGATTTTCACGAAGATGGTTGATCATGGTGTGCTGGTCTGCCCTTGGATTTGGAGAGTTACCTCCACCTTGATTCATCACAATTCATGAAGGAATGCCAGGAACATGATACGGTGATTCGGTGTTGAAAACCCATCGGGGAATATGATGTCCAATGTGGGTGAAGATTAACCGGGTGCAGGGTGTGGATATGATTTGGCACCGTTCCCGCGAGTTTAAAGCCCATTTGACTTGAAAGAAGTATGTATGTTTCAGTGGTGGGTTGTATTTTCACCGACCGTGAAATTAAGCCCTGTCATTTCTTGACCTTGACGTGCCAATTTGCTTTAAGACGCGTTCTCTAGTCATTTTCTATGTTAAGGTAATGGCTAGAGAATGATGCAAGTTAAGAAGTTGCCTAGGTTACAATTTGGATGGGATATCTAGGGTTCCTAGAAGACGAGATGAAGGAAGGTAATCCATGCTTGCTCTCCTGAAAATCTTCCGCTGCATATATCAATTTAGGGTGCTTAATAAGATTAAGTATTGCTACTACTGTTGTAGCGGGGGATGCATTAGAGGTTGGAGACCCATGTGTTGCAGCTGGGGCTGAGGTTATTGTGGGTGTGAGTTCCTCCCCACCCCCACCCCTCTTAACTGTTAGCTTTGTTCTTGTGTCAATTTCTCTTGGTGGAGTAGCTGTTGATGGGGAGGGGTTTGAAGAGCAGGTAGGGGCATGGTATCAAATGTCAACAAATTTCTTACGAAATCACCAAAATGTCTTTTTTTAAGGGTTCGACATAGAAATTAACCAAATTTTTAGTAGTACCAAATTTCTGTCCGACATAACGAATGTCGACCGAAATGACCGACGTTTGACCAAAATCCAACATTCCGTCTTTTTTCTAAAAAATTTCACTAATTTTTTTTTTATTGTTTTTAGTAAAACAAAACTCATATTTATCATTGAAAAATTACATTTTTCCTCCATATGGATTTTTTTTTCATAATAGACAATATTTACTGACGTTTGAACTATAATTGATCAAAATTTGACCAACATCCGATAAATTTTCACTGAAATCTTTCCTTAAAAAATACAAAATTTCTATTGATATTTAACCGAAATCTGACAAATTTCCTTTTTTTTACTAACCGAAACCGACATGGAAATCGACATTTAAAACCTTGGGTGGGGGAAGAAGATAGTGGTGTACAACCACCTGTCGACAAAGTTATTGTTATAGAAGGAGAAAAGAACCAGGGAGCAGTTGGGATGGACTGTAATACAAGTTCATCAACAAAGAATTTACCAGGGGGATGCTCTCCCACCTTGACTGAGATGGGACAGCAAGAGGAGGTCACAGAAGTAGTTGAACCAGCTAGTGCTACCGATTGCGACAATCTGTGGGCTATCAGGACATGGTCGTTAGTCCCAAGGAAAGACAACATTCAACTTTGTATGGGCCATAGGGACTTCAGCCTCCTCGAGCCCACAGTTGGTGCGGTGCAGCTCCCACTTGGCCAATCTAGGCTTGATTTGATTGAATCTAGGTGGCTTCCCGAGCAAAATCTAGAGCTCTCAAATTAGGCACTACCTCACAACCTCCTAGAAAATTTGAACTTGATCCGATCAACTTCTTTGAACAGTTGGGTTTGGATTGTTGCTTCTTGCTTTATGACGAGGTTGTTCAAGAGCAGTGTTTTAAAAAACTCGTCCCAGGGTACGCCCGGTGCTCGCCCCGGGGCGGGGCGGTCCTAAAACGCCCGGGGTGGCTCCAGCTGGGGCTTTTTTCCCATGGGGCTTACGCCCGAACCACTGTGACGTACGCCCTGAACGCCCGGGCACGCCTTTTACGCCCCAATGCCCCGGCTTACGCTCCATTGGAGTTTGTTTGCATTGTTGAAAAAAAATGATTTGATTACTACCGTGTGATCTTTTATATGTGTCTTAATCTCGTGGATGACGATTATGATATTTTAGGAACTAAAGTTGTTTTAAATTGGTTCCATATCATGTATGGAATGGTAAAATCTATGGAATATAAACATTGATAGTTTGAATTTTGGTTAGAAACTTATAATTAGATCTTAAATGATATTGAATGACAATGACAAGTTCATTTTTATTATAATTTTTATATATTTGTGATTTATCAACCATGTTTGTAGGCTTAAATACTTTGTTTAATAACTTTGCTCATAGTTTTTTTTTAATTTTGTTTGTTTTTAATCTATTTCACTTTTTTATCTAATATTATTTATTTCTATATATGTTTTTAAATTAAAAAAATAAAAATTCATGGGGCTTACGCCCCACGCCCTGAGGCTTACGCCCCGCCCCACATCAGGCAAAACGCCCCGCCATACGCCCCCGCCTCTAAAAACACTGTTCAAGAGGTCTAGAATCTTGAGATAGCTAAGCAGCGAGAGCGCTAGCGTTGCTCTGGCTTCACTACAAGGTTTACGTACTGCTTGATCGAGGTTTCCTTCTAGACTCTGGTTCCCAGGGTTTAGGGGAGTTGTCTTCGTACTCTTCCTTTCCATTGTTCCTTTGTTACTCATTCTTTTGAGTGTGCTTTTCTTTTCTTTTAATACACATCTAAGGGTCTGCCTAACCCCCTTCTGCTTAGGGATGTGAATTGTCCTCGAAAAAAAAGGATTAAGGCACAAATCCTATGTCTGTTTTCAGTAGATATAGATATCTAATGGTTGGTTTGCTATTTCACAGGATTTACTTGACGTTCACATTTGCATTATAACTGAAACTAGTAAAAAACCCAGGCAATGCCCGGATGAACTTGATGCATGCCACTTAGCACAGACGATATCACAACCTTCTAAAAAGAAGTGTGCAATCTGGAGTGATTGTGATCCACTCCTACAGGTGTGATGCACTCGTTAGAGAGAAAGATAGTACTAATGATTTTTTTAATTAGCATCTAATGACCATTAAATGCCATTGAATGGGTGTTTATCATCCTTATAATAGATTTTTAATAAGATTTATGAGAGAGTCGCTTTCACACATGAGAGAAGGATTCTATCTCTTCAAAAGTGGGCCACGTGTCACAACATGGGAGAGAAGGCTCCATTTTAGTATTATACTATTAGATTTGATTCATTAAACAGGAAACAACATAAAACTAAAGGGGTTTCAGGGCTACTTTGCATCTTCGTCACTATATCTTTAGTACAGAGAGCACACTAAGACAACTAAAAGTTTACTCATGGGAGAAGCCCCAAAGGGCACACCATGGGAGAAACCCACAAGGAGAATGCTCAAATGTATTAGGTCACAAGGCCAACATTATATACAACCAATAAAGGGTGTGGTCACCTACGGGTGAGAATACAACACAATGGTAAGGGAAAATTCATGTAAAGTAAAGATAACTACTCTTAACACGTAGGTATTGTATGTATGAAATCATTTCTAGAATAACTAATGTAAGCAGTTGACTGATCTGCAAATTTTTATTGTTTTTAATCATTTTAAATTGCTTGATAAAATTGCTTTTTCTTCTCTAAATTCAACATATGGCTGCGTATTCAGAATATGGCCATGATGACTCATGGTATCTCCTTTACTCTAAACTAATTGTGTCACAATCTGTTGCATCAAGCTTACAAACTTCAAAATTGAAAGAGGTCTATCAGATTATTTGTTCACTATCTTTTAATTGTGAGGTTTTTTGTTGTTTCAGCAGATAATATTGTCTGCCAATCATGCAAAAAGATATCGGTGCCAGCAATCCTCCAACTCCATCTGGTCGTATTCGGCAACGCAGGCGTACTACTGAGGTTGGTTACTTGCTAGTCTTGGCTTGTTCATGGAAATTATGTTTACATGTGTATTTCCTTCACAGTCCCAGATTAATGTTTACTAGTGAGGTTTGTTACTTGCTAGTCTTGGTTTGTTCATGGAAATTATTAGTAGTGGAAGTACTAATAATTAACATACTTGCAATGTTGACTTGGATTTATGTATTGGACTTTAAGATTGTTACTTAGTAATTCTAAAGCACAGACTATCATCTTGATGGATTGTAATTTTTTAATTTCTTGAATGTTGGTAATCACTTGTGTTACTTGCTTGTGGATTGATTTGTGTACATATTCAATATCTCACATATGGGGAAGACATTGAGCCTATGGTTCTTGAAAGTTTGTAGTTTTGGTTTCGGTCCGCCCATCAAGGATCGTTTTCAGAGTTTTGGATCGGAGTTTCGGTGGTTTCGGTTTCATTTTTAAAATTTAAAATAACAGTGGTCTTTTTTTCAAAAGAGCGTGCTTTTGCTTTACCCCGACTTTTTGTAAAAAAGTTGAAAAATTGTGATTCTTAATTTTGGCTAAGCCTGAATGAAAAAAGAGTTCTTGTGAAAGAATTTTTTTAGATTCAAAATATTTTACTGGACTTTGGATTTTTAAGTTGATCTTATACTTCTAGATTTCGGAGATTTTTTCTGGTCCAAAAAACTTTGATGTTTTTTTTTACTGAAATTTTCTTTATAGCTAAAAGTTGTAAAGTCTGATTTTGTATAGGAACTGGAAAATTACATTTTGATTCCTTTTGATTTTGATTTTTTTGATATTTTTATTAAATCCAAATGGGGAATATTTGCTTATTTTAAGTTATTTACATAAAATAACTTAAAGTAAAAATCATTTACTTAAATATGTTTTTATGTAAATATGGTTGTCAAGTTGTCATACTGAAATACACCTTATCCTGAACCCAGTCTTTTTTTTACTGAGTGCTGAGTTCCGAAACCCGAAACTGGAGAGTTTCGGGACCGGTTTTGACTGAAACCGATCTGAAACGACCGAAATGGATAGGTTTCGGCCAAAACTCCAAACCCGAATCAGATATTGAATAGTCATGCAATAGATGACATGTAGCTGGTAAATCCCTTTGAAGGGATTAAGAAATATCAGTATAGGCGTTATGAGCTGGGATGGGCACACACTATCTGTCTCCCTAAATTCATTCATCCTTTGAATTCCTTTTTCTTTATATTTGCATTCCATGTTTATGAGGGACAAGGTGTTTAAATAATACCTTAAAATTGATTGTGAACTATTTATGTGACTTTTAAATTACAAATGAGCCAAATGCATAGAAAACCAAAAAAAATAAAAATCGTTATTTTGTGGTGACATTGCTATTAGCAATGCATCATGCATCCCAATTATCACAGGCCTTATTGAACCTTTCATATAGAAAATTCATCATAGTGAGAATGCCTTTTTATCATAAGACCCTAGGAAGCACAGATACTTCCCCAGGTCCCCCGTACCTGTGTGACTGTGTCGTACACCGACACTTGCCGGATACACATCAGACACGTATGTGTTGTGTCTCATGTGCTTCCGGGAGCTGGATACTCGTTGAACACACGTCGGACACTCGTTGGACATGGTGGGTTGGCGGGCTGTTCGATATAAGGTTGGGTCACAAGTTGTAGTGATTCAGTTTTGGCTACAACCTATCTGATCCTCTGAGGTTATAACCTCAGAGGATCAAATAGGTTGAAGCAAAAATTGAATCATTGCCGTTCTTTTGCATGCCATTTGGGTCTGAGTTCAATTCACTTGTCAGGTTGGTTGTCACGGATGGTTACGATTCAGTTTTGGTTTTAACCTATCTGATCCTCTGAGGTTTCAGATAGGTTGAAGCCAAAATTGAAACACAACCGTTCTTTTCCATGCCATTTAGGGTTGTGTGAGATTCACCGATCAGACTGGGTGTAACTAACGGTTGCGATTCAATATACATTAAATTTTTATTTTAGTTGTTTTCTATGAGGTTTTTTCGGTTATTGAAATATATATGAATTATAAACAAACATAAAATATAAATAAAAAATATTAATTTATTTTGCCATGTCCCAGTCGTACCTGTATCCTTTTTTAGTATTTGCCGTGTCGGCGTACCCGTGTCCTGTCGTACTTGTGTCCCCAAACCAGTGTCGATGCTTCTTAGATAAGAACTCAAGAAAGAACGATATGCTTGATACCGTCTATGCACCGAATCTTGCAATTATTGTCCTCTGTTTCTTTCACTCCAGGTTGCAATCCTACAAGTTGAATGTACAAGCATTCAACTTGTAGACAACTATGGATAATTTCTTATTGACAATGGCATATGAGCTTGCCCAATTTGCATTAGAGAATCCTTCAACTTGTAGACAACCTGTCTGTGTAGAGGATAAACCAACATGGAGCACCTTTTAGATTTTGCATGATGCAGGTTATGTGGTCAAGATTTGGCCTCCTGAGAGCATGCATTAACTGGTAGGCAATACTAACACAAATTGGAAGATTAGGGTATAAAATTGACTACCTTAATGTTTTATTCCTCTCTATATCATCCAATAGTGCTCCTTGATTTGCTGCTAATTTCATGGTATCTGGTGGAATATCACTTGGCTTGGCTCCAAGCATTCTAGTTTTTGTCAGAAGGTGAGCGACATTATTGCTTCTACACATGCTTTTCTACAGATCTGATCACTACCAATGCTGTTACATAAAATGTCGGTGTAAAATGTCAACATAAAGAATCCCTAATGTAGGTCAGATAACCAAGGTTCAAAATCTCCATTTCGGTGGAAATTTTGACCTTCTGGATATGGAAATATTTCGTGGAAATATTTCGACAGGGTGGAAATATTGCAGTTTTGTAGACATGGTAAAAATATTGATTTTTTGATGGAATTTTTTAGTGAAACTCTGGATAGTCATAAATCAAGTATAGATACACACTTTGGAACACTCAAATAATATTTGTATTCTATCTAGGGGTGTAGAGCTTCACATAGCATGTATTCAATGTATTGAGTTTGTGAGTCTTATGCAATCTTATTTGGTTTGGTTTTGATATATATTTTTCATATGTTTTTTAATCTTTTTTTTGGATAAAAATATTTTCGAAATAAAGATTAGTTGATTGTTAAAATACTGTTACAAACGATTTTGAAAGCGGACTTAAAACAAGAAAGTTATGCAAGTTTGAAATTATGCAAAAATTATGCTGAAATGTGAAACACTGTTTTTTTACTTAGTCTGAAAAAAAGAGTTTTTGTATAGAAAAGTTTTTATACATTCAAAATTTTCTAAGACGGACCATGGTTTTCTAGATGCACTCGTACTTCTACATCTTGTGGATTTTTTTGAGCTAAAAAGGAGTTGACTTAATCACTTTTCTCACAATGTAGATTTTATAAAAAACAATGAAAACTGTTTTCTCCTACTAAAACTGAAAGTTTACTTTTTGATTCATTTACTTAAATGTTATTATATGTAAATAAGTTGCTGAGAACTAGGCCCCTCAGTTACCTTTTATAACCAGTCAGTCACAGAATTTCGGATATATTCGCGAAATTTCGATAGCGATATTTCGCGAAACCGCTCGATATTTTCACATTTCCAGTTCTGCTCGAGACTGCAGGTGGGATTTCATATCAGGTTTTCATTTTTCTGATATATTTCGTGAAATATATTGAGTTTTTGTACCTTGCAGATAACCTTCAATAGATCGCAGATAGCAGACAGATAGGATTTAATATTCAACAATATGCATAATTTGATTTGGCATTTGGTACTTTTATTGATGGTTTAATTAGTAAATGTATATATGTTTTCATAGTGTGCACGGCTGTTGAATGATGGAACATCTATGAACAAATGTTTTTTTCTTCTCAATTTTAGGTCCCTCCAGATGCAAATAAAGCCAATGGATCTCATTTACTTGTTGATGATCGCAAAAAATACAAATCAATGCTTATTCGCACATATTCATCCGTGTGGATGATAGGGGCTTTCACATTTATTCTCTACATGGGCCATCTATATATCTGGGCCATGATTGTTGTGATCCAAATCTTTATGGCAAGGGAGCTGTTCAATCTACTCAGAAAAGCTAATGAAGAGAGACAACTTCCAGGCTTCAGGCTTTTAAATTGGTAAGCACTTGAGGTCTCATAACTATTGTGTTCCTAGTCTGAAACATAATATGGAAAGCTTTGGTCAATGCTTATACTCTGAACTACACTTCCTTCACTGAATTTGAATAACTTGTTCCTTGGGGCCTTCATTTGTTGGATTTTTACACCATTCTTCGTTTTGCAGGCATTTTTTCTTCACTGCTATGCTCTTTACGTATGGACGCTTTCTCAGTAGGCAGCTTGTTAACACTGTAACTTCAGATAGATTGTTATATCAGCTTGTGAGCGGGCTTATCAAATATCAGATGTTCATTTGCTATTTCCTTTATATTGCAGGTCTATCATTTTCTTTCTAATCTGCACTTCGTAAAATAGATATCCTGGTTTGAAGCACACTGTTTAAGATGCACCCCGTGGTTCATATAAAACATGTATTCCACTTTTTAATCATCTCTCTATGCATGCTTCCTTGGTCTTTCTTCTGAACAATTTTTCGGTGCATTTTGTTATTTGTGTTTTTAAAACTAAATTGCGACATCCCTTGTCTGTCTTTTTATTTCTAGGCATAACTAATTATATTGATTCTTGTTTTATTGTTGCTAAACATGGAGATTGGAGGCAATTAGGGAAACAAAAGAGAATGTGTCCAGAAAATAATGCTCAAAGATTGAAACACTGCAGATAAATAATTCATTTGGTACAACGTTGAAACTAGGTGATGAGGCTTAGGTAGGTCGTAGTTAGACCTTTATTATTTCTTCTTATTGCTTTTGTTTTTAAAGATAAGAACTCCAATAACCAAAACAAATAACAACAAAACCAAGCGTTTTCCTATTAGTCGGTGGGGTAGGCTATTGAGCACATATAAAAAAGTGAACACGAGCTGCTGTAAAACTGACTCAGCCCTCCCACAAGTTGTGCTAGAAAACTCGGTATACTACTCAGTTATATAAACTGAGTTGCTGGATGCCTGCTACCTAAAATGACACAGGGATTCATTTTGTGTACCGAATAGTATTGAAGTTTGGGGTCCGTATCATTTGATACCATTCAACACGTAAACGGGCTGAACAAATGTCGCCATCCCTTCCCGAACCCTCATTCTTTGTGATGGTCTAGCTCCTCTCCAAATCATCTCCAACGATTCATGGGAGGTTTGATCAATTGGTGTAGGTTAGGGATATGATTAGGTTAAATTGAGTTTTAGATCATGTTAGGTTTATGGAACAAATGAGTCCTAGAGTAGATTTATTATTTGTTTTATTACATGCCTTTTTGTGGTTTTATTTTTATTAATCTTCTGATCCAAGGGCTATGATGATACCGTGTTGACAAGTCAAGAAAAGAAAATGAAAACTGAACCTCATAAAACCTGTACATAATTTTTATTGAAATAATAGTGTCCGATGGAGATCCTAACGTTTAGGATATAAAGATCATATTTTATAGGATCCTAGATCCTATTTTATAGGTATCTAGGAGGGCCGGCCAAAGAAGGAAATACATGAGTAGGAGAAATACGTGGCAAATTCAAATCCCTACTTTTGAGGTAGATGTCTGGTTAGATAAGAGAACCCCACTATAAGCCAGATCCAGAGGGAAATAATGCTGTGGCCACCCTTTTTTTGTGACATGTCATCTGCCCTGTATTAATTTAAATTCATAGGGATATTTTGCGGGCATGAAGATAGAAATTATATAAATTGGTAAAACAAAAACATGAATTTACCTTTTATCTTTCTTACAAATCAAGTATGAGTCTATTTTATATGGTAAATATTGCATGGTGGGCATAAAAGGTGATAAATAAAACTGAGTTTTCTTTCTTTGAGCTACCTTGCTCATGAATTCTATCCCTTTGTTAGTGGACTCAAGCTTATGATTGTAGATTCAATTCTCCTTTCCCCATCTCTGTCCTCTCTGTCTCTTCTTTGTTTTGGAATTAGAATATTCTCATTTCTCTTTATATCAATTGCTATTAGTGTTCTTCTTCTTTGTTTTGTTATCTCGGGATCGTATGGAGACGCATCAGATCTAAGATTATGAATGGTGATGATTGCAAGTCTGCAATGTTCAAAATAACCGACTTCTTAGGACAATTTCCAAATCTGGAAACTTGTGCTATCCGTTTTGTCCGCATGATCTCATGAAAACATGAAGAAGATGAGTCTTGTTTCTCTTTGGTGGAACCATTTGAGAGGGAAAATTCACCTTAAATTGGCCTTTACTGCCACTCTTCGCTGAGTACTTTTTTCATTGAAGACGTTGATGAGAAGAACACACTACTATGTTCTCTAAGTCAATTCGTATTCCAGCGGTTGGAGGGCATGTTGGTCATGATGTCTTCTACTTTATAGGTCCCTTCATGCCGGAGCACTATCGGATTAAGAACCTCTTTGACAAAGAAAATGCTATAGATTTGGTCATTCTAGAGGGAGAATTAATAAATACAAGCCTATACCATTAACTGATTGGAGATATTCACTACACGAGTCGAGGCCTCTAGGTGGTGAGTTTAGTGATGCATCACGTACTTGGTAGGGGAGATCATTAGGCCATGTCACACTTGCTACTTGTTAGCTAGCTAAGGGAGGAACCTTGGCTTGAGTATGAATTTCGTAATGGGTTTCCCCAAAACTGTTAGATACCATGATTCAATATATGCGGTAATCGATTATTTCTGAAAATAGCACACGTCATACCACGCTGAAAGATCTCTTAACACCTCGGAAATTTGATACCCACCATCATACCTAAAATCTTCGAACTTTCTCGCCTGAACAAGATCTCTTCAACCTGGGTATTGATATCGAAGCATTTTTGGTTTGTCGAGGAGCAGTTAATCATCTTCCTTAGTTGAGTTGGAGAAATTAGCCTTGTGTTATGTTTTTCTTTTAAAGATTACCCCTTAGATGGATCTTTATAGAAAATTTACACAAAATTGGGGTTTTATTTGCAAGATTGTAAGGGGCTATGTGCAAAATATTTGGTGTCATGTCATCTTAAGTAGACAACCTTATTAATTGTGCTTTATTGGTTACTGACTAAAAGGGGGTTAGATTCCTCAACATTGAAAGAGGAATCCGCTCGTCTGCCAATGTGCCAAAGCATCCACATTTAATAAGCTCTCTGATTTCTCTCCTAGTGAGGGGAGGAAATTGAAGCCTCTCTCTTTTCCATGTCCCATCAAGGCCCCACTTATGTCACATCTCTCTCGTTGGAGTGGGAGATGTATAATGCAGAAAATATGGAGAAAAAAAGTAGAGAAGGAGAGAAGAAAGAAAGAGGAGAAAGAAATGGGGTGATGAATGATAGGAATTTAAGCAACTATGGAATAGGTTTTTTATTGTTTTAGGTTCCCATGTGTTTTGCCTCAATGTATGTAATTTTTCACCTAAAGTCAACCTTTATGTCATTGGAACAAATTACTAATGCATGCTTTACTCCTCCACACACTTCCATCATGCAAAAGCACTCCCCTTTAACTTCATCCTAATGAAAATTAGTCCTTGCAGTTCCATTAAAGGCTGCTCAAAGTAATTGTCTAGCCTTGTCTCGCTATCTAATTAATCTTCCGGTGCTGAAATCCATGAATTTTGTCATATCAATCCATACTCCAGTGCTATTGGATTCCAAAGGACGCCTCAATTTCCACGAATCCACAATGCTCATGTTGCGCGGGTTCTTGAAAACAATGAAAAGGATTGTAGAGTTCCTTATCTCCATCCCCTTCGATTTTCATTCTGGAGCCACTATGATACTTAGTGTCATCGAGCTCTCCATCTTGTGCTCTTGTGCCGATCTCACTATAGGCTTTGCACCTCTTAATTGAGCTCCTCCAATTGTCTTCTCAAAGTCGCCACCTCCATGTGGTTTGCTTGGTTAACACATGGTATGCCAACCCTCAACATGCGTCCTCACCTTGTTGCCATCCCATCGTCAAGACTCCTCAATAAACTAGAGGATTCTCTTGCAACATACCAACATGCTTTGACTTTGGTTGATCTGGGAAACCGAATCATGAAAACTAACTGTTAGAAAATAATGCAAGAGATCTCGATGGGTTGTCTAGAACAAATTTTTTCCAAAATTAGCTAAAAATACATTGTTTAATCATCAAACTAGAGATTACAAAGAGAGAACATCTCCCTCATATAAACTATGCTGCATTGTTCTAGAAATAAAGAGAAACCCCAAAATTTTAAGTCCTACCAAAGGGGCTTAGATTCCTACCCATCTTCCTTTCTCTTTTCTCCTTTCCTTTTTTTTTTTCTACTTATGTTTTGCACTATATATCAAGTAGTTCAAAAGGAGGGCTACGACACAACTGGGGCCTCCATCAGTCAAGTGAAAAGAGAGGCTTTAATATCCTTTCCACATCAGAAGAGGAATGTCCTGTTTAGCCGCGGCTGAGGCCCACAGTTAGTCGGGGGTGGATTCCTTTTTCGATGTATAGGAAATATGATTCTCTTTTTGTTCTCTTAGTTGGTTGTCGAAAAGCTTAAATAAATAGGGGTGTTGTTATTTGCACCTCACCAACAGATATGGGCGCCCAACTTTAACAAAAAAAAAAACCCAATGTGTCCCCAAGGCTTCCTAGACCAATTGATAAGGGCACCACCACCTCCGCTCCTGGTCCCATACACCCCACTGCCGCCCGTCTTATGCAACCGACCGCTACCATCGTATATTCTCCTCCTCCTCTTTCTTCCTCTTCTCCTCCTCCCATCCTTCCTGCTCGTCCTCCCCCCTCCACATCCTTTTTCTTCAACTTCCTCCTCCATATCTTCCCTTCTTCGTACTCCCTCTTGCATGTTCCATCTCCCAACCAAAATGCTAACCCCATTGAAGGCGTGTTGGTCGCAATTAGCCAACATAGTGCGAAACTATTCGATGGCTATCCACCGAACAATTCCACACCATGTCGATGGCTACTAGCCGATACTGGTTGCAATCAATTGACATATTGTGGAATTGTTTGGTGGATAGCCACTGAACTGTTCCACACCATGTTGGTTGATTGCGACCGACACATCTTCAGCGGGTTTAGGGTTTCGGCAAGGAAGAAAAAGGAGGAGGAAGAAGAAGGAGGAGGAAGAGGAAGGAGGGGTGGAAGAGGGAGGGGGGGGGAAAGGAAGGAGGGGAGGAAGAGGAGGGAAGATGTTTCTACAGAACATAGTGGGAGAGTGGGGAAGGGAGGAAGAAGGGGAGAAAAAAAGGAAGAGGAGGGTGGTGATGAACCGGAGCAGGAAGAAGCAGTGGAGAAAAGTATGAGGTGTCCTAAGCAAAAGGGTGCCCTTATTAAATCGCCGATCCGGGTATGGTTGTTGTATCAATTTGGGGCCCCTTATTGATCGTTGGGGTGCAAATAAAACACCCATAAAAGGGCCGATCACTTGTGATGATATAGTGCCAAAAATCTTTACAATTCCCTTACAATCTTGTAAATAAGATCCCAACATCTAAAAATTATAAGAAGGCTCTCTATGGGCCAAAATTAAAAGAAGACCCATTATAAGAACCGACTGTTATTTTATCAAAAACCAAGGCCCTACAATTAAGGAAAACGATTAGGTACTCCACTACACATGAAGATGCTCCGGCATCAGCAACAATAAAGTTCTTTTCTAGAGCGGATAATATTGGGCGTTGGAAAGAGAAGATATAATATTTGTATTCTATTTTTACTTGGAACCTAAAAGAATATTATGATTTGGATGCAGTAAGAACTTTACTCAAATTATTATCTACCTCAAGAAATCAAGCAACCTACCCATGGAAATTCGCCGATTTCTTTGGCCGTACAATCGGCGTAAAACTGCCCTTTTTGGAGGTTTTGAACAGTTTCATTGGTTCACTATAGAGCAGGTCAATCTTTTGGCTCAAAGATTTATAGTGTCTGATTTAGTTATAACAAATTGTTATCTATTACTGTGGATCTTGTTCTACCTTATAGCACTTTAATTTTTTTTTCCGATAAATATCTGTGACGCTTTGTTGATCTAATAATACCCAAATACCATGTATTTATGAAAATATAATTTTCTGATTGGTGTAGGTTTCATGTGGTTTATTCTTACACTAAAGAAGAAGATGTACAAGTATCAATTTAGGCAATACGCATGGACACACATGATTCTTCTTCTGGTGTTCGCACAATCTTCTTTCACAGTGGCAAATATATTTGAAGGAATTTTCTGGTGACGTTATCCTGGAACCTCTTTGTTGTTGGATTAATAAAAAAATTGCTCATGAAACGAGAAAGTTTATATTTACAAAATTATGAATATTGCATCTTTTATAAAATAAAATTAAAAAACTATTTTCTGTTAATGCATGATATTGTGTATACCGCTTTGGAAATTGGCAGTTCATAACCAGCGTGATTATGCCGTTATTTGTGTTTTTCTTGAGTTATTGATATGGTGTGGTGAAATAAGAAGAGACTCTCTTGGATATTGCATTAATGTTCCTCATGAAGCCAGAAGTTTATACTTATCACCAATTATGGATATTACATTTGGGCACTTTGTTACTGAATGTATCGTTTTAAAGATTGACATGTCCATTAATCAGCATGATAATGCCAGTGATCATTGATTGTTGGTTATGAACAACTCATTATGGAATTTGAAGTGAGGCATATCATTGACAAGTTAAATTCAATTGACATGCATATAGCCTGAAAGGGTAAACATAAACAGTGATAGTAAGGAGATGTAAACAGAGTTTCCACATTAATAGCAATCTAAGTTGCTTCTTTAGCGTCCAATATATCTCACCTCTCAATAGACATGTCGAGGAAACACCTTCCATTGCTTTCACAATGTGGTGTTCCCATTTTTATTTTCAACGGTGCACACTGTCTATGCGAACCATTTACACATGCCCAAGTTCTTTTTAATGATAATAAGCTACCTATTGGGGTGCTCGTTAAACTAATGGGCATTTATATTGATGGATTGGTTTCCGAGTTTCTATTCTTATTGTTCTCGGTTACATAAGAAACTGTTGTCCTTGTGGTGATTCTGTCAACACCATTGGTCCGATGCATTGACATTTTCCATTATAGTTTAATATAATTACACCTTCATTCAAATGTTTGTAGTTCTTTATAATATCTGTCACCAATAACCCTAGGGGAGAGAGAGAGAGAGAGAGAGAGAGAGAGAGAGAGAGAGAGAGAGAGAGAGAGAGAGAGAGAGAGAGAGAGAGAGAGAGAGAGAGAGAGAGAGAGAGAGAGAGAGAATATTTCTCATTAGGGCCAATGGACCAAATATATAGGGATACATGTATGTCCTCTTGTGAGGCTCCTATACACTGTAAGGATGTATATGTCATGCTATACATATGACTAACACTCCCCTCAAGTTCACGGTGGATCAAATAATTTGCTAACAAGAAACTGAAACCAAGGAGTCAGATGTGACTTCGTGAAGAATTTAGCGATCTGCTCTGTAGAGGAAACACGAAGGATAGAGATAGTCTGGGAATCATAGCGCTCTCGGGTGAAGTAGCAATCGATCTTGATGTGCTTCGTACTCTCCGATGTGTCTCTCTAGGATGGCAGAGATTGATTCATGTTGAGTCTGACTGCATCAGATGGCTGATGTGATTCATGGACAGCTGCGATGGCGGATGGACCCAAGTAGGAGGCTCCTGCTTGGATCCTAGGAGCGAAGAATTGTTGTTTCTTAATTTGCATGTCGGATTTAGATATGGATAGTCTTGGATTTAGTAGCTGGATCTCTAAACATCAAGGTTGATGAGTGGAGGTGGTCTTGTGTATTTGCATGTATAGTTATTCTAGTTGGTTGATTAGCCATACACACATTCACATGAAATCCTTACCACTATTAGTTGGCTTTATTTCCTCTACTTATGTAATAAAGGTGAGAGGAGATTTAGGGGTTGTTTGGTTGCCATGCAAATGATGTGCGTACATCTGATTGCACATGTGACATGTGTAATTAAAATTTCATATGTTTAGGTAAAATTTTATTTGCACAATTTTATATACAAAAGCTATACAAATTAAGCAAGTGTGCATCTATTTACACATATCCCGCCCCATTAACCAAACAACCCTAAACTGTTTGCACATGTGTTTTCAGAATCACAGGTTAAAAACACAGGACCAAACGACCCCTTAAGTGATATTCCGAACCCATCAACTCTCTTGTTCTCTTTTATTTGTTAGCATCTTGTGAGTTAGACTAACCCAGAGACATTTCTGAACAATGCTTTATGCTGGGTAAGCTTAGGCCGTATAGTTGTACGGTTGTACCCAATTGTTTGTACTGACAATGTTCCTTGCACAAGTGTCTTCTCTGGTAATCAGTCTCACAAGATATTATGAACCTTTTTTTGTCTGCAGCCATATTTTGTCAGAGGCACCTTGTAAAAAAATGTTGAATGTTCATATGGTTGCACTGTGGCTATTTACCCATTTGGATATAGAAAAATATAAATTAGCTTTGGTGTTTCTTTAAAAGATTTCCAAAATATAATATTTTTATTGAATATTTGACTATTTTAGCTAGGGAAAACGGTTTATTGAAATGGTGACTTCTTTCCTCCCAAATACACCTAGCATTTTGTGGTTTATTGTATAGATTATTTTTTTTTTGATGTTCGTAACCTGATTAGGGTAGATTTTAATGCAGGTTTCTGTTGCCAGCTTCACTTATTGTTATCAATGACATCGCTGCATATTTCTTTGGATTTTTTTTTGGAAGAACTCGATTAATCAAACTATCGCCTAAAAAAACTTGGGAGGGATTCATTGGTGCATCTGTCACGACTATACTATCTTCATTTGTGGTAAGCATCACTAACCTGTTTATTAAGTTCACTTATTTCCGCCTTATTTCACCTTTTTTTTTTCAATTTTTTTTGAAAGTGCTTTATTCGTGCTCATAGCTAGTCTTTTTTGCATTAGGGTTGGGTGTCATTATTAAATACCGTATTTTGATTTTCCTTCTGCAAATAATCGATTTCTTAGGTATAGTTCCATGTTATATTGTTTATAATCGGACCATTTGTTGCGTACATCACATTTTGGCATATCCATTCTGATTGTCCCTTTACTGAGCTCATCAAGTGGCAATATTGAAAAATATAAGAAACTTGTGAATTGCTGTATCTTGAATTTGCAAAGTGCTAATTCCTTTTTCTGTATTTGAGTTTGTTTTTTGTGAGCACATCTAGCTGTCCTCATTTGTGCCTTTGCTTATAATAGTGAAAATTTGTAAATACCTGGCAATATGCTTGCTGCAGTGCATCTGTTAATACGTACCTTATAATTGATGAATATGTCCTATGAAGTTATAAGATTTACTAGATATTGGAGATACTCTGTACGGATTGAGCCTGTTCTTAAATGATAGACTTTACGTAGTGTTATAAACATTAAGATGTCCTGATATTCCGATGTGTTGTTGCAGCTAGCGAACTTGTTGGGGCGTTTCCAGTGGCTAACATGTCCAAGAAAGGTACTTTTGTCTCAGTAATATCGTACTCTTATGGTTCTAATGGTTATCTGTCATCCTGTTCTCATAAATGATATGCATGCAGGATTTGTCTACTGGGTGGCTTTACTGTGATCCCGGTCCTATGTTTAAGCCAGAATATTATTCAATATCTGGATGGCTGGCTATATGGGTGAGGCTCATATACTCAGAAAACCATGCCTATGATTAACTCAGTGAATTTTATCGTCAGCTTGCACAGAAATATTAATATTCTTCATGAGTGGAGAAGGTCTGAAGAAGTTTAATTTTTTTTTTCAGAGCAAAAAATTCTCCTGTTATTAAGCCCCTTTAATATTTTGTTAGTTGTGTCTGTGACACTCTTTTGTATGCCCTTTTCCTTTCCTTTTCATCTAGAAGCATCTCTTGGTTAATTTGTATTTTTAGGTTTGTCAATGCGCATGTCCATTAATTTATTGCTATTAATTTTTGTTGAAAAGAAGTTATTATGATTGAACTTTGGTTCCACATATGAGATTGCTGCAACGAAAGTGAAGCTTTATTTACTAGTCCTATTGATCACGTTAGTGACGTATTATAGTCTTTGACATAATAAGAAATAAGAATTCAAGCATTTTGCAAACTTAAATGGTTGTCAAGAGGTCGTTATGTTAATTGGATATAGGCATTATTGTGGTGGACTGTTGTGTTTATTTTGTGCCACCACTTATTAGGACTTCTTATACTTTGGCAAATGTTATATTGGACAAATATATAGGATTTCTACTAGTGGTGTGCCAACCGCTTAATAGGGAGTCTTAGGGACAAATAGGTCATCCAACTCGTAATAAGTGGTCACCACAACACTACTTTTATATTCTCTAAGCTTTGAATGTAGGGTTCAGGTGTTAGTACAAATTAACTTTTATCCGATCAATACTCTTTTTTTTTTAGAATTTATCTGATCAATACTTGAAAACCATGTTCGAGTTAATTCTTGGTTTGTTTATTTGAATAAAAAAAATGCTTTCTACGAAAAGAAATGTTAAAAAATAAAAACAATCTAAATAAAGACCGAAAACTCTTTCAAATTCTTTTTTTTTGTAGAACACCTCAAAACTGCGCCAAACTAGTAGTCTATGGAAGCTTAAAGCCTGTTTGGTATTGTGATCCTTACTCGAGTTGCACCTCTAGCTATCGGTATTCCATCGTCATAGTGTAGAACTTAGGTGTGCTCTGATCAGCTTGGTGGGTCGAATCACAATCTTTTACTTATTTACTCTTATAACATGGCTAGAGTTGACGTCATGACCACATAGCTATTCCTTCATCTACTTGGCCATTATAAATAAACAAGTCAATAAAAGTATAAAGTTAACAATGGGCTGAACTTTCATGTGTCAGCTAGTTACCCTGTGCGAGCAAGCGTCTGAGGATTTAGTCTTATCAGCATTGTTCCAAATCTATGTACCACATATGTTGCTCATAGAAGCTATAATTGATCCCACTTGCCATCAATTTGCTAATAAAGCATGCACAGAGCTTGAAGGTTTAAAAAGAAGACTATGTGATTGAATGATGATGTCTTGAGTTATCACTTACCAATGTTGAGTCTGTTGACAACAAATTAGCAGATAAATAAGAGGTTCTGAAATATCAATTGAAGGAATACATATCCAATTCAATTTGGTTGAATCATGGTAGTACCATTTGAATGTAGTCAAATAATTTGGACAAATCTCACGAATGTGAAAACAAACCATGAAATATTCAAGAGAAGGTTAGCAGGATAATATGATTTTCATGGGCATGAGATGGCATTCAATTTATCAGAAAACCTGAAATGAGAACCATAGTCAGTAGGCCGAAAAAGGATACGGGGTCTATGAAAACGAAAAACATATGTTTCTGCTTGTGTGTGTGTGTGTGTGTGTGTGTGTGAGAGAGAGAGAGAGAGAGAGAGAGAGAGAGAGAGAGAGAGAGAGAGAGAGAGAGAGAGAGAGAGAGAGAGAGAGAGAGAGAGAGAGAGAGAGAGAGAGAGAGTAAATATGTAAAATCTAGGAAGCTTTAACATGGTCAATACCTTAGTACAATTGGTTTGAAATTTGTGTTCTTTTGCCCAGGCTTTCCGTTTGAATTATCCACATGCTGTTTTGTTTTTAAAACCATGCTCGAGTGATGACAATCGTCTAAGACTTGTCTTTTTTCCACATATTGGGAAAAACCAATTCGTGATGGCTCCCGTGCTCAAATTGGTTTCTTAAATTCGTTTCCAAGAATCATTTTCCACCCGGAATCACAATTTTTTCTACCCGGAATCACATTTCGTGGCAACTACAGTGCCAATTTAGTTATTGAATGTTCATTACCCGACATGAGGGTTATATGGATATAAGGTCCGATGCACGATGGCAGGACTCTTAAATAAGTTCTGAATCAACACATTGTTGCATTGCCAGACCTCACTATCTTGATAGTATCACTAAATTGGTTTTGCATCTCAACACGATTAAGATCTAAATCTAAGAATGATATGAGTATAATTAACATAACATACCAAATAATTCTTTTTACCTATAATGGTCTCTCAACCAATATCAATAACGTATAGGCTTCACCATAATGTTTCTCACTTGTCAAGTGAAAGTCTATTGTGGCACTTTCCTAGGTGATATCCCTCCATTATCATCTAAGTCTTATCCCATCACGATTGGGTCGACTATAGGAAAGATTGAGACAAATATTCTTAACTTTCTGTCAAACTAACACCAACTCTCCAAGATTGGTGCCAAAAGCTAACCAAGGCAACTTGGCAAGAGTGGGGCATGTCAACACACCTAAAAACCAATTGACAGGTAGAAAGATCTAACTTGTTGGTTATGCAGTTTAAGCTCATCTAACCAGGGAACAACCCTCCTAGATTCCCTTGGACTAAAATAGGGCAGAAGGCAAGATTTAATATAGGGAATTGTGTTCATATTTGTGGCACACGTTATCAGCCAAGGAGCTGAAATGAAACAACATTCCCACTTAGCTGACTTCCCTCAAATAGAATATCTGACTAGGACGTTAAACTTCATCCTAAAATTTTCAACTTTTCCAACAAAGGATACCTGAGACAATGATGCTGCTTATATGGTGAGTCTGGTGACATAAATGCATCTAGCAAAAGATTGAGGAAGGCCAGACGAGTCAAATGGATTGGATCGTTTCCGCCAATAGAATGTCCTATTCTCCCTAGTCATGCATGCCTTTCATTGTACACCACCATTTGGTCTCGAAGTACCTGTATGGTTGTTGTATATAAGATTTTGTATGTACATACAACAAAGATCCAATCCATACAGGATTTTCATACACCACCATTTGGTCTCGATAGTTCCATGTCACACTTTCATGTTTCAAAAATGCCTTTGATTCATTTTTTATCTTCAGTTTGTCGTCCTCTAGGAAAGTTTCTACCTTAATGGGATCCTCTATTTTAAGCGGTTCAGCATTCAAACTCCAAAGAACAATCCCATATGACGTCAAAGACGTTCTTTGCCTCAACATATGCCTTTGGGTCTCGAGCTCCATATGGTCAAGTAGCATGTTTGTTTGCTTCATTCAAATGGTGCCACTTTTCCATTCCATTTGTGGAAATTTGATTATTTATAAACTGTTACAAACGATTGATTGTCATCGGACTGAACTATTCATAGCTCGGGTTAGGTATAAGGCTACTTCTCAAGTCCTTCACTGATCACTTCAACTTTAGATCATTACAATCACCTGTAGGAAAGAAATTGTTGATCATTCCAAAGAACTACTACACCAACAACAAAAAGACGAATTAATAGGAAATTCAAGATACAATAAATGTGGAAGAGAAAGACAAGACAAAGAGTGAGTCATATGACACTAGTCAACTTAATAGATAGCTATTTACTAATGTCGCAAAGGAACTAAAACATGAAAGACATAATTACAATGCGTGACATCATCAGTTAATTGATCTGATCATCTAGAATCAATGACCATCATGAGGGTCCGTACGACTGGTCTTCATTAGTATATAGAGTTTGGATAGGTCTTTGCTAAAAGGTATAATGGTCTTTGAACAAGGAAAACAAAGAACAAAGTTTGTTGGATGCTGATTTGAACCGAGAGTAGATTGTTCTTCAGCAACAAAACATTTGTTTTTCCAAGCAGGCTTTTGATGAAATACCCCGACAGGTCTCTACTATATTATTTAGAAGACCATAGCGCGAGTTTGTGCACATGCGTGCATGTGGGCCTGGTTTCCTTGAGCCTCCTTCAACATCCTTTGGGAGACTCACCTCCACCGCTTTGATGAGAAAAATGCAAAATTTTTCTTGGCATAACAGCGGGGGTATAAAGGTGCTGGACATTAGAACAGACTTTACTTCAATATGGTTCTCGTACTTTTCATATTAAGGCAGTAATCTAGCAAGAGATGCTACTTTTATGTACCCTTCTCCTTGCTTTTTTTGGGTTTCATATCGTCAGTGATAGATTGATACATCATACATGTTTGGTTCTTCAAACAACCTCATTGATCTGGCATTATGATCAATACGAGATTTATCTACTGCATCATGAAAATCTTATAGATTAGCTCAAATTTTAAACTTAAATTTCAATCTGATGATTGCATCATTTTTATTGTTTTCCATGTCTCTGTAGTTAAGAAACATTATGTTGAAATTATCTGTGTCATGTTTTTCCATAAGCAGGTCATGATATGTGCATCATCAATCATCTCTTTTACAATCATCTGGTGCAGCTCTTAGAAAACACGACGACATTTGTAAATCGACATAAACAATTTATACCATTAATTGTTTATAGAACTACTATGGTTTCCACTTCTATCTTTGACTACATTTGCGAATAAAGCTGATCAAGTGAAGAACACCTGTTCACTGATTTTAGATTTTCAGCTCTGTAAACACTGATGATATAGCTAAAGGAACTTGCAGCCATGGTGTTCATGCCATTCGGCATATGAGTACAACATGTCTTATTCAAAATGGATAGATCTCATGAACTTCTATTTGCACCTCATCAAAGGACTTCACAGAGAGATCTGAAACATAGATATCTTTATGAGTGTTAACAAACGAAGAAATGGAAATTAGATCATACCTAGCCCAAGTCCTTCAGGAGAGTAATAGGGTTGTGTAAAGGGTTTTTTTTTTGGTAATCGGGTTGTGTAAAGGTTAAATAGATCAAGGGATGTGTTGAAGACATTGTTCTTGTTCCAGGAATGCTACAATACCTATCTTAATCATCAACATCATCACCCAACACTTACCGACCAGGATGGAGTCGGTTATGGAGCACAACTCTTAACTATGACGGCTTAACAATGACCTGTGTCAACCCTCTAAGATTGGCGTTGAAAACCTGATCAACACAACTTGGCAAGTTGGGGCCTGCCAAGAAACTTGGAGAGCTAGTTGGCGGGTAGGGAGGCCTAAGCTCATTTAACTAGTAAGCAAACCTCCAAGATTCCTCTAGATGATGAAAGGGTCTAGATGTAGTAGGTAGAAGGCAAGAATTGAGATATGGAATTGATTTTCTTTCTATGGAGCAAATTATAAGCCGAAGAGCTTAGTGAAACAACATTTGCAAATGATGAAGAAATAGTGTACAGAGGGACCCCACTCCGCCCCCCCCCCCCCCTCTTCTGCTGAATATGGCCTCGGGCGATATTCAGGATCAATAGTGCATAGTTAAGGCCTGTTACTGTAGCCCATATCTTAACTTTTTCAAGAAATTAGCGACTTTATGTAGAGAAATATATAATAATTCTGAACGACCCGCAATATGCAAATTGACAGCCAAAGTGTCCTGGAAGAAGAGAGAATAGAGCCTATAAATTGGACAATATTTGGCACTCCACCACAGTTTCTAATGCCATCCGATTTATTAGGTGACAAGAAATTAGAAAGCATCCGTCCTGTGTTAGTTGCTGTTTTGTTTAAGATGCATTATTTTACTGCTGACGGAAAGTCTGTGGTTTGATGACTAATCCTTGCGACAAACAAATGTAAAAAGGTTGAACGAAGGCACAAGTCCAGGCCATTTTTTTGTAATGTATATTTCCGAGGACATAGTTGTCTTTTGCTTATGTTTATTTTTATGTCCTATTTTATGTTACTGATAAAAGGTGAATTTGCTATTATGATTCTGTTTAATTGTTCCTTTGTTTCCTACAGCTTCCATGGAAGGAGATCCCGATTATGCCTGTGCAGTGGCATGCTTTAGCTTTTGGTTTATTTGCATCAATTATAGCCCCGTTTGGAGGATTTTTTGCTAGTGGCTTTAAAAGGGCTTTCAAATTTAAGGTGCTCTCTTGTTTTACCATTTGGGTGAAATTGTCAATCAACAGGATAGAAATTTTAATAGTTCTGCTATTTTTTAGGATTTTGGAGATAGCATTCCTGGACATGGTGGAATTACTGACAGAATGGATTGCCAAGTAAGTTGTTGAGACTAAGATATTTGAGTAGTAGAAGATTAGTTTTCTTTTTTCTCATATGTATGACATTTTCCTTGTTAGGATGAAAATTTGTATATGATAGTCCATATGCATTTTTGGTTAATATATTGACTGTTGTATAGAATACATTACAAGCTCTGTTTGGATAGTGTACATTTTGGTGTTACATGATTCCTGTATTGTCTTTATCGTTCTTTTCAGCGTAAATGGATCAATTCCATACATTATTTGCATAAGATTTTGTTAATCTTGGATAATCTTCTTTTAAAATGGTCTCTGCTAGTATGTGTAGAAGTGAGATCATTGGTAAATATTATATTATTGCAAGATACCTGTGTTGTCTTTATCATGGGAGGAGGAGGAGCCACATTAGGCCCAGGGGGGGCAGTTACCCCCCCCTCCTGAAATTGCTGTAATATGCTGTTGTGTACATGTATCATTGGTGTGTTTTGTGAGCAATCAGTGGTCTGCATCCTCTACACATGAAAACTGTGTGCTTGCTATTAAAAAATAAAAAAGACCATCAACACGGTGGTCACGGTCACGACAAGTCAACACACGTAAAGACATCAGATCTTCCACATGATTTTTCTCTTTCCCTTGGTATCATCGTCTACATGCCTCGTGCAAGGGACCGTGTACAATTCACCTGCTTGTCGAGGTACTTGCATCAGTGATTGTAGAGCCCACGTTTTCATGAGTAGGGCGTCAACTGTGAATCTGTGATGTATATCATACATGCAGCATGCATCGGGCCCAACCGGGAAACAGGAGAAGCAAATGCTCATAATCAATCAGCGCATGACCAACTCATCCAACAGTTGATATTATATTTTTATATATAATGTTCCTTTCGTTTGGTCTTCCATCTATGTAATTTTTCTTCCTTTCCTTGCAGCAACTCACTTCTCCATCTGGTGGATGTGGACCCTTTTGATTTTTTTTTTTTTTGTGTGTGTGTGTGTGTGGAAGATCTGGTGTAAAAAGCTCTAGTTAGCTTGGTTTCTTCTTTTCTTCCCGGTCATCTTGATCTCATGAATGATTGGATCCTTCTAGAGTTTTTTTCTTGCATTTTTTGGGGTCAATTTAAAGTTCTTGAAGTTAGATTTTTTTCAATTTTTTCATCTTTTGTATTGCGTAATAAATTGCAAAAACTTGTATCAATTGCTAAATCACCTTGCTTCATACTCCCCCCCCCCCCCCCCCCCACCCATCCCCCAACAAGAAAATCCTAGCTCTGCCACTGGTCCTTATGGTTCTTTTGCATAATTTGCAAAAGATTTTGTTTGCCTTAGACAATCTTCTTTTAAAATGGTCCATCTGCTAGCAGGTGCTGAAGTAAAGATGATTTAGATATGCTTTATTATATAGATTGGAAGCAATGATGGGAGGATGAGCACAATTGAAGTACTAAAGGCAAGGATATGAAGGTAAAATTGTGATAACTAAAGGAAGCAGAGATAGAAAGAAGCTCACCATAGGGAGGTTAGGAGTGGCACCTAAAAAAGATAATGTTGAGGAGAACTATTTGATGTGTTTGGACATGTGTAACATATGTCAGGGATGCTGTGATTAGGAGGGACCCTTAGAGTACAGATTTAACAAATTAGGGTGTGGATCGTAGACAAAATAAGATTGAGATTGAAGTAGTGAAAAATGATTTGATCCTTTCAACTTTGGCTGTTCCAAGAGTGAAGTAGTATCCATATAGCCAACCAGTCCAACCCTAAATCTTTGGGATAAAACTTAGGACTTTTTGATTCGAAATCTTCAATGAAAAGGTCAGCTATATCGACCAATCATCTGATGTGTCGCCATTTCTTCAAACTTGATTTTTGGATGGACAAGATTGGTTGATAATGTATTCAACCTAGACTGATCAAGGGACGTTTGTCTATTTCCCATCAATGAATTTTTTTGCTTGTAATATTAGGATAATCACACACCATATTCTATTTACAGAAATAGATTTTGCATTTCTAATTTGTTTTATTACACCTCAACATATTAAATCAGCACATCTTATCAAGTCTTCTATCAATCCTTGTGGCAAATGGTCTTCAATTCTTACCAAGACTCCCTCGTTCAAATGTGTTAGTGCATGATCAAGGTAGATCTTCCTACCCACCAATTGGCCTTCTAGATCTCTTGTCGGACCCCTTTCTGCCTTGTTTGGGTTTGATTTTCGGCACCAATCTTAAGGGTTGGCATCAGGGCTGGCTCGATACAAGTTGAGGCCTAAGGTGAAATCCCTAAATAATACTTTTTTTCGATATTAATATATTTATATAATTGAAATTAATTAATTTACTATAGTAAAAAATTATTTTATGCGAGTTCTGGTTCTTTTTTCTTTTTTTTTATATGGGTTCTTTGGCTATCTAAGTGGGTTTGAGGCCTTCTTTTCATATGGAGCCTTAGACTATTTAAAGGGGTTTGGTCCTTGAAAACCTTTTTTACATGGGGCCTTAGGTGCCACGTTAATGGCCTTGTGGTCGAGCCAGCCCTAGACTTTGCATCGGGTTGATAGTTGATGGAACAATTTTTTTCTAGAGCTTCTTAGGGAAAATTGTGCTCAATAGTCAACAGTATTTTAGCATGATAAGAATTTGAGAATGGTTCCACCTCACTTATCCATTTATTTGTGCTACTCTTTGCTACCCGAAGAGGGAACAAAAATAAGAGCGAGAAACAAAGTCAGGACTAAGACAAGGGACTACCCATTTAAAAAATGTTTGAATGCTTGGAATGCGTAAGATAGCACTCGTGTGCGTGTGCCTGTGTGTGTGGGTGGGTGGGGTGGGGGGTATCCACGAGTGATTCAATTATATGAGTATTGCGTGTAAAGCAATTGTCATACCCGGAGCACATACTATAGTATATATCTTTAAGGTACAACTTCTCATTCCTTTATAATCACTGATGAAAATGTTTTTCCATATTAAAACATTGATTATGGAATAATAATATTTTATTTAAAACCATTTGATAAACACTTTATCAAAAATCATTTGCATGGGTACTCAATTCCAATTGTTCATCTTGCATGAGAGTTACTTAACGGGATACCTTCTCTCCGATAGAGTTTATAATTCTTCAACAATGCATGTGTTCCCAAGAACTTAGCGTAAGCCACTCAAGATCACGCAGCTATTGACCAGCAAAGCGATCTCACTGAATGGTAACTCAAAGTGCCAGGCTAAGCCATGAGTTCACAAAGCATCTTAGGATTGAGTATATGGAAATAACATATGAAAAGCACATCATCATATGACAACTATTTAAAAATAATAATAATGATCAGCCCATTTCATAATTGATGTCCAAGAATAGTAGTTAATCACTTTTAAGGTCTGGTGCAATGGGAGTTCTATGGTTGTGCTTGTAGAGTTTATCGAATTAGGATTCATTTCATAGTGAGTTGGTCTTTTCCAACTGGATTTCAACCTAACATCAACCCTCAACCTTTCTCATCCGGGCTTGGGACCGGCGATGACTGTTTTGTAGAGAGAGCATGTATATTGATGTATTTTTTGTATCGGTTGTATTTCGTTGCAGATGGTTATGGCGGTATTCGCGTACATCTACCACCAATCGTTCGTCATGTCTCAGAGTTTTTCGGTCGCGATGATCTTGGACCAGGTACGGCCTATTGTATCCTCCTGAGTCCTGATCTTTTTTCATCCCACGCATTCCTTTCTTAGGTCACTGATGGAAATTCTTTGGCTTTGCAATGCAGATAGTAAGTAACCTAACCTTTGACGAGCAGCTCATCCTGTATGCCCAGCTAGGGAAGATCTTTGAGGAGAGGCAGTTGCGGCTGACCTGAGACCCCTTTCATCATGTATGGCTGATTCTTTGCAGGGCTGTGTACATAGTGTTTGTATATTAAGGTCCTTGTATTTTAGTATCTTGTGGGCTTGAATCTCTTTCATTGCCCCCCTTTTTTAACTTGTGGTACCATGTCTTCCTTTCTGATGACCATGTATAGTGGGAAGAGTAATCGACCCAATTTCGCTCGGTGACATTTATACAAATGTAGCGCATACCATTGATTGTAAGCAATTGTTGTAGTATGGTTTGATCGATTCTCTGGATAATGTCTTAAGAGTACTTAGTTAGCCCATGGTTATACAGGTGCATTGGTTTTTTTTCCCAATGTGTTCTCACTTAGATCGTCGTATTCCTCTGTTTCGTGCAGAGAAATGTATTTGCTCAAGAAAGGCTCATAACGATGTTGATCGTAAACAATACGGTTGTTTACGAAGAAAAACTGATAACAATTCATATTCAGATCCACAAGTATTATACGAGAGACAAAATTGTTTTTTTTTTTGAAAAACATTTCTCAAGTGTTTTAGTTTTAGTGAGAACCTTTGGGTTTTTTTTGTGGTTTTGTAGCTGTGAATCTTTCAAAACTTTGATATCGAAAAGTTTTTGGAAAATTGGGTCTAAAAAGGTTTTGAAAACATGGTAAAAGTTGTTTTTCGGTAGAGAGGGATCGGTCGCTTGTGATCGCTATGAAATTCTGTAAATTTTGCTTTTTGGCCAATCGCTCTTCGGACACAGGTTGTGAAGCCCTTTAAGGTGTCTAGTTGTGCAAAATCGCCTTGGCTTAAGATCGATCGATAGCGGGTTGTATGTCGGTTTGATGAATTGAAGTGTTTGATTCAAGTTTATTTCATTCTCTTTCATTTCTTAATGGCCATGAGCCTTTGGATTCTTGGGAATTAGAGAATTTCTAACGGAGGTGTCTCCTCCTGTATTCTTTTTCTTGGGAATTGGAACTCCCGGGAAATGAAATCCCACTTTCTACGGCATTTTCTCTAGCAAAACACGCAAGATTTGAAAATCACTATGTACATCCCTCCCCCTCTATACATAGACAGATGTTGGAAGGTTTGTGAAGCCCTGGGTACTTGGTAGTTTTATTTGGCAAAAAAAAACGGTCGTGGGCCCAGGTCCTGGGAATTCCAACTCCCAGGGAGAGAACACAACCTTATATGAAATTGTCTCATTAGCAAGCCACACATTATAGTTTTTATCTTTTTTTTTTTTAGGGAATCCTTCTAAGGCACATTATAGTTTTGATTGCTCTGCTAATCTTAAAATATCAACTTGCGAGAATTTATGGGATTAAAATAATCAATTACTTTCAAAAAAAAAAGGATTGAATTCAATTTATGGGATTTTTTGGGTTATTTTGACTTTGCCCCAAACTTTGCCTTGAATTAGACTTTACCCCCAATAATGTCATTAATTAGACTTTACCCCCCAAAACTAACTATTCCGTCAGCTCGCCCCCCAAAACTTTATTTCTTTTCCGTCAGCTCACCCTCGGTGAGCTGACGGAGCAGTTAGTTTTGGGGAGTAAAGTCTAATTAAGGAAAATATGGGGGCTAAAGTCTAATTCAAGCCTTCAAGGCAAAATTTGGGGGGTAAAGTCAAAATAACCCTTAAAATAATGAGATCAAGCCCAAGAAAAGAACAACTAAGTTTAACATATAATTTTATGCCACATTAATTACTCATCTAAATACATAATACAACCATGGAATAGCTTGGATATTTGAACATTCACTCTCACAGATACCATAGAATCACATTCTAGAGAGTGTGAATAAGCCCATGGGTTTCCACACCAACATTATGATTTGCTCACTGATCCACAATTCTGCAGTGATCTTCATTTTGTGGAGCCTGCATGTTGGGAATTTGCACCTCTTCCCTTCATGACATGCCTCCTCAATCCAGGAATGTGAATGTTACAGATGTAGTCCTCCCAATCTATGCATCTCACATCAAACCCAAAGCTCCTCCTCTCCTCTTCAGACAACTCTTGCATTAGCTTTTGTGTGTTTGTGTTATCAAACCTGGCAAATTAGCAAAAGATTTTCCTTGTATTAAATGTAGTATACGTGGCGGCATAATATATTGCCGAAGGACCTGATAGGAAATTTCACCTGCCACCATAGAAGGTGTATGGCTGATAAATGTCAGCCAAATGCTTCACTTGCTCCACTGATTTCATGTATATGGTCTTAAGTCTTTGAGAGTGCTTTTCATGTGAAGCAGTGGCGGCCACTCTTTCGCTCCTTTGAACGGCATCCGTCCATACATAGGAGGAGAATTCGTTCATGTCGCTGAAGATTTTCATTCGAGGAACGACAATCGGCCTGCCCTTGGAATCCATACAAGGGAAAGTGTTGAAATGTTCGTAGAGGAGTCTAGCCAAATCTTGGAAGGCTAGAGGGTTTGTGACGGATGAAGCGATGTGGTATATGTGCATCCCGGGTATTTTATCCGAACCATGCTTCGCGATGGCTGCCAAGGTTGCATTCACGACCATGTCGGCTGGGACCTATGCCGAAAAAAGAGTTGCATGGGTTCCAACATTTGCGATGAAGTTATACGAAAGCACAATACTAAGAGGTTCGTGTTTGCGATACAAGAGAAATTATTCACAAAAACAACACTCACGACATCAAGAACCCCGTTGTGATCAGCAAGAAATCCGGTAAGCTGGCCTTTACCATAGTAAAGAACAATTGGATCCATCATCCTGAGGTGTCCAATGGAAAAGGATAAGGTAAGAAATCATGATAAGGTAGCAAGAGGGGGTGATCGCGATAAGGTAAGAAATCATGACAAAGAAACAAGGTAAGCAACAGATCATTGTCGTGAATCTTACTAAAGGCAAATCAGATGAAAGAAACAGTATGGTTACCTATTTCCTTCCATCCATCCGGGAAAGGGCTCCTTACAAGTGCTCTCGATGACACTAGGCCTAATGGTAACCACCGGTATGTCTCCCCGCAAGCTATCTATAACCATTTCCCCCATGGCCTTTGTGAACACATATGTGTCTTGCCATCCATACATCCTTGCCCTACACAAAATTCTTGGTGAGAATTTCAAATCTCAACTCATCTAAAGAGAAAAATTTCAGTTTAACATATAATTATGAACTAATGCAATCTTAAGAATGGCCATACATACACATAATGATTAGATAGAAGCACTACCTCTCCAAACCCAGTTCTTTCATCTCCGGGATCGGAGAAACCTCAGAATCGTTCTTTCTAGAATGAAACGCTAACTTAATTTCAGACTCGATATCCAACAATGGCATGGATTTTGCTGAGAATTCAGAAGCTCTCTCCCTTGCAATGGTGTCCCCTATGCAGAAAGGCTTTTCCGGTATCCTACCTTGTCTTTGTCCATTCACATATGCTAGTCACAAAATAATGAAGAGAGGTAAGGAACCCATTTGCAAGTAAGATCCTAATTAGGTCAGGAAAAAAAAAATTTATTTGTTGTGGGATCCTCTCCCAAATGTATTGTCTAACCTGTCGATACTTGTAAGAAGAGCTTAAGTCTCTTGAACCTCTTAGCAAAGCTCATGATCCTGCAAGGCCCTATGGTGTTTATGTCGAGCGCAACATCGTACCTACAAAAATGGCGGATCTCAACTAGTACATCAAAAGACAAAGAGTAGGAAACAAGAGTTGAAGGTCATGGGAAAACCTCTCATCGAAAGTAGTATTTGCCGCTGAATTTACAATGACATCAACTTCTTCTGCAATCTCGTCTGCTAACCCCGGATCGATCCCAAGGTTCGCTTCCCTTACGTTCCCTACGACTGGAATTAGCTTCCTCAACATGAAAGCCTGATAGTTCTTCCCATGGATTTTTTGCAAGCATATGAAAAGCTCTGTATGTATTATCTGAGCAAAATGTATGTGGGGTGAGAAGTCATGCAAATAGACATATGAATCTAGAGAGAATAGAGCTATTGAGGACTCATACTTCACACTTCAATCTCTCAATAGCAGCTTCCTTGTCCTTAGCCTTGATAAGGACATAAATCTTTCCGACATCAGGTGTGGTCCTTAAAATCTTCTCAATGAGAACTATAAACCAAAAGAGAAATCAGAACCCACCCTTGCATCAACATGTGGAAAACAATTATAGTAATAAGTTCATATTAAATTGATACCTTTTGCGAGGAAGCCGGTTGCACCCGTGATAAGAAATCGCTTTCCCTTGAGGAATCTAACAATCCCAATGCCTTCTTCAATACCCACCAAGGTACCCGAGGCTTCTGCTCCTTCGTACGCCATCAAATCCATCGTTCTAATATCCTCTTGGGTCTTCCCATTTGGCGAGAAGGACAGATCATCCTTTTCAATCGTGCTCGTAGACCATTCGGTCAGCAGCGACGAACACCTGCTCGAGCTTCCCACATTCCCATTGCTATGGCAACAGACCGTTTTATTGTTTTTCCTTAGCGATGACGACGGAAAACCATTCACTGCCCGATGACGACCGAGCTTAGTGGCCGAGAAACACGTCGGCCCCTCGATCACGATCCTAGTGGAACCTAGGCATGCACTATCCATGATTGATAAGAGAGGTTGGAGGGGGAAGGAAATGTAAACTAATGTGTTGTGCAAAGGGAAGAATTGTGTGAGGAATCCTTTAGCTACTCAATTCCTAAACCCATAGGAAATGAAACAAGTCAACCAACACAGCCAGTGTGAGTGGTAAGAGGATGGTTGGAGGGAGTTTATAAGGGAATAGGTCAGGGTTGGTTACATTGGTGGGTCAGAAGAGGCTCTCTTTTTGCCACCCCCTTCATGCTCTTTAAGCCAAAGCTGAGATGGTGGGGGTCATCCCTCTTGGGATGATTCTTGGGGTTCAGATGAAATAAAAGTAAATGATGGGAGGAGAGTGGGAGGGGAGGGTAATTTAGGTTTGGAAGTTGGTGGAAAGGGGGACATCTTATTCAACAATAATAATTAACCATGAACTATCTCCAAGAAATGCAAAGATGGTGTGTATATGCACTTGGTTGAAGCACTTCATTCCAAGAGTGGGGTTAGAAGGTAAGGCCATTGTCACAAAACTCACTCTTTTCTTTTTTAGGCCATTTTTATTTGAATGTCAATACAATTCTTAATGTCATGTCTGTTTTTCTAAAATAGAAAACAATTAAACATTTGGATATTGTTTGGATCCTGTACAAATAGGGGTGTGTTTCTATTTGTACGGGTACAAATAAATTTTTATGTTTGGTTGTTGCTTTTTTAGATGTGCAACCAGTTGTACACGTTCAAATATGTTCCGCTAGCTGGTTTTTTGAGAATTCATCTCACCCCATGAACAAATAGAAACCCATCACTTATTTACACATATGATCCCCACTTTAGACACACACATGCAGAAATATATACAAATGACAAAAACAGACAAACACGTGCAACTATGAACATGCGTTTTTTTACATATGCATTACAAGAATGCATATGCAAATAAACGCACGTCATATATACCCAACATCCAAACAAGCCATTGAACTATTTATTTCTTGGAACAATTATTCAACTACAGATACTGCCCCCCTTATATCTTGGCCGCAATCTCGTTTCTTGGAGCTCAAAGAAGCAATCGACGGTTTCTCAGTCGAGTACCGAGTCCAAATATCATCAACTTGCCCTCACAGTGGTTGAGATTCGTGCTTCGATCTCGGATGCTATGATTGTGCTTTCGATCTAGCTTCGTGTTTAATCTACTGTAGCCCACGAGTGTATGGTGAAAGAGAACAAACATCTGAAGTATAAATTTCTTGGATAATTGCAATCTTAAAACAATCATGCAAGGGTTATATTGCATCTCAAGCATTGCATTAACCTTACTATCATTTGGAACCATATAAAAAACTATGCAAACATGGTGGAAGACAAACAAACATGAAAGATAATTTTGTTCCAATTTCCTCTCATATAGTGTAGAACGAGCCTGCCGACGCCTGTTGTCAGCGTTTGCCTGAGCGAAATGCTCGTAGAGGCTAGGTTGACGGCTCGAGCGCTTGGGCGAACTTCAGCCAGGGGCCCGGGGAGGTGGTCGCAGTGCACATTTCCCTGGGTGCTTCGGATCTTCGGATGAAGGCTCGGGGGTAGGTTGCAGTTTAGTACCCTCTCTCACAGGGCAGGTTTGAGACTGACAAACCGAGACGGAGCGTCGCGATGGCACGGACACGTGCAGGTGCCGAATCGATGGGGACCACTTCGATGACGCGGAGTCACCGCAGGTCAAGTGTTTAGTCATCGACGATCAGATTGATGTGGTTGTCGACAGGTGGCTGGTGGAGGTGCCGACGAGCGATGTGGGTGCTAACGAGCGTGGTAGAGGCAAACACAGTCGTGGGTACACCTTCAATGAGGCAAGGTGCTGGGGCTGTCGACGGGCGGACAAAGACGACGACGGTCATGGTTGCGGCTAGACTCAGCCGCGGGCACATCTGCAGTGCAACAGGGTGCACGATGACAGAGTGTGAGCATTGACCGATGGGCGACAGCTCGGAAGCGATGGACAAGGGCAGCGTCACAGAGCGAAGCACTGGTCGTGGATTATGGCAGTTCGTCGAAGATTACTGTACCGGAGCGCAAGAACGCGGTAGATGGTCGGACAGAACAAAGTATCCGTGCATATAGCCCGATTGTGGACAAATCATGTTAAAAGAAATATATTTGGCTATGTCTTTCTCTCCCCGATAGTGTTCATTCCCCTATATACTTTAGAATGAGAAGTAACAATATCCCTACAGAGCGAAAGGGCCTGCCTGGTGATACCTAGGTTCCATCCCGTCCGGCCCCATACACGGAAAAGAGAAATGCTAGTCAGCCCGAAGGTTTGTCCCGATTTCGTTGGCCCGATTGACGTGGCAACGTGCAACTGGTGGCTGAAACCCACTAGCTATTTTAAAATCTTTAACAGCACCAGTTGCACGCTGCCACGTTAATTGGGCCGGCGAAATCGGAAAAACCTTCGGACTGAATAGCATTTCTCCACGGAAAATAGAAGAGCCGGACTACCTTGGTTCTGTCTCCTTCCGGAGGCATCCATCTCATCTGGGCTCTGTGTGCCCAGGGACTTGAGCTCACTTGGTTCTCTTGCAATCCACAATCGGCAACTGGTTGGTCCAGCTTTAAACAAAAATAAAAAAGGATAATTTACACTTTGCCCCCATGAAGTTTAGTTCAAAAACATTTAACCCTTCTATAGTTAAAAAACTATATTTTGCCCTCGTCATTAGGTAGTTGACTAAAGGGTAGGGTTGCAACTTGGGCGGGTTGTACCCAACCCAACCCGGGTTGATGTATTTGAAGATTGGGTTGGGTTAAGGTTGAAAAAATATAACCCTAGTTGAATTCGGGTCAGGCTCGGGTTGAGGGGTCAGGCAACCTGATTCAGTTCGAACCCGAATACTCATATATGTCTGTGAGTCTATGATATATAGGTAACAATCACAACCATCCCGAGTACTCTTGTTTTAGGGGTCACAATCACAGCTGTCCGTTTCACCTAGTTCCATATTTTTTTATTTGCTTCTTGCTTAGAGTATCTCCAACGATGGATTTCTTCCTACCTTTTTTTACCAAAATAAATAGAGAAAGCAGTCAAAAGGGAGCTCCAACAAATTTCACTATTTTGATATTTTCCTACTCTTCTCCCTAAGGTTGGGGAGAGAAGTAGGGAAAATTAAGAATAGTGGGCCCCAGTTTGCACTTAATAAAAGTCTATTGACTTTCTTAATTTTCTGAACAACCCCTGTAAAGATTGTTTTCATGGGTCATAATTTGGTCATTTTAAACCAAAATAGGAAGAGATTGAGGAGCCCATTGGAGTGCTCTTACATTCTTGAGTCAAACCTATCTCCTCGGGCATGTCGTGCGCACCACCCTCCCAGGTCATTTGCACGACATGTCCAGGTGTCGTTCGCACGACTGTAGGGTCGTGCTCACGACCTAGAGCCCGACTTTCTCGACGCGTCATTCGTTAGAAAAACGAGACTCGCGCATAGGAAGTCATGCACACGACTTTCCAAGGTCGTGCGCACGACCGTGTCGGGCTACGCGAGTCAACCCAAGTCATACACGATTTGATTTTCATTTTGGGGCTGTTTGAGGGAAATTTCGGGATTGAGCTTATGTAAACATATTCCCTTGATATACAAAAGGGTCTAGGGTTTTGGGGAACGTATCTATGGGTCATCCTTGAAGATCCTTTGTTGAAGAGGATTGATTTCGACAGTGGCTCTTGGTGAAGCTTCGCGTGGAGAAGATGAACCTGGGGAAGGAGTGTGCCTTGCTCCTCCTCTGGGCCTTTGAAAGGCCGGTGAGCAGCGTCCATGGCGCCGTGTTGGATCACCACTTTGTAGATGCTTTGTGACCTATCTCAGGGGAATTCTACTTGGAGGAAAGCCTAGAGAAGACCCTCTTTCTAGGAAAGATGCCTTCAGGCATGGTGGCCGATTTATGGAGTGTGAGGTCAGGTTGCGGAGATTGAGGCCATGATGGGGTGAGTACGAGAGAAGGAGCGCAAGGCCGTTGGGAGATCCGTGGTGCTACGATAATGTTCGATCTGACAAATCATGACTGGTGAGTATCTACATCATGGCTTTTGTGAAACCCATGAAGGTTATCTCAGCGGAGATTGTCATGTGCGATCCGTTCAGTAGATCTGTCAAATCTGTGGGAGAGAGAGCACATAAAGAGGTAGAGCTTTTTTCTCCATCTATCATGTAGTATATTTCGATTGGTTCTTCTCTATTTGGTGATTTTCTAAAGGACCATTGGTGCATGTTGGAGACAGTTTGGTTTCCATTGATGCGCCTAATTATGTTTTGTGGTGGAGAGAAACATGAGGGATTGTTAGAGGGCATGTAGTGTCGTCAGGTGTAATCATGTTTATCTCTTAATAGTGGATTTCTGGAGGAGCTAGTTGTCGGAGAAATAACGTAGCTCTGTTTGGGGTGAACCTCTGTAAAATCATATGTCCCTCTGTGTGTGATTTTTTATATGCTTTTGCCGTATCGGATCGGTGCAGTATGGGATGCACCGATAAGATCTGACGTTCCGGGGATCTGTGACGCTGGACTGGGTATCTGCATCTTCGCCCCCTTCTATATGCCGGGCTCCATCCTATCCGCTATGCAACAAACTGGTATCAGAGTCAGGTTTGGTATGGGATTGCTCTGATTCCAATGATCTTGGTATCAGGCTTTGGGTTAAAAGTTATGGAAGATCATCATAGAGAACTTCTTTTGGTCAGATCATAGTGGCACAAGACTCAAGTAGGTCCGATATTATCGATTCTGGGGAGGCGATAGTTTGAGGTCAACTTTCAGATCGATCTTATAGTTTGGAGTGTGAGTAGTCATTGGCACTATAATCAGGATTGCAGAGGAAAGGTGGATCACAGCCGACAGATTTTCCTTCAAGTTCCGACCAGCCACTATGTCAAGTTTAGGCCTATCATGTTTCATCAGATGTAGAGTCTAATGAGAGGTAATCTTGGCGACAACTCATGATCTGCTGAGATTCCTGTGTTCTTGATAGCGGTGGCCAGTTGTTTATTCATACGATTGGAGTTTCAGCAACTCAGTGTGATGGTGGTCAGTTGACGATGGAGGCGACATACTCAAAGCTGACAGGAGGGGATGCATGTTCACCATATATCAGAGTGTGAAAAGATATCAGATTTCTTTCCAATCCGAGTCTCGCACTTGCAGGCTCATCTTTGGAGGTGGAGCTTGTTAGGACTTCTTTGGAGATCATTATTGGAGACCCTATGAGCTGGGGATTTTTTTGGCATTGTTGGGTGTTGGCTTCAAGGGCAGCGGGTTTTTTTGCAAAATATGGCTGCAGGTGGAGTGTTTTCTCAACGATACAGATCTCGAAGAATATGTCCAGTAGTAGTGTTGGCTGCTTGATGTATGTCCTCAAACGTGGGATAGATGCATCTGTCATCAGGGATAGTGACCGAGCACTCGTGGTGGAGTGTGTGGAGGTACGACTTGTTTTGCTTCCCCGACAGAGATGGAGGAGAGATTAATGTTGAGGATCCCTCATCAAGGTGGAGATTGTTAAGCATTGTAAGGTGTCTCAGAATTCAATTTTGAAGAGAGTCTGTTGGATCGGAGTCCTATTTGGAGGAGTCACATGTTCGTGAATTCGAGTAGGAGCAGATCCAGTGGGATTACTCAATGCCACAAGTCTATCGATGCGATGGAGTTTGTTATACGTCAGGAGACACTTCGGACGTTTGTCCATTGGTGGTGGAACGACATCAATTGAGGTGTAGCTCGTTTAGATGGCGGAGGAGACTTCGGGCACTATGGCCACTAGAATATGGACAAAGGAGGCGATCATCAGGCATGATGATCGGACATTGGCATTCAGTTGGGTACACACACTGGTCAGAGGTATTGGGCACATGTTTGCATGCAGCACCGGTAGGGTACTTTCGACGCGTCATCAGGGCACATATTCAGGACACCAAGGAAGGGTCGTTTAGCACCGCCAGGGTGCTGTTTGGAGCGCCATCAAGAAGTGGGTTCGTGATATCAGTATTGGACTGTTGGGCACTATCAAAATGCTTTGAAGACGACGAATAGCCGTCTAGTTTATGACATATCACCATGGTGGAGATTGTTGATGATGACTCGAGTCAAACCAGTCTCCTCTTGCAAGTCGTGCGCACGACTTGGATCCCGACTTTCTCGATATTTCATTCGTCAGAAAGATGATACTCACACACAGGAAGTCGTGTGCATGACTTTTTCAGTTCGTGTGCACAACTATGTCAGGCTATGTGAGTTAGTCCAAGTCATACACTATTTGACTTTCCTTTTTATGGCTATTTGAGGAGAATTTTGGGATTAGGCTTATGCAAACCTATTCCCTTGATATATAAAGGGGTCTAGGGTTTTAAGGAACATATCTTTTGATCATCCTAGAAGATCCTTTGTTGAAGATGATTGATTCGGCTGCAGTTCTTGGTGAAGCATCTTATGGAGAAGATGAACCCGGGGGAGGAGCATGCTCCTCCCTTGGGCCGTTGAAGAGCCGACGAGCAATGTCCATGACATCGTGTTGGAGCACCACTTTACATGTGTTTTGTGACCTATCTCGGAGGAATTCTACTTGGAGAAAAACGTAGAGAAGTCCCCCTTTCCAAGGAAGATGCTTTCAAGTATGGTGGCCGAGTCATGGAGGGCAAGACCACATTGCGAAGACCGAGGCCATGATGGGACGAGTCGAGAGGAGGAGCGCAAGGCTGTTGGAAGATCCGTAATCCTACGATGATGTTCGATCTGGCAGATTATGATTGGTGAATATCTAGATCATGGCTTTTGTGGAACCAGTGAGAGTTATCTCTGCAGAGATTATTATATGTGATCCGTTCAGTCAGATATATGGGAGAGAGAGCTCACAAAGAGGTATAACTTTCTTCTCCATCTATCATGTAGTATGTTTCGATTGGTTCTTCTATATTTGATGGTTTTCCAGAGGACTGTTGGCACATATTGGAGATAGTTTGGTTTCCATTGATGTGCATGGTCCTATTTTGTAGTGGAAAGATATGTGAAGGTTTGTTAGAGAGCATGTGGTACCATTGGTTGTAATCATAATTATCTCTTCATAGTGGATTCCTAAGAGAGGTGGTTGCCGGAGAAAGAACATAGCTCCATTTGGGGTGAACCTTTGTAAAATCATTTGTCCCTCTGTGTGTGATTTTTGTGTGCCTGTGCCGTATCGGATCGGTGCAATATGGGATGCACCAATGAGATCTGACACTTTGAAGATCTGCAGCATTGGGTCGCGTATCCGTATCTTTCCCCGCTTCTCTATGATGGCTCCTTCTCATCCACTGTGCAACAAACTGGTATCATAGTCAGCTTTGGTGTGGGATTGCTTTGATTTCAATGATCTTGGTATCAGAGCTTTGGGTTGCCTCTTCAGAGTGCCATTATGGAGTCACCAATGGACGACTATTCCAGCCGTTGATGAGCGGACTAACATGGTCATCGATAGGTGGCTGGTGGAGGTGTCGACGGGCACCAGCACGAGTCGTTACAGAGCAACCGGTAGAGGCACTGACTAGAGTTTTGGGAGATCGGCATAGAGAACTTCTTTTGGTTTTGATCATGGTGGCACAAAACACAAGTGGATCTAATGTTATCGGTCTTGGAGAGGTGATAGAAGTCATCTTTCAGATGGATCTCATTGTTTGGAGTGCGAGCAGTCATTGACACTATAATCAGGATTGTAGAAGAAAGGTGGAGCACAGCCGATAAATTTTTCTTCAAGTTCCGACCAACGATAGGGTAGGTTTAGGGCGCCTATCATGTTTTATTAGATATGGAGTCTGATGGGGGGTAATCTTGGCGACAACTCATGATCTGTCGAGATTGCAATGTTCTTGATAGCGGTGGCCAGCTGTTTGTTCACACGATTGGAGTTTCAGCAACTCAGTGTGATGGTGGCCAATTGACGATGGAGGCGGCGTACTCAGGTACTAACAAGAGGGGCTACATGTTAGTCATATTTCGGAGTGTGCGAAGATATTAGATTTTTTCCAATCCGAGTCTCGCATGTCCAGGCTCACCTTTGGAGGTGGAGCTTGTTAGGAGGAGTTCTTTGAAGATAATTATTGGAGGCTCTATGAGCTGGGGATTTTTTGGCATTGTTTGGTGTTTGCTTCAGGGGCAGCAGATTTTGTCGCGAAATATGGCTATAGGTGGAGCATTTTCTCAATGATGCAAATCTCAGAGAATATGTCCAATGGTGACATTGGTTACTTGATGCGTGTCCTCAAGCGTGGGACAGATACATCTTCCATCAGGGATGATGACCGAACACTTTTGGTAGAGTGTGTGGAGGTGCGACTTGTTTTACTTCCTCAATAGCGATGGAGGGAAGATTGATGCTGAGGATCTCTCACCAAGGTAGAGATTATTGAGTATTGTAGGGTGGTTCATAATCTTATTTGTAGGAGAGTCGGTTTGCTAGAGTCCTATTTGGAGGAGAGCCATATGTTCACGACCTCGAGCAGGAGCATATCAGTAGGATTACTCGATGTTACAAGTCTATCAGTGCGGTGGAGCTTGTTAGACGTCAGAGGAAACTTCGGACGTTTGTCCATTCGTGGTGGAGCAACATCAGTTGAGGTGGAGCTCATCACTACAAAAAAAAACAGTTATTACCGACGGACAATATCCGTCGGTAATATTAACATTCCGTCGGTAATGTTCTATAGCGACGGAAGATATTTTCGTCGTTGGCTGTCGGGAAAAAAGGCGTCGGGGAAAACAATACGACGGACCAAATATTACTGTCGGTAATAATAATTAATACCGACGGTAATATTAAAGCCGTCGGTAATATTTAATCAATTAAAAATTAATATAATATATTATTACCGACGAAACTTAAGAATCCGTCGGTAATATATAAGCATTTTACCGACGGTTATGGTCTATACTGTCGGTAATACTATATATATTACCGACGAATATATATATTGCCCGTCGGTAATAATATATATATTACCGACGAATATTATATGCCGTCGGCAAATTATTTATAATTTAAAAAAAATAAAAACATTATTACCGACGAAATAATTAATTTTCATCGGTAATAAGTATGTTTTTTTTTTAATAAATTTACCTAAATAATATTATTTAATTCCTGTGATTTACAACAATACCACAATTTATCAAATATTACCACAATTTATAAAATATTACCGCAAATTTTAAAATATTACCTAAATTGATAAAAAATTACAGCAAATTATCAAATATTACCACAGTACCCGGCCGACAATTATAGACAAGAACAAAAAATAACCACATATTAGAAAATAATATTTACACAATCCAGAACTGAGAGATGATACATGCCCTATCTCAACCACCCCCGCCCGCCACCAACGCTGGTGCTCTCATCGATCCCCTGACGCCGCCCTATCTCAACCACCCCCGCCCGCCACCAACGCTGGTGCTCTCATCGATCCCCTGACGCCGCCCTATCTCAACCATGCCCGCCCACCACCAATGCTCTCTCATCGATCCCCTGACGCCGCCCTGCTCCTGCAATTAACATGTATTTGTTAAAAAAATGGTTTATATCTATAACTGAGTATAAGCGTTAAAAAATGATAAGTTAGCGTGTTTCGGTTTTGAAATAGGTTTGGATTCGATCGGATCGGCATCCGATAATTCGAAGTTGGAATTATTCCGTATTTCGGACTTGCGAGCGGGTTCTAATTGGATATTTGACCAATTTACGCTCCGATTCACCGATTTAGAGTCTAAGTGTTGAAAAATCATAACTTAGCGTGTTTCGGATATGAAATAAGTTTGGATTCGATCCGATCGTCATCGGATCGGCATCCGATAATTCAAACTTGGAATTATTCCGTATTTCGGACTTGCGAGCGGGTTCTAATTGGATATTTGACCAATTTACGATTCGATTCACCGATTTAGAGTCTAAGTGTTGGAAAATCATAAGTTAGCGTGTTTCGGATATGAAATAGCTAGGTTTGGATTCGATCGGATCGGCATCCGATAATTCGAACTTGGAATTATTCCGTATTTTGGACTTGCGAGCGAGTTCTAATTGGATATTTGACCAATTTACGTTCCGATTCACTGATTTAGAGTCTAAGTGTTGGAAAATCATAACTTAGCGTGTTTCGGATATGAAATAGGTTTGGATTCGATCCGATCGTCATCGTGGTTTGTGACATCTCTCCATGGTGGAGATTGTTGATGATGACTTGGGTCAAACTTGTCGCCTTGAGTAGGTTATGCGCACCACCCTCCTAGGTTGTGCGCACGGCATGTCTAGGTGTCGTGCACACGACTGTAGGGTCGTGTGCATGACTTGGAGCCCAACTTTCTCAATGTCCTTCGTTAGAAAGACAAGACTCACGCATAAGAAGTCGTGTGCATGACTGTGTCAGGCTGCACGAGTCAGTCCAAGTCATACACGATTTGACTTTTCTTTTGGCGCTGTTTAATTTGAGGGAAATTTTAGGATTGAGCTTATATAAACCTATTACCTTGATATATAAAGGTATCTAGGGTTTTGGGGAACATATCTTTAAATCATCCTTGAAGATCCTATGTTGAAGATAATTGATGTCGGCGGTGGCTCTTGGTGAAGCTTCTCGTGGAGAAGATGAACTCAGAGGTGGAGTATGCCTTCCTCCTCCCACATGATATTGAAGGGCCGACGAGCGGCACCCACGACGTCGTGTTGGAGCACCACTTTGCGGGTACTTTGTGACCAATCTTAGAGGAATTCTACTTGGAGAAAAACCTAGAAAAGACCCACTTTTCGGGGAATATGCCTTCGGGTATGGTGGCAGATTCATGGAGGGCGAGGCCACGTTGCGGAGACTGAGGTCATGATGGGACGAGTCCGATAGGAGGAGCGCATGGCCGTTAGAAGATCCGTTGTGCTACGATGATATTTGATTTTTTTGGAAATTAATCATTCTATACTAGCAAACTTAAGAATTAATCAAGTACTTTATATTAAATAATTGATTATTTAGCAAATATGATTTTTCACGCAAGCAAAATCAAGTCACAATATTCTTTAAGAAATTGTTTGCCAAGGCAGAGCGGGTTCTATGGAACCGTCATTCACCTTGCCGAACTTTTCTAAAAGAGTGAAATAATCTATCTAAATTATCTATAATTATTTAGATTTCTCTATTAGATGCAAGTCGATTATTTTAGATCTAATATTTGGACAAATGAAGAGTTAGAAACTCTGGCCTGTGGTCGAAGCGTGCTAGGCACTGTCCCAAGAAACTTATTGCCCCCTTCGTGCGGGTCTCGTGGCAATGGTTCTCGGAGATACGACGACCCCAGTCAGGCGACCACTTTCTCGTCGACACGACTCTAAGAAGGCTTTGTGTGTTGTAGCTCTCGTGTCCTTAGCGTGGATTTTCTGTATTAACATTAATAAAGATGCATTTGGTTATTGCTTTAATTAGAATACTACTCTGGTATATGATAATACTCATATAATAAAAGGACCCTAGGGAACACAGTAGGCCACTGAGGCGCATAGAGGATCCATGCTTGGGAGACCCGGTGGACCAGTTCTGTGTAGACCTAGAACTAGTTCACAGCTTAGGTGATGCCGGTCGCTTCACTGAGAACAAGCTGTTGGCAGGTAGAGGATGTGGTGAAGTCTCCACCACGGGAACGTAGGATTCCCATTCACCTGACCAAGCACGATGATCGTGTTGAACAGGAACCAAGACGGTGCACAGTTCAGTGATTCAGACACTAGTGCATAAACCGTCTTACTACTGTAGATAATCTGTCCTTAACCCTGAGGGACCATGTTCACTGGGCCAACCAGTTGTGTGGTGCTTTGATGTGCCAACGTGTGCAGACCTTCCATAGTCCAATACCACGGTGCGTTGGGTTACCCGGCTGGCGCTTGAGTGACATGTAATCCCTACAGGTTATCCGACGTCCAGTGTTGGATGGGTGCGTTTTGATGAGTCAATCTGTCCACACAGTTAACCCAAGCCTGGTGGTCGTCAGTATGACTAACGATGTTCCGGATACTAGGCATAGCACCGGAAGGTGTGTGGTGTTATAGATGACAAGTCATCAAACCCTAGTCAGATGTTCGATCGGGATCTGACGGTGCTCCCCACCGCCCGAGTTGTATCATGGCACCAGTAATAGGAGGGACTAAGGATTATCGGAGTATAGTAGAGAACAGGGTTACGAGGGAGTAACATAAGTTTAGTATCACTAGAGTTCAACTCGCGTCGTACTCTGGGTGGCTACGCGGGTTAATCGGATTAGGACTGATTAACGGAACTTTGGTGTATCACCAGAACAGTTAATCAGGAATCCGATTGGAGCTAGAGATCCTGAACCCTGAAGGTTCCACTCTGTTGTTGCATATAGGAATTGTTCCCCGACCTAGTTGGATACGTTGGATGCGAAGTAGCGCGATGGAGCGCAAGCCCGGAGCCTAAGAACCTAATTCACATGTGTTACGGGCCGTAGGGGTATTTTGGTAAATACTGAAATATGGCTCAGAACACATTGAATATGGATCTTAGAATGAGCGCAATAATTCCAGGAGCTCATAGGCGCTGACGAAACTCGATTCCGAGTAGCGCATCTCACTCAGTCTCTCTTTCAGTTTTCCACTTTTCGTGAAGGGCGTTTTCGTCTAGGCTTCACGATAGACACTGGAAATCCCTAAAAACCGACCCCTCTCTATCCTAATATATCTAGGTCTAGCCCTAGCATCCTTAAAGCCATGGGGGACCGGCCCTATAAGTAGAATAGGGAGAGGGAGGGCCGGCCCTATGCTCCATCTCCTCCAAAAATCCGAACCCCCCTCCTTTGCTCCTCCTTTGTGGTTTCGGCCAAGGAAAAGAGAGGAAGAAGAAGGGAGAAGAAAGAGGAAGGAAGGATAAGGAAGAAAGGAGAAAGAGGAGGAGAAAATCTCGCGGCTCGTCATCGTCTTCGCAACGGATTCCTCCGTCGGCTCGTAATCCTTGCACTCAGAGACGGGATTTCGAGGATTCTTCAATTCGCAAAGGACAAGGTGCTATCCAACAGTTTCCCTTGCGATTCAAGTGTGGTTCTTCATCATTCCGTCATCTCTAGATTATAGATCCATAAGGTATGATGATTCTAAACACTAACTAGATGCATGCATGTCTTCCGTAGATCGTAGTACGTCTCTAGGGTGTCCGCACATATGCTAAGATCATAGATTTGCATGTAGATTGTTTTGTAGAATTAATTATAATGAAACATACACCGTATGATCTTCGGATCTATTTTTTGCTTCCACTACGACTCTAATAAGCGGATCCAATTCCAACAATTGGTATCAGAGCACGCTTTGGTGTATGTTTCATGCATGAATTCGTGAAAACATCATGTGAATATATGATGACATATGTTTTCGTCGGGGTTCGGCGTAGATCATGCATATGGATTGTACTATGTATTGTCTTTTTGCAGGTGTCGTACTGAATAGTAATATGTGATTGCATGCATCCGGGGGTCGGACCCCGGATTTAATTTTGTATTGATTATTATTGTGCTTGTGAATTTTAAGGCTCTAGATGGGCGAGAGTGGGGGTTGACCATCCTCAGTTCCCTGGCCATATTTCTAGGATTGTTTTCTTTTCTTTCTAGCGAAATTGTACACAAATGAGCACTTGCTCGGAGCGTGTTAGTTTTTCGATCACAGAAAGAAGGAGATGATGCTACATCCACGGTTCGGGCAAGCGGTACCATGGCGTGCAAAGACCCGGCGAAAGCGTGCACGTTGGCGATGATCGGGATCGTCGTTAGAGATCGTGCAGAACGAAAGAGCAGGATATCTTGGCTGTGCTATTCAGGTTCAGGGGTCGGACCCTGGACTTGATTCAGTTTGGATGTTTTTTCTGTTGTTTCTCTTTACTTAGTATTTAGAGAACCCCGATGATAATGTGATTATCTATCTTGCTTGTGAGTTTGTCTCTAGTTCAGACTTAGGGTTAGTACTAAGCTTATGAATTCATCGGTGTCTCTATATGGTTCTAACACGTGCGAATCCGGTGGCTAACAAAAAGGAAAGGTGGTAACCGCCCTCGTGGTAGTTCAGGTAGCCAAGTTAGGTTAGGATTTCACTGTGTGATACCCGTTTCTAGATGACGTTTGATGGTAGTATGAACTCATCATGATTTGGTTATGCCACCATTAGGTTGAGGTCCGACGGAGGTTGTCGGATGTCCCTATTTGGCCAGCATCGAAACCTATAATGAGATGAGGTTTACTATAACATCAGGCATCAAATTATGAACGAGGCGTCATCGTAGTGGGAGTCCTTTCCACATTGACCTTAGGCTAGGCTCCAGATCTTTGGATTATGGGCAAACTAGTGAAGTATCAAGATCCTTGGAATCTATGTAATGTGATCTTTGCAAGAAAGGCGAAAGCTGAGTATTCAAGGTAGGGACTATGATACTTTCCGAGGATACTAATGCTTTGCGCGAGGGTTTGTAATCCTAGTGGGAGCACGGTAGACTAGGGTCTAAGTCTAGGAGGTCGTGACCTTTCTAGATATGCATAAAACCTCATAAAGAAGGGATGTGTAAGAGGTTCCCTCCAAAGGGGAGCCCTTGGCCTCCACAATCAACCGGCTAAGGGTCTGGGTGGGAGGTACACAGTTCGATATTTCCACTGGGTGAGAGCTGTGTTTCTTTCCATGCTGGTTCGCCTAGTGGTTTCCTACGGGACATGGAGGATGCCGGTGGCAGTGGGTGACGGTTTTTTTCCTGTACCACGGGAGTCTATGAACCCCCCTGCCCACACCACCTAGAATTGTGGAAAGCATCCGAAAGCTTGTGTGATGCCATCGTTGCTGCGCACGCGGGTCACATAAAGCTGGCGAAAAGGAGACTGGGAGGTCTTTCAGTTTACCATGGGTAATTCTGATAAAGACTGGGTCGTAAAAACCCGTTGGTAGAAGCGGTTGCATGCTCTTACCGAGATGCTGTCTCCAATTCAAGGCCAATAGTCTCAGTGCTCGAGCCCAGGGAATTTAAATTCCTGGATGTCTCCATTTGAGGTAGTGAAGACATAGCGGCTGGAGTAAACATTATCTATTTCTAAATTCCATGAAATAGATTATAGTAAACCCTAATTTTGCTTTGAACCATTATTTACAGAAATCATGACCAAGCTCGACCCCCTTGCCTCCATACTTAATGATAACAAACTTACGGGACCAAACTACGAGGACTGGAAGCGTAACCTGACGCTCGTCCTAAGGGTTGGCAAACACACAATTGCCCTAAGTACCCCTCAACTGGCCATGCCAGGACCAAGTACAACTGAGGCCCAGTTAAAGGAATAGAAAGACTGGCTAGATGCTGATAAGATGTGCAAGTGCTACATAATGGCATCCTTGCAGACCGTCCTTCAGAAGCATGTCGAAGACATGGCCTTTGCTTCAGACATGATGCTCTACCTAAAGGAAATGTTCGAGGGTCATAGTCGGTTAACTCGTTACCTGACCATCAAGAAATTGGTATCCACGAAGATGGCAGAGGGAACTTTAGTTTGGGATCATATGCTGAAACTGTTTAACTATGTGAACGAGCTTGGTTCCTTCGATGTCATCTTGGATGCAGAGATCCAGACCGACATTTTCCTCGCGTCTCTGTCAAGAGCGTTTGAGGGCTTCTTTACCAACTTCAACCTTAACCGGTTGGAGATGTCTAACGCAGAGCTCTTAGTGGCGCTCCAAGCGACAGAGGACGGGATAAAGACAGGAGCCCAATCCCTGAACGTAGTGCGGAATTCTTCTCTGAAAGCCAAATGCAAGTTTCAGAAAAGAAAGTTTAAGAAGTCCGTGAAGATGGGCCAGGTGCAGTACGTTGCAGGTTCCTAAGCAGAATGGTCCGACGAAGCCCAAAGAAAAATATTTTCGATGCGGCAAGAAGGGGCACTGGAAGGGCGACTGCCGCGCGGCTCCCAAGAAGGCTGAGACAGGTATATCTCAAATCCACATAGTGGAATCCCTTATCGCATCCAGTAGTTCTCCAGTTTCATGGATTGTGGATTCTGGTTCTACTAACGATGCTTGCAATAATTTGCAGGGGTTCAAGGAGACAAGAAAACTGGGTGATGGGGAGATGATCCTAAGTATGAGAACTGAGGCCGTGGCAGAGGCTGAAGCAGTTAGAGATATCGTCTTGCAGTTTCTTTATGGAAGAAGTTTATTACTTAGAGACATACTTTATGTACTGTCCTTGAGACGAAACTTAATTTATGTTTCCTTATTGAATAATGAAGATTTTTAAGTTTTATTTGATACTTCTGGTGTGTCAATTAAATTGAATGGTTCCTTTGATTGTAAGGGAAAGATACAAAATGGTCTCTATGTAATTAACTCCAATCATAAGCAGGATAACATAACTGAAGCTTGTGTGGTTAATTCATCTAAAAGAAAAAATCCCTCAGATAATCCAACACTCCTTTGGAATCTAAGGCTTGGACACATAGCCTCAGACATGATTCACAGATTGGTTAAGGTAGAACTCTTAAGTCCAGATGTTTCAGAAAGCCTACCGACGTGTGAGTTTTGCCTGGAAGGCAAGATGACTAAAAGATCTTTCCGAGCCAAAGGTAGCAGATCTAAAGAGGTATTAGAGTTGGTACACACTGATGAATGTGGGCCCATAAGTGTCCGTGCTATAGGAGGCTTCAAGTATTTTATCACCTTCACGGATGATCACTCGAGGTTTGGATACATATACCTAATGCGGCGGAAGTCTGAATCCTTTGATACGTTCAAGGAGTTCAGAGCTGAAGTAGAAAAGCAGACGGGTAAAAGTATCAAGTCTCTTCGATCGGATCGAGGAGACGAATACCTATCGGATGAATTTATTGGGTACCTGCGTGAGCATGGGATTGTATCCCAGTTGACTGCACCAGGGACACTACAACAGAACGATGTATCTGAGAGGAGAAACCGAACTTTGTTAGACATGGTTCGGACTATGAAAGTATACTTAAGTATCTCCGTAGGATGAGAGATTATGAGTTAGTTTACTCTTCACAGGAACTGATACCGATTGGATATACGGATTCTGACTTTGTGTCAGATCCGGAATCTAGGAGATCGACGTCAGGGTTTGTGTTTTCATTAGGAGAAGGAGCTGTCAGTTGGAGGAGCATGAAGCAATGATGCATCATGGATTCGACGACAGAGGCTGAGTACATTACGGCGTGCAAAGCAGCTAAGGAGGCGGTGTGGCTCAAGAAGTTCCTCACGGACTTAGGATGCGTACCGGGAGCTCAAGATCCTATTGTCCTTTACTGTGACAATAGTGGAGCGGTAGCACCATCCAAGTAGCCAAGATATCACCAGAAGAGCAAGCATATCGAGCGAAAATACTACATTATCCGGGACTTGCAGAAGTGAGGGGAGGTTGCAGTGACTCAGGTGGTGTCTACAGATAACATGGCGGACCCTTTCACAAAGGTGTTACCGACCAAGGCTTTTGAGAAGCACGTGGATGCCATGGGAGTTAAGACTGTTGTTCCCCGCTAGGCTAAGTGGGAGATTGTTGTAGCTCGTGTGTCCTTAGCGTGGATTTTCTGTATTAACATTAATAAAGATGCCTTTGGTTATTGCTTTAATTAGAATACTACTCTGGTATATGATAATACTCATATAATAAAAGGACCCTAGGGAACACATTAGGCCACTGAGGCGCATGGAGGATCCATGCTTGGGAGACCCAGTGGACCAGTTCTGTGTAGACCTAGAACTAGTTCACAGCTTAGGTGATGTCGGTCGCTTCACCGAGAACAAGCTATTGGCAGGTAGAGGATGTGGTAAAGTCTCCACCACGGGAACGTGGGATTCCCATTCACCTGACCAAGCACGATGATCGTGTTGAACAGGAACCAAGATGGTGCACAGTTCAGTGATTCAGACACTGGTGCATAAACCGTCTTACTACTATAGATAATCTATCCTTAACCCTGAGGGACCATGTTCATTGGGCCAACCAGTTGTGTGGTGCTTTGATGTGCCAACGTGTGCGGACCTTCTATAGTCTAATACCACGGTGCGTTGGGTTACCCGACTGGCGCTTGAGTGACATGTAATCCCTACAGGTTATCCGACGTCCAATGTTGGATGGGTACGTTTTGATGAGTCAATCTGTCCACACAGTTAACCCAGGCCTGGTGGTCATCAGTATGACTTACGATGTTCCGGATGCTAGGCATAGCACCGGAAGGTGTGTGGTGTTATAGATGACAAGTCATCAAACCCTAGTCAGATGATCGATCAGGATCTGAAGGTGCTCCCCACCGTCCGAGTCGTATCATGGCACCAGTAATAGGAGGGACTAAGGATTATCGGAGTATAGTAGAGAATAGGGTTACAAGGGAGTAACATAAGTTTAGGATCACTAGAGTTCAACTCGCGTCGCACTCTGGGTGGCTACGCGGGTTAATCGAATTAGCGCTGATTAACGAAACTTTCAAGGTGTCACCGGAACAGTTAATCAGGGATCCGGTTGGAGCTAGAGATCCCGAACCCTGAAGGTAGAGAAGCTGCTACGAGCGGGCATCATCAGAAAGGCTCGGTACCCAAAGTGGATCGCTAATGTGGCCGCCGTCCCCAAGAAGTCTGGGGCCATACGGGTCTGTATCGACTTCACAAACCTCAACCAGGCATACCCGAAGGACAGCTACCCGCTACCGCGCCTCGATACCTTGGTGGATTCCACGGCGGGACACGAGAGGCTCTCGTTCATGGACGGGTACTCGGGCTATCACCAGATCCCCATGAATCCGGAGGACCAGGAGCATACGACCTTCGTCATGGGTCGAGGGCTTTTCTGCAACAAAATGATGCCATTCGGGCTGAAGAACGCGGGAGCGACGTACCAGAGGCTAGTGAACAAGATGTTTGTTGACCAAATCGAAAGGAACGTGGAGGTCTACGTCGATGACTTGCTTGTGAAGAGCCAGGCGGAGGAGGCGCATATGCAAGGCCTGGAGGAAACCTTTGCAACCCTGCGAAGTTATAGCATGAAGTTGAACCCGGCCAAGTGCGCCTTCGGCGTGACGTCGGGAAAATTTCTGGGTTACTTGGTCACCCGATAGGGGATCGAGGCCAACCCGGAGCAGATCCGAGCCCTGGAGGAGATGCCATTGCCCAGGTCACGAAAGGAGGTCCAGAAGCTGACCGGACGGATCAACGCCCTCAACCGCTTCATATTAAAGTCCTCAGACCGGTGTCGGCCCCTGTTCGAAAGGCTGAGTAAGCTTGCACCTTTCGATTGGGACCAACGCTGTGAAGAAGCATTTCAAGAGCTTAAGACGTATCTTGGCCGACCCCTTATCTTGACAGCCCCCCAGCCAGGTGCAACGCTGGGGGTGTATCTTTCAGTATCAGAGGCAGCAATCAGCGATGTACTGATATGCGAGAGTGAAGGAGTGGAGAAGCCTATCTACTACGTCAGCCGCATCATGACGTCAGCTGAAACTCGGTACGCGTAGATCGAACAAGTAGCCCTGACATTAGTGTACGTGTCAAGGAGGCTTCGCCCGTACTTCGTCGCTCACCCCATCGAGGTCATCACCGAGTACCCCCTGAAGGAAGTACTGGATAACTCTACCGGGCAGGTCGGCTGAGCAAGTGGGCTGCAGAGATGCAAGAGTTTGGTCCTCGGTATGTACCTCGGAAAGCAGTCAAGGGCCAAGCACTTGCGGACTTCCTCAGTGATTTCCCGGCGGAAGACACTGCACCGGTGCCAGAGACGTTAGAAGACCTGTCGGTAGTTGTCGGTCGACCCGTGGGAGTCGGTGCGGCAGCAGGACAGGAGGACGAAGGAAAAGGCTGGAGATTGTTCGTGGATGGCTCGTCGTGCGCAGTCGGGAGTGGTGTGGGGGTAGTCCTAGTAACCCCCGACCACACGAAGCTCGAAAAGTCAGTGCGGCTACTTTTCCCGACGACGAACAATGAAGCCGAGTACGAGGCGATGCTGACAGGACTGGAGATGGCGACAGCGCTGGGGGTGACCAGCCTACAGGTCTATGGCGACTCCCAACTTGTAATCAATCAAATTACCGGTAGGTACGAAGCCCGCGACGCCAGAATGCAAGCTTACCTGAAGCTAGCCCGGGGGTTGATCGCTAAGTTCGAAGACATAGGCTTTCACCAGTTCCCCAGAACGGAAAACAAGCAGGCGGATGCCCTTGCTAATCTAGCATCGGTACTCGGAGAAGACAGAGAGAAAAGGGTCTTCATCGAGGTGCAAGCTGACCCTCGAACAGTCGGCCCCGCGGAAGATAGTTGCCTGACGAGGAGGACACAAGCCATTGAGGCGATCCATACTATTGCGGTCAGAGCTGACTGGGTAAGCAACATGAAGAAGTACCTACTTGATGGGATACTACCGGAGGACGTCGATGATGCCCGAAGAACCAAGGCGCACGCTCCAAGATACACCCTCATCGATTACGAGCTGTACAAGCGTTCGTTTGGCGGAGCGTACCTCAAATGCCTCACGAAGGAACAAGCGGCAGAAATCATGAAGGAGGTACATGAAGGGGTGTGTGGGAACCATTCCGGAGGAAGAGCCCTGGCACGGAAGATGAAGCTGCAGGGCTACTACTGGCCCACCATGGAAGCAGATGCGGGGGGATATGTGAAAAGGTGCTTGCAATATCAAAAGCATGCTCCCTTCATACATCAACCAGCAGAAGAGCTGCACCCAGTATCCAGCCCTTGGCCCTTCTAACAGTGGGGGTTGGATATTTTGGGCCTCTTCCCGACGTCGCCCAACCAGAGGAAGTTTCTCCTCGTCGCCACCGACTACTTCACCAAGTGGGTGGAGGCAATCACGTTGCTGAAGATCGGGAAAGTTCAAGTAGGAAACAACATCATCTGTCGATTCGGACTGCCGCGGGCTTTTGTTGCGGACAACGGGCGACAATTCGACGCGGAGTCAATCAAGAAGTTCTGCGCCAGCAACAACATCAAGTTGTTCTTCTCTACACCGCGGTACCCTCAGAGCAACGGGCAAGCAGAGTCGACGAACCGCGCCATTCTGGACATACTGAAGAAGAAACTGGAGCAAAAGAAGGGTTTATGGGAAGAGGCTTTACCCAGAGTTCTATGGGCCTACCGGACGACGCCGAAGTGACCGACGGGAGAGTCCCCGTTCAGCCTTACCTATGGCTCCGAAGCAGTCCTGCCAACTGAAACCCTGGTCCCAACACAGCGAACAGTCGTAACTGTCGACCCAGAGCGGAACGACGAACTCCTGCTGGATGGCCTAGACCTGCTGGAAGAGAAGAGGGAAAGAGCGAGAGCGCGCCTAGCCAATTATCATCAGGCCATCAAGAGGGTGTATGACCGTAAAGTTAGAAGGCGGGTATTCAAACAAGGGGACTTGGTCATGCGGAAAGTCTTCGACAATACCAAGGAGCTGGGAAGTGGCAAGCTGGGAGCTACCTGGGAAGGACCATACATCATCGATGGTATGGGAAAGAATGAAGCCTACCGCCTGAAGACTCAAGACGGCGATGCACTAGCAAGGCCATGGAATGCCGCCAATCTGCGCAAGTTCTACCAGGGTAGCTAAATGGGAGATGCTTGTAATCGTTCTGTAGTGCTGGATCTATTCAATAAAGATGCATTTGCTCAACATTCTTGTTCATGCGTGAGAATAATGGTTAACTAAGGCAACCTAAACCAAGTGGTACATAACACTCCGAGCGAGTTCTACCACTTGGCCGATCGGTCAACAGGTCCCTGCGAAGGGCGTGACCGGCCGGTGAACACCTAGGAAGATCGGTCGACAGACCCCGCCGGGGTACGACCGATTGACCAACCTAAACCAAGTGGTACGTAACACTCCGAGCGAGTTCCACCACTTGGCCGACCGGTCGACAGGACCCTGCGAAGGGCGAGACCGGCTGGTGAACACCTTGGAAGATCGGTCGACAGACCCCGCCGGGGTACGACCGATCGACCAACCTAAACCAAGTGGTACATAACACTCCGAGCGAGTTCTACCACTTGGCCGACCGATCGATAGGTCCCTGCGAAGGGCGTGACCGGCCGGTAAACACCTGGGAAGATCGGTCGACAGACCCTGCCGGGGTACGACCGATTGACCAATCTAAACCAAGTGGTGCATGATACTCCAAATGAGTTTTACCACTTGGCCGACCGGTCGACAGGACCCTGCGAAGGGCGAGATCGGCCGGTGAACACTTAGGAAAATCGATCAACAGAACCCGCGGGGGAACGACCGATCGACCAACGCAAACAATGTAGGGTATATCACCCCCCTGCTAATATAAGGGCCAGATTTTGGTCGCGCGTCGTCGACGTGTAGTTACGCGCGTCAACGTGTAGTTACGCATGTCGTCGACGTGCAGTTACACGCGTCGTCGACGTGCAGTCAAAACATGAGAACCAGATTTCAATGACACATCGTCAATAAGTACTTAAGATGCAAAATCGACAAAAGAAAGACGACAATCATAGCATTCAGATGAAACATTAAAAGTCTCCATACAAATGAGTGATGTTTTATTACATCGGAAAATAAGGCAGTAAACGGGAGCGGTCAGTCGCCTCCCCCAGCTTTCCACGGCCCCGACGGGAGCTTGCTGCGCAGCTTCGCAACCTTCTTGCGCCACCCTTCCGCCTTTATGCAAGAAGCGACTTGCACTCTGCGGTGAAGTCAGCATGCTGCCGATCAAGCGCAGCCTTATGTGATGCCTCGACCTGGTCGAGGGAGGCCTTCAACGTGGCGATTTCAGCTTCGTGAGCTGCTTGGGTGGCCTCGGCATCCATTCGCTGTCTCCTAATCGTAGCGGCCTGCATCCTGAACTTTGCCCACAGCCTGTCAATTTCCACCCGAGCGGAATCCAATGCTTCTTGAAGCTCGAAGGGGTCAGCAGCGTTCGCCTGCGCGACTTCGAGCTGAGCCTGGACTGCGGGTAACTCTTCAGCATGAACCCGTCGAGCTTCCGCCAGCTGAGCGCGTAGCTCTCTCGATTCCTGCTGAGCAGCCCGTAGGGAGGCCTCAAGCTGCGTCATCCTTCGAGCACCCCCCTCGGCAATTCGATAGGTCACCTAACAAAGGAGGAAACGATATGTACCATAGAGTTAAGGGGAAGAGTTACTATTACAATCAACTCGTCAACGACTCAGACTTACCTCATGAAAGTCGTCGAGCTGACTCTGCCAGCCAGGACTACCCACCCCAGTATCATCTTCCTCCACCTGACGAGCGGAGAGCCCAGGGGAGCGGCGATGAGAGGTAGCTTCAGTAGCCCCGAGGGGAGAACGGGAAGGTGGCCCGGCAACGCCCCCGGAAGCAGAGGAGGAAGGCGAAGCCATGAAGTGCCGGACCTTCGCGTGATCGAGCATTCTGGCTGCAGGGGCAGCAGGTGGTGCAACAGTAGGGGCAGCAGGTGATGCAACAGTAGGTGCAGCAGGGGGACCGCGGGGTGAAGCTCGCCCACGCGACCCAGCCGAGCCAGAAGGCATGGCTTGCTCGCCTCGCCCGAGGGAGGGAGAGAGACTATAACCGGAAGACATCTTCGATTCTTCTATCTCCACGTACTGCCTACCCGTCGACGGCACGACCTCTGACCAGTCGTCGGGGAGGGAGCGAAGGTCGTCGACAGCAGCACGTCGCATGGCGCGAGCGGGGGGAGCGCGTCCAGCATCATCGTCGCTGGAAGACTCGTTCAGCAAAACACGTCTCCTTGACTTCCCCGTTGGCGCAGCTACGTTGCGCGCAGCCGGTTGGCTGTAGTTGCCTGCAGCTGCAATCGACTTTGTGCGGCGCCTGAAGATCACGTAGAGTTTAGATGCAGCGGTGTTTGGGTTGAAGCGTCTGACGGAGCTGACGTACCTGTCAGGGAGCTCAGAAGAGTAAGTTGGTGGCTCTTCTTCCCTGCCGGACGCTGCAGGCTGTTTGCCCTTCTTTGGAGTGGTGCTGTAAGACCTGACGACTGGTAGCTTCGGAAATAGCTGTCGCCAGTCGTCGTCGCTGTTCGTCACCCTCTTGATAAGTTGGTCCAACTCTTCCTCAACGGCCCCAGGGCACTGAAACTGCCTAGACGGGTAGAAATCCTCGACGGTCGCAGCGAGGAGGGAGACGGGTCCAGGGATTTTGAAGCAACCCCTCCAGGGTCCTCCGACCACGATGGGGCACTCCTTCCAACCCCTTACCGAGTCAGATAGGCCCCCGATGGGAGGATGACTGCCCGCGCGTGCATGCAGGCTGAAATATGAAAAGACGCTGCCTGGCGTCATCTTGTAGTCCTTAATGAAGTATTTCTTCAGGAGGTACGCGACGCAGAGCTGCTGCCCCGCCCGTTCTTCTATCGCCTCCATGCAGCGAAGAATCCTGCAGCCATTGCCGGCTATCTGGCCTGGAGACACTTTCATGTACTCCAGCAGGCGACCAGAAAAGCTCGCAAGGGGAAGTCGCAGGCCGCAGCGAAGCTGGCCGAGCGTGACGACAGTACGGTCGCCGTCTGATGGGTCCAAAGGACCAGTAGCAAAGGAAAGTGAGATCGAATCCAGAATGCCATAAGCCGCCCGGACCTCCTCCATCAGAGGGAACTTGTTCGTCACTGAGAACCAGGTGAAAGACATCGTCGGCGTGTAACCAAGCGAACCAACTTGCAGGTCCTCGGTGTGTATCCAAGCGAACCAACTCGCAGGTCCTCGGCGTGTATCCAAGCGAACCAACTTGCAGGTCCTCGACGTGTATCCAAAGGGAGCTACGTGCAGCGAGTTCCCAAACGAACCTTCAGCCACAGAGGAGAAGTCTGAAGCAGAGGAAAGAAATGAACCCTCGGGGTCCTATTTATAGAGAAAGTTGGAGCAGTAAGAGTTGGTTCGGATTTCGAGGAAAATAGGCGGTGAGGTGGCGACGCCTGGTGACGCCATGTGGCGAAAAGTCGGGAAAAGCCCAGACAATCACTTGGAGTCCCTACAGCACCGGAACGAGACTGGCATGCAAACCGAGGCATGTATGCAAACTGGTGCGGGCACGCAAACCGAGGCACGCACGCAAACCAGTACGGGCGCGCAAGGCGATGCTAGCGCGCAAATTGAGTCTGCACGCAAATCGAGGCAAAGTGATCCTGACCGGACGGGACCGAAGACCGCCCGGTCAGGAGGGGGTATTATTGTGTGTACCTTTCTCTCTCGGAGCCGGCCGCGCAACAGTCGGAGAGAGGGGGGGGGGGGGGGTCGGCCACGCAACAAACACCCCCCCCCCCCATGGCTTCGGTTGGCATGTCATCAGACAAAGGAGGGGGCAGCACCTCCCCCCCCCCATGGGCTCGGTCGGCCGGTCACCAGAGGGAGGCAGCAGCTCTCCCCCCTACTATGCACGGTCGGCATGTCATCAGACAAAAGGGGGGGGGGCAGCACCCCCCCCCTACTATGCTCGGTCGGCCGGTCATCAGAGGGGGGCAGCAGCCCCCCCCCCCCCCACTATTCTCGGCCGGTCATCAGAGGGGGGGGGGGAGGCAGTAGCCCCCCCCCCCCCCCTCTCTACTTCGGTCGGCCATGCAACAACCCCCCCCCCTCACTCTCTCGTTAGGATGTGCAACGAGCCGCAGTGTGAAGCAGCAGTCGAACCCGGAGATCTCGGAGTGCTGACTACGCTCCGAGATTTCCGGCCCAAGGTGACCAGGCGTCAATCGCGCGCCACGTCCTCACAACAGCAGCGGTTGCGCTCATTGCAGGGACACGTCACCCACCCGTTTTTTGCGGAGCGTCGTAACCGTCACCCCACACTATAAAAGGGGGACAATTCTGGAGGAGACGCTGTCCGTTTCGTCCCGGAATTCGCGGAGCTGCGGAGATCGGTCGGACAGTAGTCAGAGGCTGTCTGCGGAGGTCGGTCGGTATCCAGATACTGTCTGCAGTGACCGGTAGCCAGATACTGTCTGCAACAACCGGTAGTCAGACACTGCCTGCGGCGGTCGGTAGTCTGAGTGAAACTGCAGAGGTCGGTAGTTTGGGAGACCGGACCTCGGGGTTTGTAATTGGGGTTAAGGTGAGAGATTGTACCCGTAAAGATTGTTTTAGTGCATTCACGCCCCACTCGTGGTTTTTTCCCCTTCGACGTTGCGAAGGGGTTTTTCCACGTAACCACTGTCTTTTCTCTTCATTTGGCTCGTTGGATTGTGCTTGCCACCCGAACCGCCCGGTTCGACTAAGAACCCCCCACAAGTACCTTCCGAATAAAGATGGACTCTGTCACTGTTCTTGATGATAATGCCGGCAGCAGACATCGAGTCACTGATCGCCCCATCAACATTGACTTTCAATGTTCCTTTTTCTGGCGGCAAACAGTGCGAGGGGTGAGGCTCCGAACCCCTAAGATGAGCGGAGGAAAGGTCCCAAAATAGAGCATTAGAGTTTAAACATTAACGTGTGGCACCCCCCTATAACATGGCATTAGAGGAAACCACATAGAAGCGGGGTATGTTTAAGTAATTTTGAGGTTAACAAAATTACCAAAAAAATGTGCTCAGATTGGATGCGTCTGATAGAGCTTGTTTCAGGTCATGAAAATTGGATTACATGCTTCGATTGAGTCTTAGTTCATGCCTAAGCGTGGACCAACATGCTCCAGTTGCACCCACTTCCCAATAATATAGTTAAAATTACACATAAACTCCCTATAGTTTGATCTATTATCACTTTTACCTCCTCATGTTTAAAACCCTACAAATGCCCTCCTATAGTTTGAAGAACATTTCGCTTTTGCTACCCACCAGGGGATAGGAGAGTTGGCAAGCAACCGATGCTTGGATGAGGAGGTTGTGTGCTCGACTATTCCTCCCCTCGATTTATCCTAGGAGTGCGGTGGGAAATTCCAAGTGGGTCAGGATTCACTCCCAGAGGGATTAGTCCGAGCCCGAAGTGGGCAATTGCCCGAAAGGTTTCAAGACACCCGCAAATGTCAAAAAAAAAAAAAAAAATTCACTTTTACCCCCTCCCGAGGGGGGTGTTCGTGCAAGGAAATATAAACTATATGGGAGCATTTGTAGGGTTTTTAACAGAGAAATGGGGGGGGGGGGGGGGGGGGGGGGATGGCAGTGAAGGTGATAATAAGTCAAACTAAAGGGGATTCAACTCCTCTCCGCTGATGATCGTCTCCTGTTTTGTTCACTGACAAATTGGGGAGCGACATGTAATTTCAACAGTCACGATCTACGGGCCATGGGATGAACCCTAGGGGCATGTTTGGTTTTTGTACCTGCAAAGTAAATGCTAGTAAACTAGATGAGGGCTAGTAAATCTCCCAGATCAACTAGTAAATCCAATTTTCCTCTTGCTGTTTGTATTACCCAGTAAAGTAAATCATTACTTCTGGGCGACTGTTTGGATTACCAGTAAACTAAATCAGAGAGTAAATCTGATTTCCTTCTTGTTCATCAAGCTTGGATCCGTAAGAAAAAATGGAGGAGGATCTCGTTGGCGGATTTTGTCGTTGGAAGAAACGTAGATCCGACAATATCGGTGTGGCAGTGGAGATCCGGCATGATCAGAGGAAGAGATGTACATGCAGATCTCGTCGGTGGAAGAAATGAAGATTCGACGTGATCGGTGTGGAGGTGGATATCTGACACAATCTAAGGAGGAAGATTTGGCACGATCGGAGGGGGCAGTAAAACCCTCTCTTGTTTCTTGCCGCCGTGGCGGAAGAAATTGAGACACTCACACGATGGACGAGGAGTATCATGGGTTGGGCTCTCTCAATCGTGCAGTTCTTGATGTGGCATGTGTCAACGATGTCTTCTACTAGTAAATCAAAAGTTTTACATAGCTTTTTCAGATTAAAACTCTTTAGCTACTAGTAAACCTCCTGTCATTTACTTTACCACACCTTTTTGGATCCAAACAACATCAAAGTAAAACTTTTACTCCATTTACTTTGCTAATTAGCTTATTGACCGAATACAAACATGCCCTAGGGATGCCCCCGCCACCGGCCATTGCCTCTACCGTCGCCCTACCGTCTGGCGTCCACCGTTGCTCTTGGCCCTAGGCCACCCATGGCGAGTGGAGGCCGACGGGCAGCTGGTGGCCAGCGCCGACAGGGTCGGCGATGGCCAATGGTGGCGGCATCGCATCTCCCTAGGGTTCATCCCAAGGTCCATAAATCATGGCCGTTGAAATTAGGATCATCACGTATCGCTCCCCAAATCATCAACGACCGAAAGGGGAGACGATCATCGGTGGAGAGTAGTCGAACCTAACTACAAGGGGCCTACGTGTAATATACCTAATTATAAACAAGTGCACATTTCCCCATACAAAAAAATGCACATTATTTGAAAGAAAAGGAAATTTTATTCATACCCAAAACTACTTCACGTACCTAGTTTCCTCTAAAAAACAGATTCCCACCTCTTACCCCCCACCTGATTCCTTCATCCCCTTCCAAATCGTCAAAGCTGCCACCCCACCACTTCCCCTCCTCTTCCTCCCCATCACCGCCAGAGTCGCCACTTGAGTTCGTCAAGTTGGCCATCGAAGCCACCTCCTCCCTCCTCCATCTTCCCTACTGCCACCGAATCCCTAACCCACCCTAGATATGACGACCTAGAACCAATAGCCAAGATTCCTGAGACTGTGATCCCCAAGATGGCTAAGGTGAGGTGAGTTGTCCAAGGCCAAGAGTTAGTCCCACATCACCTAGAGAGAAGGAGATCTGAAGCTATTTATATAATTTTATCTTCCAAACATAGAAGATGCATTTTAAAACCGTGTGTAGCTACAGATCCCGTAAGAACTCCGTAGTTAAGCGTGTTCGGGCGAGAGTAGTACTAGGAGCGGTGATCTCCTGGGAATTTCTCGTGTGGGCCCGTGCTAAATGGACCATATCTTGTATGTTTGGGATGGATATTACAAAATGGTATCAGAACCGATTCTTCTCATAATGGGAGGGAGGGGGGGTGTCTAACCCTACACATGGACGTGTAGCCCTTAATGGGGGTGAATTGTGACGACCAAGATCCAATAGCCAAGACTCCTGAGGCTGTGATGTCAAAATAGATAAAGTGAGGTGAGTTGAGGTGAGGTATCCAATGCCACGAGTTAGCCCTACATCACCTGGAGAGAAGGAGATTTTGAGCTACTTATATAATTTTCTCTTCCAAACATAGAAGACGCGTTTTAAAACCATGTGCATCTACGGATCCCATAAGAACTCTGTAGTTAAGCGTGATCGGACGAGAGAAGTACTAGGATGGGTGACCTATTGGGAAGTTCCGTGTGGCATGTGCAAAATAGATAATATTTTGTGTGTTTGGGGCGAATGTTACACTAGAGCCGCCAAAGACGGAGCTATATGGTGGGTTAGGGGTTTGGTGGTGGTGAAGAAGATGGAGGGAGGAGGTGGCTTCGATGGTAGGCTCAACGAGCTCTGGCGGTGGCTCCGACGGAGATGGGGAAGGAGGAGAGTAAGTGGTGGCAGTAGGAAAGATGGGGGAGGGAGGAGGTGGCTTCGACGGCGGGTAATGAGCTCCGCGGAGGCTCCGGCGGTGATGGGGAAGAAGGAGGAGAGAAAGTGGTGGGGTGGCGGGCTCCGACGATTTGGAAGGGATGGAAGAAATCGGGTGGGGAGTCTGATGTGAGAATCATATATTTTGGAGAAAACGGGGTAAAAGAAGAAGCGAGGTATGTCAAGTAGTTTTAGAGAATGAATAAAATTATATATATATATATATAAATCTCAATTTTCATCCATTAGAAGAGAGAGAGAGAGAGCGAGCAATTTTGTTGAGTTAAGAACAATTTTGTTTTTGTTTTATATTTTTTTTGGGGAAAGGCAAAGGACAGAACAATTTTGTTGAGCCCACCTGGAGGCATGGGTCATCGAATGAGAGAACAGTCGTTGACCCAATTTCCAACATTACAGTGAGAGCAATCGTAGCCTGTAACTTCTTCCTTGCCAACCACCTTCACGATCATAAACTGCGAGCCTCTCTCTCTCTCTCTCTCTCTCTCTCTCTCTCTCTGCTTTCCAAAACCCAAAGGAGGGAGAGAAGATCGGGGAGAGGAGAGGAGAGGAGGAGGAGGGGGAAATGGAGAGCCTCATCTGTGCATGGCAAGCGGTGTCCCTGTCGTGCATCCTGGGATGGGTGGTGGCCTCCTCCCTTCTCGATCTGACCCGCCGGGTCCGATCCCTCACCCAGCCCTGGGTCACCCGCCGCGTCCTCGCCGACACCCCGCTCACCCTCCGACTGCAGGTCGGCTGATCCCCGCCCTCCATTCTTCCATCCCAAAGGTTTCATTACTCTTAAGAAATCATGGGTTTCGTCTCTGTTCGAATTGACCTCGACAGGAAGTGCATCATGGGTACTGGGACAATCTCTTCTCCGTGCTCTCGTGTGTCGTCTCCGTGCCCTTCTACACCGGATTTCTCCCCCTTCTCTTCTGGGTATCTCCCCAAATCCTCTCATCTATAATGCCAACTTTTTATTTCTACATTTTGGATTGATTCTTCATTCTTTTAGATAGAGATTGTTGATGGGTTGCGCTTAATTTTTGTTTGGTGTTATGATTCTGCAGAGTGGGCATAGCAAATTGGCCCGGCAGATGACCCTGTTGATGGCTTTCTGTGATTACATTGGGAATTGCATCAAGGTAATGCATGATTTCTGAGATAGGTTCTTCCATTGTGTGTTTCTCATGGGGTTAGGGTATGGGGTATCAATTTTTGAGCCAGGACATGGTATCGGCTCCTAGACCGAGTTGTCCTCCGGTGAGGCGAGTGATGGCTACTAAAGATGAGAAGGAGAACGCCATGGAGTATGGATTGCCGTCTTCGCATGCCCTCAACACCGTTTGCCTCTCTGGGTCAGTTCTCACTTCTATTGTTTTTCATGGATTCCCTTCGGATTACTTACATTGGCAAATGTAAGAGATTGGAACAATGATGCATTGGATTATCGCCATGGATTTTGCTGTCGGAGCAACTATACGAGGAGACTTTGTAGTTTTTGTAGCCTCAAGCTAACAAAGAGTTGATCTTGGGAAGTTTTGGTTTAATTTCTGTTTAATCATGTTTGATGGGTGCTGCAGATATATGCTGCACTATGCTCTGACATGTGTGGTGGAAAGAAATGTCGTCACTATTGTGATCGGGCTCGGCCTTGTTTTCTTGCTCGTCGCACTGATTGCTATAGGTGATTTTCCATGTTCTCTTATGGATTTTACCAACAATTTTCGTGTGTTTCCTTTGTAATGCTATCAGCAACACCTCTGAAAGAGACAAGGGTTCAAGTTTTGTACAATTTCTCACTTAATAATGTACTTTGAAATTCATGTTGGATTTTCTAGTTTTTTGTTTATGTTTTAATTAAGTTTTCAGTATTTTTTCATCTTAATAGGGAGGATATTCTTAGGTATGCATAGCTTGATCGATGTTGTGGCTGGCATTGGCATTGGACTCGTCATCCTAACCTTCTGGCTAGCAGTTCATGGATATATCGATGAATTTATCATTTCTGGCCAGAATGGTATGCACAGTGGAGCCATACAAACTTATGACCTTTCACTAACATTATTTCTATACTTATCAGCTCTTGACTTATAAAAATAAAAGATTTGTACTGAATATTTCTTTTGCTTATCTTGATTGCAGTTACATCCTTTTGGGCCTGCCTTTCTGTCCTATTGTGCTTTGCCTATCCTACTCCAGAGTTACCAACCCCAAGCTTTGAATACCACGCGGCCTTCACTGGTGTGGCTTTTGGAATTGTATGTGTCTAAGCTTCTCCATTCTTTTATCAACTAAAGAAATAGAATTACTCCAATTTCTTTAATTACCACCATCTCTGCGGAAACATTATAAAACTTGGTAAACGTATGTTCATATGAGACACAAAGGTTATACTATTGTCAAATCCAAGAGATCTATGATTGACTTTTATTTATTAAGGAACGGGATACTTTCATATACAAAACTTGCCTTGTTGAGAATCTAGTTTCACCTACCAAGTCTGAGTACTTTGGCTATTAGTCATATATGAATCAGTGATCAGGACTTGGGACTAACAAATTCCATAGCGAAGAAACTAATGCAGGAACAACAATGAATGTAGATAATATCTACAAGCCAATGCTGATGAGAACATTGAGAAACAAAGTAGTGGTATGTCATTAATGGTTGACAAGTTTAAAGCATACACCATGACCAAGAATTCGGCGATGTCGTAAACCAACTACAAGATGTAAGGTTCTAGGAGAGGAGAAAAGAGTTGGAAGTTAATGACAAAATGTTCAGCTAAAACTCACATCTGAACCACTCATTGAAGTTCTTGGGTATTTGATGTCTAAATTATGTTAATGCATTGAAAAGGAAAAGATTGACACTTGGAATAATATCCACTTTAACGAAAACATCACTGGTGAATATTTCATAAGGAATCAATTAAATGTCCAACTCAATTATTCTTCTTAGCTCATTGGAGTTGCATCCAAGCTGGGCTTACGACTAAACTGCCAAACAAGGATGTTTATTACTTTATTTGATACTAGCAGTGTAAACTTTTTCTTTTTTGGTAGGGACCGAGTGGTCAGTACATCGCTTGTTAGTGTGCCGGCACTAGATAGACCGAGGATCGAAACTCGCCACAAGAGCGAGAGAATTACCCCGATTTTGAATAAATCCATAGGCTGGAAGGCTCGCCACTAAGGCGAGAGGGGGATCCACCACTATCGAGCGGGAGGAATATACCTTTGCATTTATTTAAACCCTTGACCAAGGCCAAGGATTGCATGTGTCTTACCAACTGAGCTATCAGTTGGAGTCAGGAGTGGAAATTTGCCAGAAAAAGTATTATATTCGATATCAGAGGCTTTTCCGGCTCAAGACCTGCCCACAATTATACTTTATTCCAATTGTCAAGCAGAAATACAGGTAGAAAATGGTACCAAGAACCACATTGGACCAAGTGAAGTTCTATTTTCAGTAGCAGGAAATAATTTACAAATTGTTAACCTTGAAGTGTTAGCTTTTCGATGCTTATGGTTGAAACCAATAACTTCAGAATCTAACGGTTCTTTTGCCATCCAGGTCAGCGGCGTACAGCAAACTTACACGCAGTTCCACCACAAAGACGTTCCACGCGTGTTTAGCCCCCAACTGCCCCTTCCAGCTTTCCTTGGGAGGATCTTGGTAGGCATTCCCACAATTCTTGTTGTGAAGTTCTGCACCAAGGCATTGGCCAAATGGTTGCTTCCAGTGGTGTGCAACACTCTGGGCATCCCGATAAGGTCTTCATGCTACATCCCGGCGTTGAAGGGGATTGATAGCAGCAAGAACAAGTTCGACGGTAAGCAATCGAGTTGTATTCAGAAAGTGGTGTCTTTCTTCCCTCACCGAATGTATGATGTAGACACGGGAATAAGGTTTCTCCAGTATGCTGGCCTCGCATGGTCGGTAGTCGACCTGGTTCCTTCACTCTTCTCTCACCTGAGGTTGTAGAAGGTGTTCGTGATCTCATGTGAGAATCTGCACTTCATTCAGTTATATATATATATATATATATTTTCCAATGTTGCTCTTGTAAATGCAATTTTCATTGATATCGATTGTGTAATATTAATTTTTATTCACAGCTTTTTGGTAGTTGGATTTCAGTCTTTTTAGTTAAATATTTGTCCGAAAGTTAATAGAACTAGGACAAATTACACGTGTTGACCCCTTGAGGTTTATGCTTGTTATACCTTCCCTCCCGACGTTTCTGAAATCACACTTTGGCCCCCTGTCAGTCATGTTTTTTAGTTAAAAATTTACTAAAACATGGCGATACTAAAGACAAACCGATAATAAATGGTATTTCATAATTTTTTTGCATGTTATCATGAAAAAATGATCATTAAAACTCAATGTTCTACTGATAAATCTCAATTTTAAGGATCATTTTATCATTATAACATGCGAAAAAGTATGAAATACACTCAAGGATTGTGCACTGTACGTAGGAAATATGACTTGTGAGGCAGGTTTGCCTTTTCGACAATAGTTGGAAATTTTTCTCATGATTACACAATCTCGAAATATTAACAACAACGATTAACTGCTATTTTCAACCAAGAAACGAAAAATCGAGATATTTTATGAAATTTTGCGAAATATATCGGTTTTCCGGGATACCAAAATGAAACAGCGTATGCAGAAAGATAACAAAGTACGCTGAAATTTTCACTCTTTATACAACTGTCCGAAAAAAAAAAGCAAAATCTCGGCAAAATTTCACCGAAATATCTTGTTTTTTTAGGATTCCAATGTCTCCGAAATTCAAAATTTAATTCCTTGTCATCAACAAGCAATATATACAAGTGGATTAATGTCATATGATTATAAGCTTACATTCATGCATAACAGCTCTTTTGTTTCCAGTCTTGTGAGGGTTCAGTGTGTCATTGTTGCTTGTATTTTCCTCTGTCAACAGGAGGCACAAGGATAGCTGTGTGGCCATTTCTTCTTTGAAACAATCTCCACCATCTTGCTGTTTTGTGGCCTAGGAAACTTGTGGTTCAGAAAAAAAAAAAGAGAAAAGAGCTGGTTATGCTTGTCTTCAGGGTGGGAACCAGAGTGTGAGGCATTGCATCAAGCCAGGCCAGCTTGTCCACACCAAAGACAGGAGGGAGACAGAGAGACAGAGAGACAGAGAGAAAGAGAGAGAGAAGCAGTTTTGGGCCCACCAGACATGACTTGAGGGCCTATCCTATTGAAGGTGTCTGAATCAAAACAGCCAAGCCATGCTACCATGATTTGGAGAGGCCTTCCATTTGGTTTTTTTATTTTTCATTGGAGAGATTCCATTTGAACCCAGCTCTTTAATCTTTATGCTTGCACCAACCTACAGAAAAAAAAAAAATATAATCTTTATTTTCCAATTACTCATGTTGCTTAGGGTTTTTAGCTTGGTATCTGCCGCCGCCTCATTTGCTCCTTAGTCTCTGCGGACTGTCGCCGTTCCCATCAATCCCCTGCAGGCCGCCGACCTGTAGAGTTGGTTCCTCTGCAGATCGCTGCCACCGCCAGCTCCTCCTACCTCCTCCTCCTCCATCTTTTCTGTTGAAACCCTAATCCACCCATAGACCTATATACCGATCGGCATTGTAATGTCAATGTCAGCTGGTAGCCGCCGGTGGCTACCCGAAGACATTGACATGATAATGTCAACAGGTATAGTCACTGCAGCATCTCCAAGGTGGTCAGAGTTTAGATGGGGAAGATGATTGAGGGAGGAGTAGGAGGAGAAAGGAAAAGTGGGGGATTGGGGTGGGGTACAAAAGAGAGGGGGGGGGGGGGGGGGGGGGGGGGGGGGTGCGGGGCGTATGCCCTACACCAGGCTCCTCCACTTGAAAAGAACTCGCTCGCAAGTTCATTTCTTGTAAATAAACTGCCGAGACAGATAGATGTAAAATCGATGGTACATATACTGGCTCAGAGAGGATGGCGAAGCTACGAGGAAACACGCCATGAAAAGTCGTATCAACTGTCGGAAGAGACCGGATCGAAGATCAGAAGCGATGTCATCCTCAGGAAACAAAAGATCAGAAGCGAGCGGAACTTCCGCGGCTAAATTTTCAAGTTCAGATTCTCCAATGATAGGATTCTCTAAGAGAATAACTGGATCTGCAACATGATGTTCTAGGCCTTCAACTTCTCCTGGAGCTTCATCTGAACTAGCTGAAGGTGGGAGATGATCAGCTGCTTCTCGCATAGGACTGAAGGAAGTAGTGGAGGCACTGGATGGGGTATGAAACCCTACAGCAGCTCTTTCAAGATGTCTCTCTGTCTTTAGAGCCATATTGTAAACATATGTTGTTGGTTATTAGGTTACTAGTAATGCCCGTGTCTACCAGCACGCTGACGACAACAAAAAAGAGCCATCGACGTGGCATGCCAGTGACCTCCAACGACTTGATACCTACGACGACGGAACATTTTAGGCTCAGGCAACAAAATTATTATTCTTTGTAAATTTCTCTGGATTAAAAACTAAAGAATAAACACAAACATTACCCTTCTGAATAAAAAGAGATCAAAAAACTCGGGGGAAAAAAAAAAAAGAGAATGAAGGATAAGCAATTAGAAATAATTTTTTATAACAAATAAAAGAGCTAAGATTTTTTTTTAATGATTTCAGTCTTTTTTTGCTGTTGAAGTTAGCCATCTGCTTGCCGGTAGGCATGAACATTACTATGTTAATTATTGAAATTTTGTCTTGATGAAGAGCAATGCTATAAACACTACAATCTAATGCACCATAGAAACATATGATCCCATCCGGATCATGCATGCAGGACCATTAGTGTAGGACCACATAACACTCATAAATGCCCATTAGTTTTTTTTGTTATGGAGGTGCTTTTAATTTAAGTTAGATGCAAGAAAAAGAAAATCAGTAGAGAAAATTATGATGGGTTAAGTTGTTTGTAGATGCACCAACTTAATATGGTAGTATGATATGCAGAGACGGAACTACACATAGACCAAGGGGGTCATGACCACCCCCAAAATTTGGGTCGGGTACATTACACTTTGCCCCACTGAAGTTTAGCTCAAAAACACTTAACCCCCTATAGTTTAAAAACTACATTTTGCCCCCATTCAATTCAATTTTAATTAGATAAAAATTATCAAGCGACGAAATAAGTAGTTGACAAAAGGGGGGGTGGTGGTATTGTGCTAACATTTCAAACTTTAGGGTGCGATTTGGAACAAAATAAACTATAGGCAAGTTAAGTGTTTTTAAGCTAAACTATAGGCAAGTTGGATGACTGATCGAAGGCCAATGAAATACCTATCAATTTCCTATGTGTCTGTCGCCGACAAATTATGGTGTGCCAAAATTCTATCGAAAAATGTTGTATAATCTTGTACAAACTGAGTACCTAGTCAACAATTTTGAAACTTTGAGTGAAGAACTCACTCATCTTTTCAAATATGTTGGCAATTAATAGTATGAGTCAACCGATAAACTGATGTTATAAGTTTCCATGAAAATACCTCTAGATATGCAATTGTTATAACCTGTGAATTGTTATCCATATGATGGTTACAGATGTACCAACAAACTTGACTCATTGGCAGCTTCGTGCATATGCAAACGTCACATTAATCAGACATCAAATGAGTAAGTCGTGGCTGAAAAACCATTCAAGGTTTGTTATTGGGCTAGTGGGCTTGGCTTTGATGTCGGATCATGTTTGGATGGAATCTGCTACCATCTCATGATTCTTAGCTCTTAGATCTTGATCGTCACAAATGAATTCCTTAAGAGCATCTCCAACATCCTTCTATGTGGGAGCTCCTCAAAGGACAATTTAGAAAAGCTCCCAGTTCCACATAGGAAAGGTAGGAGCGCTCCAACTTATTTCCTCCAATAGCCTCCCCCTTTCTCTTTGTTAAAATGATTTTGCAAAAACAAACAAATGAGCCCAACGACTATATGTTGTATGCATCTGCTGTTGTATCCCACATAAAAGTAAAACCATTTCTAACCAAACCATCAGTGTCTCAAAAAGTTGGAGGGTGGGGCCCATTTCAGAGCTCCCACGGCCCTCAAACACCTTTGGCTAGCTCCTCTCCGCTAGTCAAATCTTGCTAGCTAGCTGGATGGTGTGGATGCAAAATCTGGCTAACGCCTGATGGTGGGACCCGCCATCACTGCATGGGGCCCACACAAACTATCTGGGGGCTGATAAATTCTCCCGAATATTTTGCCAAAACCCCCGATATTTCCAACTCCACTTTCTGTTTTTCCAAAGCTCCTCGGCCTTCTGGTAATCAAACTCTAGTGAAGCCTAGTCCACCATTTGTCTACTTGTATAAGCACTTCTCGGTCTGTCGAGCATGACTCTACTTCTTTCTGAGTTAGTGGATTCAAAGGTTGAGTCTTCCGAAGACATAGGCTTTGGCCAAACTTCGTTGCCGCATTTTGTTTCAACTCAATTTATCTCTCTCCCCCTCTATTCATTGGCCTCTTCTTCCTCCTATAAACAACAATGTTAGCGCGACAGCTAAGCACACGATAGCTTAACACTCTACACCGTGCCACATCTCGAAGGTCAACACCTTCAATCGACTGTTGGAGTGGGATCGTACGACGGCCGTAATCTCCCCCACAGATGGGAGTTTTATTGGAGATTGTTATAGGGGAGTTGGCTTGTCATAATCCTGGTGGGGCTCATATAGGAGGGATTTTAGGAGGCTCCTGGAGATGCTCTAAGGGGTACACGACACCATGACGGGATTCGTGCAAATGCAAATGTTACATTAATCGAATATCAAATGAGTAAGTCGTGGCTGAAAAACCATTCAAGGTTTGTTATTGGTCTAGTGGGCATGGCTTTGAAGTCGGACCAGGTTTGGATGAAATATGGTTCCATCTCAAAAGTCTTGACTCTTGGATCTTGATTGTCCCAACGACCCCCTTAGGAGCTACACGACCCCATGAGGGCACCCATAAGGTCTTTGCCCCGACCCCCGAGTCCATATCGGAAGTCGAACAGGGAACCTCTCCGGAAAGAGAGCCCGTTGGCCGACTCAATAGTGGCGGGTCAGATTGGGTTGCCCTTAAAGTCCGGTCCATTCTCTGGTTCTTTGGTCGTACGAGCCTACGAGGGGTGGACGCATCGGCCATGGCTCGGCAAGCAACGAAGCTGATCGGATCTCTGGCTTCCAAGCCACACCCGCTGCAGAATCCCCGCGCCTCGACTCCCATCTCCTCCGCCTATCTCTTCTCCCAGCCTCGTCATTTCGCCGCCTCTCCGCCCCCTCCTCCGGCCGTCTTCGCCGATAAGAACACCCGCGTCATCTGTCAGGGGATCACCGGAAAGAACGGCACCTTCCACACCGAGCAGGCCATCGAGTATGGCACCAAGATGGTGCGCTCCCCTTCTCGCCTTTGTTTGGAAATCGACCGTTATTGATCGGGAAGCGGCTTGTTTCCTGATTCCCCTTGCTCTGCTTAGTAGAGTCCAATCTCTGTGATGGGTTTTATCTGTATGTTTATAGAGGGTTTTATCATAGACCATTGCTGGAAAAAACCCTGCATTGCTGTTGTGGAATGTGCAATTGTGGATTGTATGGTGGTCTGGATGAATTTGGGTTGCAGTATGTCCTGTGCTTTTTGCAAGATGTGTACAACTGACCTGTGCCCTTTCGGGGTGTTGGCTGTTTTGATTGGTATGGAGGTCAGGTTGTGTTCCCGTCGTTGTAGTCTAGATGTTTGAAGGTTTGCTTGATTCATGTTGGAAGACCCCATTGTTTGTATCAAACAGGTTGGTGGCGTGACGCCGAGGAAAGGTGGAACGGAACACTTGGGGCTTCCTGTTTTCAACTCAGTCTCAGAAGCAAAGGCCGAAACCAAAGCTAATGCGTCGGTTATTTATGTCCCGCCGCCATTCGCTGCAGCTGCCATTATGGAGGCTATGGAAGCTGAGTTGGACCTTGTTGTGTGCATTACCGAGGGAATCCCACAGCATGACATGGTAAACGGACTCCCTCGCCAATTCTTTTAGGCGTTATGAATGCTTTCACATGTGTTCTCTATGACATATTTTATTTTTCAATGCGTAATCTTGAATGTACTTCAATACTTCAGAGACATGAAAGGTATAAGAACATATATGTTTTGTAGGAGTAGGAGTTCGCACCTCTCCATTCTGTTTATAGGTAAAGATAGGATAATCTATTAGTAGAAATGGAGTAACACTCGTAATGGAGAAACGACTAGAGATACTAGGAACAAATTTTTTTCTTCTTATTACACGAGGTTGTCGCCACACCCATTGAAGCTCTATGATTTTATATGCTGATGCGATCGAGTATGGAATCATGATTGGTGAGCTTCAAAAAACAGAAGGTAAGCTTTGGGTTATAAATTTTGGAGAACTTATATATATACTTACCACAAACCTTACTACAAATTGAAAAGAAGTTTCTGATGGCCCTTCTATCTGAAAATTCTTTTCAATTGGAAAAATCACCCTATAATATACTTACTACATATGGGTTGGTTGTTTAAATCGACTGGACTCCCTTGAATGGACATAAATGAGGAAGGAAATCTGCTATTCAAGTCTCTAAATATCCCTCTCCCTAATCTTACCTATCATTTTATGAACACAGACTCAATATAATGACCAATCCCCTATATGTCCTCAGAATAATGATCTGTTTTAACTCGTTGTCCGGGATTATTGCGTAATCATCTCAGCTACATTTTTTCATTGTGTCAAACCTTCTCAGGTTTATATGAAGGGCTTTCTCAACCATGCTAAATAAGCCCCGAGAATCATGTGACGTTTATGAGTCTTTGGTCCAAAATTTTAGACATATGACATGGTTGTGATCTATCAGTTTTTTTTGGCAATAATGAAGTTGTACCTTGATGTATATGGTGTAAGCATTTCCTTTCCTCTAGCTTTGTGTACGCTAAGCTGTTATAAATAAGTAGCTTTGTTTGTCGAAAAGGATATGCGTAGTAGTTGTTATTAGGATGGTATCACAAATGATGGTCCTTCTAATTCTGATAGGAGGCAATGAAGATCACAATTAGCCGGTCATTCAACAATGCCCAATGATTATAATTTTCCATGCATTTTAAATGTAATTTTTTCTTTGCTTTTGTGAAAAATATTTTTTTTGATACTTCCTTTGTCAATGATTATTACATACTTTTTATTTTTCTGCCATAAGCTGCTAGTCTCATAATGTTGTTTGTTGGCATCTTATTAGTCTAAAAAATCTCCTTTCTTTCTATTTTCATTTTCTCATGTAATGACACCAAATTTAAATACGTCTTCGAAAGAAGATAACCTTAAATAATATCCATTACCATCAAGACTTGTCTCATCTATTGTGGGTGGGCTTTATCTTTGTATATTCTCTAGCATTCCTGTTATGGGCCATCTTTGTTGTCACTTCAATTTTTTTATATATTTTCTAAAAACTTCCATCAATGTTATTATAGGTCTTCCCTCTTTCTTAACCCCTCCAAAATAGTTTGTGTCCCTCTGCTTACCCATGGCCACACTGCTCACCGTTGTACATGCATTTATCATCTTAATATATTTTGTCCTCCATTGGTGCAATTCCGACACTTCCTCGAGTACACTTATTCCTGTATTTATAAGAAGAATATAATTGAAGGAGGAGGGTCTAGAGTTAGGGTTGTTCGAAAGTGGCAGAAATGTAGAAAGTAGTAGAAGTGTAGGAATTATTGACCGGAAGTCCTAGTTTCGCTGATTGCTTTGATGGAAGTGGTAGGCTAGAAACTAGTTCTACCACTTACACTGCTTGTTTGGTGGAAGTGTTCTGCAACGAGTAGGACTCCACTTCTGCTATTTGTTTTGATGGAAGCATATGACTATAATCACCCCATAAGTGGTTGGTGAGGTTACTTTCTATATAATGAATTTTCGTCCTTATTCCACTGATTTCAAAGGATAATTCAATTTTTAATTAATCACCCAATCACGAAACAACTTGACACATGTAATCCATGTTTTTAAATGGTTAAATTTATTTTATAATGATTCACCTCCAATTGGTTATCTTCATACCCATTCATTCCCAATTGGTAATCTTTATACCCATTTGGTAACCTTAATACCCATTGAAAAGTGTTGCCCTAATCATCCTTCGATGTCATCATAAGGTAATATATGTTTGATAAGAAGCATACAATAATGTGACTGATCTTAACATCAAGGTCTTAACATAAACATTACTGAGTTTTCAACCATGATATAAAAGTTTCTTAACATAAACACCAAGTAGCGTTACATCAAGTTGTCCAAAGAGGCATTATGTGACTATTTTCATTAAAACCATAAAAAATATGAAGAAAAACCCCCCCAAAAACCATATCACATATCCGGGACTAGACGCTTGTTCCTTTGGGTGTGATGGTGGTTTCTCAGCCTCCTTTGGATAGCACGGTAATGCTCTTCGTCCTTAGCCCTCTTTAATAGGGAATGGCGATAATGATTTTCAATTTCTGCCACCCCAAAGACACAAACAAATGGAAATCCGCTCCTTTGTATCCATGTACCTGCAAGCGACACTCCTCCCACGTACAATAAAAACCAGGCCTACAACCTCTACATACCACATAGTATTTTAGAAATCCATACCTACATCAAAATACTCATGGCATTTAAAAGGTTAGAACAATACATAGAAGCCTTCATTATATTTAACCAAAGGCTATTCATTCCCATCTTCTATACTAGAAGCAAGCAATTTAGAACTAAGATGATGAAATAAAAGTGAATCCAGCCAATGCTTTCTCAAAGGCTTGGTGATTAGACAAGTAATTAGGCCACGACAATTTTAAACATCATAGAAACTGAACATTTGAACATTGAACAACATATTAACTAGTAGGAAATTAGAGAGCCACCACCTTTTATAAATCACAAAAGCTGAACATTGAACAACGTGACTATAACAATGCATATAAGAAAATGTTACGATCAACTTGTACATGAGCACAATACATCACAATCCAACATGATGTCATTTGCTCAAATCAACAATGGAATGAGAGCTAGGTAAAATATAAGAAAATGTGAATACATAAGAAAAAGTGAATACATAAGAAGAGTTTTTAATATGTCATAAGTACTGGAAAGTTCTTAACTTACAACCGTGAATACATAAGCAAATGTGAATATGTAAGAAGACTTAACATCTCATAAGTACTCGATAATTCTTAAGAACATAAGGAAACATCAAAGACCCATAGTAATGGTGTAAATCATCTTGTGCATCTCATACATGTCATTAAAAACAAATGAACATAGAAAACAAAGAGCAAGGTGATCAATAGTTTCCACCCAAGGATTGCTCCACCCATGCACGATCATTCGGAGACTCTTCAAAGTGAAAGCACATGCTTGAATTTCATTATTGATCAATGTATCAAAGAGTGCTTCAAATGCTTCTTCCTCAGACCCATCGGCCTCCATAATTGCTCGGTGAAGGTCTTCGGTCCAATGACTTGAGCATCGGTTTTTATGTTCTTAATTACCTCTGGAACATCTCTAACCTTAACAACCAAGTCCTTGATGATTTTCTCTTGTTTCTCTGGTTTCTTTTGCTTGCCTCGAGACTTTGTAGTGCTTGAAGATGTGGCAGGGGCCTATCCGGTTGTTTCTTTTTGTGCACTAGTTTGGTCACATGGCGGAGGAGTAGATTCGCCCATGTTGACATCAAGCTCAGATTTTTTGTCAAAATCGATGGCATATTAAGCCCATAGATAACTTGATTCCCAAGTCTTCATATATGCATTTCCAAAAGAGCCTGTTGCTTGGTCATCCCCATCGATAATCCTTAGGTTCTCGTAGTGCTCAATAGGTTTGTTCAAATACGGTTTTGACTTGGGATGTGCCTACAAGCATGATTGTCAGACTATGATGCACCATTATACATATAACATATGATGTTATGTTAATGAATCACCTCGACATAGGTGCGATATGTATCAGCTTCCAATGTCACAATTTTTAATTCATCATCCCAACCCCCTCCACTTAATTCCCAATATGTTTATCTCTACATACTTGCCCCTCAACGTTTGCTTATGATTATCAATATTTTTTGGTGTAAAAGTCTCATTGAAAGCCTGATTAACATCATTGGCAGCAGCTACAAATGCTTATCTTTTAAACGTCTTGTCAACCTTCATCCCTATATTGGCTTGTTCAACTTAAAACGGAATAAGAAAGTCTGAAGTCCGAGTATCACTTTTTCCATCGCTTGTCTGGTGTACCTCTATTCTGCTGATATTGGGAACTACTAATATCATGTGATTCTTCTTCTTCCATTCCTATCAATATGAGACAAATGATATATAAAAGAACGGAATCATTATTCAAGGGGAATCATTATTCAAGGGGAATCATTATTTAAGGGGAATCATATGGGAACAAGGTAAACACCAAAGTAGAAAAAAATATACACCAAAAGAACATTCATAAAGTAAGATAAAATCTATTCAGACAAGATAATTGTTTGTTTATATTACAATACACCAAAAGAACATTCCTAAAGTAAGATAAAATCTACTTATACAAGATATTTGTTTGTTTATATTACAATGATGCATTCAATCAAAGAGCATGAATATAATTAGCCCACATTGCATGTGGAATTAACTCTTGTTTGGCAACCCATTGTATATTCTTTATGCATTTTCCCCCTTGGGTTATATTGGTTTGCACATCATCAACATCGTCCTGTAGTTCTGCAGCCAAAAGGTTCTTACAGACCTATCTGTTCAATATTTATATCCATCATAATTTGTGTTATTTCAACAGTCTGCTCCATATAATTATGTAAAAGAAATAAAAGGAGCCTGCTCCACTGTATTTTTATGAGGACAAAAACAATGATATATAATATATTGTCTATCGTAACTTGTTATATAAAGATAGGAGGTTTTGAGTATGTAATTTGCATTTTGGTTTGTTTTTGCAAGGACTAAAACAATGATAGGTTGTCTATCATAAATTATTATGTAATGATATGAGGTTTGAATATGTAATTTACATTTTGGTTTCTTTTTGGTTCAAATAAAATTTGAAGATATATACACACATGAGTTAGTTGTATTGCCCGAGATGGGTGCAAGATTGTGTTTGTACAATTGGGGATTCAACATATCGCACTGCTAATCTTTGGTTTGGCTTCAATTTTAACACCCACCTCTTAGGTGTTGTAAGAGATAAATGATTGTTTCATGGTATCCTGGTCATTTAATATATGACCAAAAGGCTTTAACTATATTCTAGTTAGTTAACATGGCTTCTGTATCATATGATGGGCTGAAGCTTGATCTAATTGGTTGACGCCTTATGTATCAAGTTGTGTATGTAATTGAATTTTGTTTCCAAGAAGTAGTTTTGATGTGGTTTCTATGAACATCAGGTTCGAGTGAAGGCCGCTCTTAATAAGCAATCAAAAACTCGTTTGATAGGACCGAACTGTCCTGGAATTATCAAGCCTGGAGAATGTAAAATTGGAATAATGCCCGGATACATCCACAAGCCAGGGCGTATAGGAATTGTTTCTCGATCTGGTACCTTGACCTATGAAGCGGTATGGATTATGTTTGTTCTGACTCCTTTGATATCAAATAGCATCTTCCTAGAAAAGATGATTGTGTTCCTATCATGGCTGGCAGGTCTTCCAAACGACTGCTGTTGGTCTTGGACAATCAACCTGTGTGGGTATTGGTGGGGACCCATTCAATGGGACAAATTTTGTTGATTGCATGAAGAAGTTCCTAGCAGATCCTCAGACAGAAGGTCAGCTATTTAAAATGTTGGAACTAGTACCTATGCATCTTATAGATATCATAGAAGCCTTGGGTTGTGAGATTGTTTGTTTCATTTTCATTTACTCGAGGATTAAGTTGTTGCTGTATTGTTCTGTGCCTTCTTTCTTCACTCTTGGTTGCTATTTTGGTAAAAAAATTAATGGCAAGAATAAAGAAGTATTTTGTAAGATAGATTTCTGCAAGCAGAAATAACACTATATTTTACAAGATAGATTCCTTCTCCTGAACCCTTTCTCGTGTTACTCTTGTTTTTTCATATTTTATTAGCATCAATGGAGGAATATCAAGGTATGCCACAATCTAGTCTGATTGTGGGAAAAGATAGACAAAGGTTTGCTAGGGCTTCTGCTGTATGCGATGTGCCACAACAAAATAAGATTGCAGAGAAAGAAGCGAGGTTTCAATAGAGGAAGGGTGTCTCTTAGAGCGATGTTGCAATGGTGTCCGATTGGAGTGACAAGAAGACAAGGTTTCCACACGAAATGGAACGAGTGTGGGGAACAAATCTAGTTCCAAAGATTTGCCACCAGTTCTAAGAATTATAATTAATATGAGAGTCTGTTGCATGCTTATAAGAAACCAAATGAAAATGAGGAAAATCTAAGAAAATTAGGTTATAGCTACAAAGCTAATATATGAAGGGAAGGCTAATGCTAGAAATGTAGTTGCAATATTGGTGGATTAAAATATGGACAAAATTGTAGATGTTGAATGAATAACCGATAGACTGCTAGCTATAAATTTGGTATGAGGTGAGAAAATTGTTATTATAATTAGGTCGGTGCACTACAGGTTGGATGAAAAAATAGAGAAGTAACTCAGGGTACATATACACGAACTTCCAAAGGGAAAAAATATGGATATAGGTGGTGTTTTGAATGCCTCAAAATGGTATAAATTGTAGAAGATATGGAGGAGTACGTAGTGGACATGTGGCTGAAGATAGAAATGCAATTGGCAAGTCAATTCTTGAGTTGGTCATGGTCTAATTTTTTCAATGTCTAATATTTATTTTAAGAAGTCAAATGAGCATTTAGTTACTTTCGAGAGTGGATCAAATGTGTCAGTGTGTCACAAATAGATTATTTTCGTAAAAAGATGGATTTGTTTATTCTTAAGGAGAAAAAAGAGACCGGCAAGGTATGCAAAGGTTGTTTGATGCTAACGGGAGAAAGCTCTAGAACAACACATAGGCTACTAGTGGGTGTATGCACTAAAAGGGAGAAGAAGAAAAAAGTAACTATAATGTGCCTAAGAATAAGGTGATGGAATTTAGATGAGATTAATGCAACGTTCTTTGAAGATGAGGTATTACAAGAGGAGAATTGGACATAAAAAACTATACCTAGTATGATGTAGGATCACATGGTAATTTATATCAAGAGACTGAAGTTCGTAAAGAATCTAGAAGTAAACTAAGTGCGAATAAAAGAACATAATGGTGGAACGGTAAGATTGAGGGACAATCTAGCAAAATGGGACCTTCAAGGGATGATTGAGAACAACTGAAATCAACGGCTCAAAAAGCTATAGAAAAACTAAGGACAATGCAAAAAAAAACTCACATTGCTAAACTTGTAGCTTTTGATAAATTATCTAATAAACTAGGTTCAAAAGAAGGCGAGAGAAATAAACAAATTACTAAGATGATATAAAGGAGACCTATAGATGTAAATCAAGTTAGGTGTGTTAAGAGAGAGGGTAATACTACTATGGTGAAGGATAGTGTGATTAAAGATGGAAATTTTCTTTTTCCAGAATTTGTTGAATTGGTAATAGGGGGATTTATCTAGAAGAACAAGAATTGAGGGAGTTAGCATTTGCATGTACACCGTTCAATTATATTAACTAAAGGGACGACTTCAAAAAGGATACATAAGGTAACATGACCTCGATCGTATATCAATTGCGGTTTGAAAAATCTTGGGATTGATTGTGTGCTAGTTGGTTAACTAGATTAGTTAATGAAATCTTGAAATAATGATATCAAATGATTAAAGGAGTAGTACTTTGGTACTTATTTATAAAAATAAAGGTGAGATACAAGAATGCTCATGAGTCACCATGATTTTATGGGAGAGGGTGATGGAGCAAAGGTTAAGATAGGAGAACCAATATAGATGCCTGGAAAGTCAACAATGGTGGCTATTTGATGCTAAAACAAATATTCAAAGGATTTAGAGAGTTTAGCAAGAATCTACATGCAGTCTTTATCGAGATATAGAAGTTGATAGGAATTTAGAAAGCTAGGCCTAGAAGGCACTTTGAAATTATTGAGAGCATGTATTGGAAGCATGACTAGTGTGAGAAGCATTTCTGGTAGATAAGTGAATTTTCAAATCATAGTGGGGCTTCATTAAGGGTCGACACTAAGCATGTATCATTTTATTGTTGTTATATATGAATTCAATCTCAATGTTCAAGAGGAAGTGCCATGATATATGCTAATTGGATAACGTTCAATGTTTAATTGGAATTATGGAGGAAACCTTTGGAAATAAAGTTTAGGAAATCACTAAAACTGAAAGGTTATATGAAATGCAATTTCAATGGAAATAATAGTAAAAATGAAGCTCCAATGGAAACTGATGCCTAGAGATGCCACAATATGATTGTTATCCACTTATCCTCATCCTGGATCATTAAAATAGAAGAAGGGAGAGCTAAATGAAGGCATATATAATAGAATTAGATCTAAGTGGATGAAGTGGAGAGATGTTCCAAGGGTTTATGCAATCAACACATGCCTCTAGGACTTGAAGAAATTTTTTTACAAGACAGATAATAAGGCCCACAATGTTGTATGGTTTGTAGTTTTGAGCTACAAGAAGGGTTGAAGTACATTATATGTGCACGACAAAGATGAGGAGGATGGATAAGTGGCAATTGATAAAAGTAGGAGGGATAAGTTGAGGAACAAGTGTATCATAAAAACCTTAGGAGTTGCATGTGGGTAAAAAGTGATAGATAAACTATTAAGATAATATGGGGATTGTACATTAGAGAGTGGAGGCGACCTTGGTAATGTGAGGGTCTTTTATATTTTGGGGTGAAAAGAAAGTAGGGGAATGTCTACATTCACATGGATGGAAGTTGTGAGGAAGATAGAAAAAACTCATAGTAACAACAAGTATAGCCCTTAAAATGAATTATTGATGAAAAATGATTCTTAAATAAAACTCCAAATAGATGTGATTGTGCTTGAAGCCTTGAATGTTATGTCCATGATAATGATGGAATACAGCAAAATTGTTGACGTAAAAAACCTTGCATCCACCGGTAATACACAAGGCCAGAACAAGGATGAGCTATAATAGTTCTTCACAATAGAGAAAATTAGAGACCCTTCAAGAAATTCTAAATTGTTACTATTTGAGAGGAAATTCAGCCTCAACTCTAGAAGATGTTAATTGGTATTTTAGATTGATATCCATCTCTACAAATACAATATCATGTTCCAGAGTAGTTTTAAATTTTCGGGCTCACTTTTTTGCCGTTGGATTCTGTTTTTGATGAACTTCTGCTAGGATCATGTTCAAGTTATCCTCCAATACTTGACTTTATTCTTGTAATAGATAATGCGATTTTCTCCGTAAAATAAAATTTGCATTCAAAAATTCGTTAAGTCGAGGTTAATTAAAAGAGTTGAATTGATAATATTTTAAAAAGAATAAATTATTAAAGACTAGAATCTCAAAGCATAATTTTATGGCTAACTCTACCTATTATTTTTGTCTCCCGATGACATGGCTAACAAAGCAAAAAAATCCACCACTAAGATGGCATCCCTAACAAATTATGTGAAGGAATTACCCCTCCCCAAATATGTCTCAAACTCTGTTGAGAATAGATGGAAAATTCTTGGAGTCCTCATACGAGAATGTTGTTTTGCTTCAGTTTTTTGGCTGATAATTTGTGCTACAGAGATTAATGCAATTCCTTATATCAGATCTTGCTTCTACCATCTTCAGCTAGATTTATTCCTAGTCTAGGAGAACCTTGAAGGATTGCTCCATGGTTGCATGAGTTTAAACCGAGTAACCAACAAGGTAGGTCTCCCAAGTCCCAACCCACCAACTGGCCTTTCAGTTTTCTTGCAGGCACCTCTCTCTCTAAGTTGGCTTTTTGATGTTTTAGGCACCAATTCAGAAGGTTGATATCATGTTTAACATCCGGTCAAACTTTTTTGTCAAATTTCTTTGTGGAGCTTTATTAATCAGACTTTTGCTCTATTGTCAACCCATCTCGGTGAAGTAAAACTTGTATGATGATGATCATAGAAATAGATTGAGTTGTAGGATTAGATCATCTTTTTTTTTCATAATTTTTTAAATCTTATTTGTTTTAATTTCCTTCATTTAAGTAGATTTTAGGGAAAATTATAAAAACCTCATTTAAGGAGACTTTAATGAAAATTATTTGTTCTAGTTTCATTCATTTAATTAGATTTTAATTTTAGGGCAAATTAAGAATTTAAAATGATAAGGGCTTGCCCTAGTAAGCATAAGTTGAATATTCAAAATTCATTTGATTCTTATTAGAAGATGTTAAGGGTATTTTTAGGATAAAAAGTTGCCGGAGGGGGCTAAATGCAAACGGAGCATAGTCTAGGGCTCAATTTTTTCAAAAAAACGTTGAGGGAGTCGAGGGACCAATATGAAATAACGTGCATAGTTTAGGGGAGGTTTTTATAATTTGCCCTAGATTTTATTTTTGGTGTTTATGGAGGTTTTTATTAATCTCAAAAGGTTTTTATTATTTAAACTTACAATTGGATTAAAAGTTAATTTGTTTATGCGTGGTTGGAATCATTAGTAGTTATTTTGATGGAACTAAGTTGTTTCAAAATCTTTCGATGTGCGAAATGAGTTTTATCAAGGCCCAAGAAGATCTCAGGAGATATTTTTGAGGGATGCATTTCTGTTGTTTTACCCCACGTCTTCTCTAGTTTCGGTTAATCTTTCTCTTGACTCGAATAGTTACCCCTCAGCTCACAAGTCCGAGTCTACTTTCTTTAGATTAAAATCTTCGTATTCTTTGTACATCAAAGTACCAATGTAATTTCTTCAGATTAGATCTTCGTATTCTTTGTACATCAGTTTGCAACTTGGCATCAAAGCTCTAAGATCTCTTTGAGGGCAAAGCTTTATGAGTTTACTGACATATGTGGAGTTTGTCTAGGTCAAATGGAACACCGGATCTTCGAATGGATTCATCAAAGTAGAAGTTGAATTCTACATCTGCAGATCAAATGTGCTAGAATGAAGATTGCAAGTTGAAGATTGAACGATCATGAGTATCAAAACACAAATCGATTGCTGGAGGTCATGCCAGAGGATGGTCATTTGGTGGAGAGCGACTTCTTTGCTGTGGATCCAACAAATAACAAATCACTGTGAATGCTCAAACAGCTAACAGGACAATTGAGGAAGACTCAATGACTGTATGTCTACTTAAGAAAGACCCATTGAGGCAGGACAAGTGAGGGGTCCTCTGAAAATGAGAAGCTTTATCTTGCTATGGGTTAGCAAATCTAATTGTATGAGTAATCTGAAAGGTGCAAGGATATGGTAGGGTGATTGGGCTCATCGTGTGCTTCGAAATGACACCAAGATTGCTTTGATCGAATAAGCAAATCTCAAGGTATGGGCTAAAATGCTAACGGGTCTATTTTAGACATAGCAGTTTGGGTTCAGGTTTTCGTTGGGTTTAAACTTAAGTTAGATGAAAACACTCAGTTTTGCACTGTGACTCTGAGAGATCCCTTTGTGCTTCAACTTAGATTTAATGATTTTTTTTTTGTGTTTACTTTCCCTTCCCTTTTCCCTAGTTCTATGTTAGGGTTAGATCTCTCTCTTAGGTTGATGGATATTCCTAAGCTCATAGAGTCAAGGCTTTATCCCCTTGGTTTGATTTCTTCTGCATCGAGTCATCCCGGTATTGGTCAAAATAATGTCATTAGTAAGTATCTTTTGTAATTATTTCATTTTAGAAAAGTGCATAAATCTAACCTACGTTTTATCAGAAGTTTCAAAATCAATTAGATCGAGCACCTACAGTAGGGCTGCTCCACCAATGACTGGAAGACCTGTAAAAGTTTCCTTTCTTGCTTAGAATAATGATTGAGCTCTTCCAAAGATTCAGTTAATGAGCGGCAAACCTCTTAGTGCGAATTCAAAGGGAGTGAAGTTACCGACTTAACAAAAATTATTTAGGATTTTAGACATCAACTTTATGCAGTAATAGGGTCAATCAAATCGAACTTTTATCGAACCACCTTCTGTTATGTTCAAACTCACCTCTATGGGATCTGGTTTGACGCCTCATTTCCGGTGCTACTGAGTTTGTGGGTCACGATTAACAGTACGGGCTCTGAATTTAGATGGCCCACTATATGTTTTGCAACCCAGTATCTGGGGTCAAGTCCTACTGTAGGATTGTTGGTCAACTCTCATCTCATGCTCCTTTCTTTAGTTATTTGCTTTGTTGATGGTTACATTGTCATCATTTTATTATCACTTTTCTCACATGTTTCTTACGACACGTGCTTGCTTGTTTCTCTACATCATCTGGATGGTTATTTTATATGTGCTATGAACTTATGATTGGACGATGCTTGCTTTCTCATGGTGCAAATACTATACACTTCAGGTATTGTTCTTATTGGGGAGATTGGAGGAACTGCAGAAGAACATGCTGCAGCTTTAGTAAAGGTTGAAAAACTTGTGTCACTTCAGAGTGATTTCAATCAGTTCATATGGCACCATGAATATTTATTACTTTAAATCTTTCTCTTGCCATCCTGTATTTTTTATTAATGGAATGATCTCTCTTTTAATCACAGCTAAGTCTTCCAATTTATTTTGTGAATTTCTATAGAACATGATCAGTAAGCACATTCTTTCATTAATAAGTTAACAAAAAAAGTCCACTTATATTGGAATGAGAATATAATGAATATCACCATAACAAAGTAATGATGCCTGCAATACTGTCATGCAGGAATAGCAGAAAAAATAATTGAATTGTCGATCTTCATATTAGTCCTTCAGTAACAAAATGAGATCTGGTCATGTTGAACTTCTGTCACTAGTTCATAGGCAATTCAACTCGTCTATGTATAATATATTTACATATTTGGAGTAAGTTTTGGTAATCATAACTTGCGATGCACTATTCTATAGCATGTCTAAACTTCTGGAAGATTTTCCACCTGCACATTCATATAAATAGAAATTTGAAATTACAACCTTTGATCATATGCACTTGCATAGAAGAAAGCATGTGTGTGAAACCTCATTAGTTTCGTCTTGGCTAAGGGTATGATGAGATTTGTCTCTCTCCCATTTCTATTGATTTATTTAGGGGACATCAATCAAATTATAATATCAAAGCTTTAAGTCTTAGTCTCCTAGAGTTTTGGTATCTTCCGAAGAAAGCATGGCTGTTAAACCTCATTAGGTTCTTCTTGGCTAAGGGTATGATGAGATTTGGCTCTCTCCTATTTCTATTGATTTATTCTATGGGATATCAATCAAATTTTAATATCAAAGCTTTAAGTCCTAGAGTTTTGCTATCTACCAAAACCAAATTCCTTTAGTGCAGATAATTTCTTCCCACATTTATTGTTAATAATTCATTGTGTTGCAATCAAATGTTTTTTTAAATTTCCCTTTAAAAATGTTTCTTGCATTTTGGCTACTAATTTGGCCAGCATATCAGTTAGAAACAGGAGTCACAAAATAGCAACCCATTCAAGAACCAAGAAACTGACACTTGCCAAAACAAGTACAAGATGTTTTAGTTTATGTTGAGCTAAACAGCAAAAGAAGGAATTATGAAGAACGTTGGAAGTGACTATGAACAAGTTGAATTAGAAGGTGATTCACCATCTTACCACTAACCAAGACAGGGACAAGATCAACAACCACGAGAAACATCCTTCAATCTGAATGCAACCAATGAGCTAAATCCCATGAACCCTTTGGTGTCTTTATGGATCACTCTTTTCTATTCTTTCCTATCCAAACCCAGGTCCCAAAATGGAAAGCCATGTCAAATTGTTTATCACGAATATCATCTGTTCTCTGGTCTAGCTCTCCTCTTTTCGAACTGTCAAACATAATTTGAGACCTCCTCATTGGAGCATGGCTTTGGATTACCATGCAGAATTGCAGATGTCCAAACCATATCCACTGCTCTTTTTGTATTGATTACAAATAAACCCGTAATATATTTTACATCTATTTTGTTCGATTCATCGAGAACTTCGCAACAATGCCTTGTGCACGAAGATTCGATCCTATTTGAGAAGAGATGTACGTTGGTTGTTTTCTAGAGCCGCATCGGTATGATCAATTGCCTGATCGTACGATGATGAAGCTGACATCATTGTGTTATTCTCGTTGAGCTCTTTTCAACGTTTTTTTTTTCCTTTTTTTTGCCGGTAATTTTTTGACAGCCGGTTGGAGAGAGTCCATGTTCGTTATTTTTTATTTTTCGTTTTCGTCCAAACCAATATGTGAGAAATTACATATAAGTCATTTACTGTTGAGTCGTGGTAGTACTTGTGCTCCTGAAGATCAGTCATGTGCATCACAGTGGTTCAAGATCATCTGAAGACTTAGCAGTCCATCTCATGACTTTACACAACAGTGCATCAGACGGCTGCGGTGTGACACCGCACGATGCATATACACACACACACACACACACACACAAATCAACACATTCTAAAACCTCTAGATGGACCAAAACTAAAAAGCTTTATTGACCGTCCATTTGAGCTGTTAATTTGAAGAGCACATTTGATGCATCTAGAGGTTTTAGAATGTGTTATTTTTTGTAGATGTGATATCTAAGGCGAGAGATCATCCTCACAAAGAATAAACAAATTATGAAACCTCTATCCAACGATTATAATGTGTCAAACGTTGTGGCAAAGTAGCGTGTTTCTGGAGAGAGTGTGAGTGAGTCCCTCTGTTGGTGCGACCCTGACGAGTAACATATGCACTGGAGTATTGCAACAAATACAGCGGAGCACAAGATGTGGATGTTAGCGTGCATGCACTGCTCGGCTGCCTAGTGCAAGTGTGCAACATATGCAATGGAGCACCACAATATATGGATGTTAGTGAGCAAACATATGTTAGCTGTGATACATGCACCACCTGAACAATGTATCACAACCATACAAATTAAATCCAACGGCCCACAACAAGTCAATATATGTTAGCTGTGATGCATGCACCGTCCAAATAATTCATGACAACTATACAAATTAAATCGGACGGCCCACAGTGCTCGGATCACACCAACAGGATCACACTAGAGGGGGCCGCTCTCTCTCTCTCTCTATATATATATATATATATATATATATATAGGTGCGGTCTGCGGTCCGCAGCCGTCCGATGCACCACTCTTCAAACTCTCTCTTGCTCGAAATCTCTTTCTCCCTCTCTACGTGGTCCCCCCCCCTTTTACTCTCTCTCTCTCTACGTGCCCGCCCTTTTTTTGCAAGAGATTCCAGAAGAAGCAAAGGCAGACGGGACTCCAAAGCTCCAAAATATGAAGATCCGTTTGTGCATGAGCCAACCATGATGAAATGTGTCATGTCTGCATGAATACCTATCTTGGACTGGGGTGGGTAGCTAGGCAACTCCATAGACCGGATTCAAACTAGCGTTCATATACCTATCAGCATGAATTCCTATCTTGATTGGGGTGGGTAGTCGGGCAAATCCATCGACCGGATCCAAACTAGCATTTATATGGGTCATCCATCCTAATTATTATTAATTATGTGTCATTATTTGCACCCTATTATTCACCAAACTAGCGTTTATATGGGCAACTCCATGTACTAGACCCAAACTAGCATTCATATGGGCCATTCATCCAAATTGTTGTTATTAATTATGGGTGTCACATTGTCACTATTTGCATCACATTATTCCCCAAGTACCACCAATACTAAAATTGATAAAATAGCTTCTCTATCTCCCCCTCTGTTTTTTTTAGTTTTTTAATTTATGTGTAATATTTTTATATAAAAAATTTAATTAAAATTAGGACTCGGCTGGTCGGCCCGTGAGGCGTTGGCCGGACGTGACGGGTTGACCAGTGGGGTACTGTCTGAACACGATGGGTCCGCTTCGATGTCTCTCTCTCAAGGGCAGTTCGCTGGAGGCGGGGTCGCAGCCATCGAAGTTATCAAATGGTCTGACAAGTTATAATTTTATCTGCTAATTAATTTCCTATTCCTTTTGATTTTGGGACCTTGTTTTTTAGTGTTGAAAGTATCAAATGCTCCGACGAAATTTGGGGGTGGAGCCTGGGATGGGGGTTCATCGTCCTAAAATCGAATTGGGAATCTATTGTTGCTGTTGTGGGAGTTGAATTAGTTTTTTAGGTAGAGAGATATACATGACTGCTTCACTTGAACATATTTGGCGTATATGTTCATAAAATGTGTTGCCCATGCTAACTATGGCCGCCGCTGCCAAATGTAGACACAATCGACAAATTTTGCCCCCGTTAAATTTGTTTTGCTGCTAAAAGCGACTTCTGCAATGCTAATAGGTGTGGTTCTGACATTGCCTAACTTATTGGCTCTTGTAAGAACAATACTTAGTGGTTACTCCTGTGCCGCCCAGCCTATGCTATCAAAGTCGGGACTAGTCGGCGACTAGTCCCCAGGCGGCATTTTGCTGACCGATTAATTCCGATTCTGTCATTGCTGGGCGGAATCCCGACTAATCCCCGACTAGACCCGACTAGTCCCCGACTAGCGACTGCCGACTAGTTCCCAGGCAGCATTCTGCAAGCAAATTTTTTTGTTTGAAAGGAGTCTTTGCAAGCAATTTTGTTTGGATTTTTTTATATTGGCTCAAAGTCTTGAGTTGCAAGACTCACAACTATGGCTCTTCCCTGTAATCATTTGTTGAGCACCTGAGAATCTCAGATAAAAACATAGACAAATAATTAGTTTATTTGTTGATATCCATATAACCCTATAATCAAAATTGGGTTCACAGATTAAACATTATCAAACAAATATTGTGATGAACTCTTAGTTCTGAGTCTTCTGACATGAGCATGAAGCCAATATAACTGTGTTTGTTAGACTGTTACTTATGTATTTATACCCATGCTGTGAAGTGTGAAGGTATGTATTGTTATTAACCGACTAGTATCATATACTTATTGACATTTATGCTAGTTCTTATATCATATATGTTTAGGGAGGGGGGGAGGGGTTAGAATAAGTTTTGGCGGACTAGTCCCGAATTAGTCCCGACTAGTCCTAGTCGACCAAGGGCCGACTAGGGCCGACTACCGACTTTGACTGCCTAGCGCCCAGCACACAATTAGATTCAGTGGTCGACGGTGTGGACGCCACCGGCGAAAATGAACGCCGCGAGCGAATGTTGGCACCACCGAATGAATTTTACCACCCCTGCCTAAAGTGTTTTGCTATCAAATGCAGCTGCTGCAGTGCCGAAAGCACGGGCATTACTAGTATATATATAAAGCACTTGATAAGTGCGGGTATTTCGATTTCCTCATTTCCCCTTATAGGATGGGTGTTCCGGATTGGGTGCTCCAAGCCATCATAGCCCGTCGCCTATGAGGTGTTATCATCGTATGGGTGTGATGCCGCACTCCAAATCCGAGCCACCCTGGGTGACGTTGATTCCCGGGCCATGCCCGGGGGTCAGACTAGTATTTAATAACCTGAAACTTCTGAATAGTGTTCCTTAAATTTGTTTTGTTTCATTCCCGTCATCTTATTTTGCTCTGTTTCATAATTGTGCTGTATCTTAATCCTGATGGCTCTATGCCATGCCTTGGATTTCACTGTTTGTCTTTTCGTCATTTTGCATCTTAAGTAAACTGACTTCTGTCAGGAACATGTACCCGGTCCTTGTCATCGACTCATTATACATCTGTCTGGCTCTTTTTACAAGTATAGACTGTATAAAATATTTCTATATGAGACCTAAGTGCCCTATTGGAAAAGAAACTCCAAAAGGGCTGTCTTTTGGAGTATTGAATATGTGGTTTAAAATCTTCGTTTGCCATTTTTCTTTTCTTTTTTGTACATTTTGCTTGCTCTATTATTTCATACCTAGTTGATCTCTCGACTGTTGAAGGAATATATTCTTCTAGCGTTGATACCACTTCATTGCAATTACATGAATGTTTCTTTGTTTGATTCCGGAGGTTGGCTGGTTGGCATGAATATTTACAGCCTCCGGTGTTGGGATTCTATGATAGGGAAATGAGGGACCATATTCATTTTGCATGTCTATAGTTATTTCAGTCAAGGCGTTCTGGGCCTCTGGCGCCTATCTGTGAAATCTATGGGATGCCTCTTCTGTGATCACAGTTTTTTAATCGTTGCAGCTTTTAGAATACAACTCATATGCTTCCTATACTGTAGAAGCACAATAAGTGATTTTCAATATCCATTCCTTTTCTCTAAACCTGAATTGGCTGTTGATTGGGAAATTTTATGTGTAATAATTATTAGAAGTCGGTTAATAATTTGTACCTGGCTTTATTTGGAGTTATTATACTGCTTATAAGGAAAAATGATGTTTATATATTACTCATGTCTCAGCATATTTTCTTTTTATGTTACTTTTTAAATTTTAGTGATTTCCTATGCTTGATTTTGATTTCACATGTTCCTTTTTTTCTGAACAAAACAGGAAAGTAAAACTGAGAAGCCTATTGTTGCATTCATAGCTGGACTTACTGCACCACCAGGTCGCCGCATGGGTCATGCTGGAGGTGCGTAAGATTTAGATTAAGTGATTCCGTTATGTCTAGTATCTATCTTCACGTTCTGTATGCTTTGAAAGTTTTGGATAAATTTGTTCTATGTATAAAAGGAAAACAAAACATCATTGGTCTACGCAAAAAGTGCTCTGGAAAGGGCACACAGTCTGCCATTTCTCTGGGAGTATGAAGGTTGGAGACTGATGATTACTTGGAAAATGTAGCAAAAATATGAGATCTAATAATTAGGAGAGTGCCATAATTTTTTTTTTCTATTTTTGTTTTGAATTTTTTAGATGCTTTTATTGTGTCCAACAGACTGCATCAATTGCTGCTATTTGTTAATGTCAGATCACTTTGCTTGGGTGCTCCTTGACTTTCTTGAATAGTAAGGTGTGAATACATTTAGCCCTTAACAGAAATGACTGGCGCAGAAGGATTCAGAAAGCCGACCATAAATAGATGGGATTAGGCTCGATGGTTTTGCTTATGGAAGTAACGGGTATGTACAATAAAAAAAATAGTATGTGATATATCAAAACAACACCATCATGGAGCGCTATACTGACTTACCAGTTGTTCTT
>OX393557.1:17877678-18015178 GCA_947650365.1 Chamaelirium japonicum | reverse complement strand
TACCGCATGTCCAACCCTATGACCCTACCTACTTTATTCAGATTATGCACAGGTGGTGGTTCATATCCCATCATACGCACACGGGTCCCCTACCCATGCCCGTGGGTAGTCGGTCCTCCCTCTAGGAAGACGACCTCAAATGAGGCAGTGTTTCAACCAGTCTCTCTACCGTGACTGCCAGCCCTCGTTACTCTATGGTAACTCGGCTGCACCATGTGTCCCATGGTCACTACGATTCAGTTTCAGTCATCAATATTTACAATAATATATATACGAAGAATTTACCGGTTTGCATGCATCCTACTGTAAAACTAGATTGAAGCTGACTACTTTCGATGCTATAAAGAATACTACCCAGGTATTATATACGATAAAAGAAAATACATATATTTTCAGGGTTCGTTCAGGAGCAAGGGATAGTATGCCCACCTCCCACATGCAGTATCGGTCATCCCGCCTGCATGCATTGGACATACTATAACCACATGCAATGTTTTTCTTATTTAGTTATCTACTACACTACACATACGATCACAGTTCGCCCTAACTAGAGTAGGGTCAATCGTATTCACCTGTATTACGCTCGGTGATCCCCAAATGTCTCGCCGGTGGTTTCGGTGCTCCACCAAAAAATCAAACTGCCAAGACAGTCAATGTAAACAAAGGTTATCATTGTTAATCAGCATCTAAACTCATCTTTCAATGGTTGGCCATGAGAAGAGGGATTCAAAGGATCCGATTTCACTAGAGTCCGACATCGATTGGAGGGTTTCGGGTCAAACCACATACATCGGTCACATGGCTGGGTCACTAAGATAAAATGGTTTCTAGAGTTACCCTCTAGGTTCATCATCTAGGTCTCGATATTCTGAGTATGATGCCGCTGATTTCATCCGAATCCGAATTCAGACGGACAAACGGCGATCAAACCATGGTACCATAACTCAATCGAGATTATGAGTAAAACAGGGTATTAAACAGTATAATTATGATACCCAACAGGTAGGATTTTTCGAGCTAATCGTAATGGCGCTGGTTTCGTCCGATTCCGAGTTCGGACAAAGAAATAGCGGCCGAACCAAAATCTGTTGGTTCGCGGGTCTGGTTTAAGTGAACCAGGCAGGTTCACTATGCTGGGCCGGGTTAGCAGAGCAGCCAGGTCAGGTCTGGGTGGTCAGGTCGGGTTTGCAGTGGTCGGGTCGGTCTGAGGTCTGTCGGGTCGGGTCTGCAGTCTTAATATCAAAATGGCTTAGGCAGACCGGTTATTTACCGGGTCTGCCACTCCCTTTTTCTTCCCCACGCGAACCAGAGGCTGCATGAGTGATTTTCTTCCACGGTGGTGACAACGGGGTGGCCGGGTTTGGGTGCGCCGGCGGTGCCCGGCCTGTCTCCCCCGCATCGCCCCCACGGAGGAGACATGGGAGGAGGCGACCGGAGCGCTGTCGGAGCCCCGGAAGGCATTTGCCGGAGGGGTTCGTGCGGGTGGTTGGGTCGGCCTGGGGATGCACCGACGGTCTCTGGCAGGGCTTGGGTATTTGTCCTCCCGATGAGGACCGGAGGTGGGGTCGCGGTAGCATTCTATACCCGAGTGGGCCTCGGCCAATGGAGGAGGGAACGGTGGAGATGGGTTGGGTCACGGAGGAGGAGAGAAGGAGAATGGCTAACCTTGGTTCGGTGCTCGCCGGAGTCGGGGGAGGAGGTGAGCCACTACTCCTCTCTTTCTACTTCTCTCTCTCTCTCTCTCTCTCTCTCTCGATCTCTCTCTCTATCTCTCTAAATATAAGTATTATTACCTTCCTTCTCCCTCTCTTAATTTGTCATTCTTGCTCTCTCTCTAGGTTCTTCGTAAGGACATAAGTACAAAAGTAGGTTGTTATGGTGGTAATTAAAGAAGGTTTAAAAGATCAGGTTGTTAATGTAACATCCCCAAAAATATTAATGATTTAATATAATTTAAAACTATATAATAAGAATTTTTGATACAAAATTTAAAATAAAAAAAACAGACTGTGCCATTGTGTCCGTCTCGTCGAAACGATTAAAAACCATATATAAACTTTTTCGTTTTGAACTCATTTAAAGCATTAAAAATTTGAAAAAAGATTATATATATATGGGTAAACATAAATAGCCAATAAAAGGATTTGAACCCAAGACCTTTTTATAAATTCTTAAAACAATTTCCTCTAACCAAAAATCCCTTAAGACTTTTCTGTTCAAATATAATAAAAATAACTGTTATTCTATAAACCAGAATACCAAGCGTCATCTGACCGTTCGTTTCCAATTGAACGGCCAGAATACGAAACAAAGCAGGGAATACCAATCGACATCTGTGACCGTTCGTTTCCAAATCGAACGGCCAGGATATGAAATGACCGATTTGCAATAAAGCCCCCGGGACTCTTTGTATTCCCGGATGACCTATATAAACCCCCCCTCCCACAGATATCTGCACACAAGTCCTCGCGACCAAGCGGGCCCCACCACCCGCAGCCGACCACCCTCCGCCGCCGCCGCCGACCGCCGGCCGTCGCCGCCGGCCACCCGTCGCCGGTCGCCGCCGCCCGTCGCCGGTCACACCGCCGGCCGCAACCCGCCGCCACCATCGGTTAGTTTTTAAATATTATTTAAAATTATAGATGGGCTAAAAGCCCATTAACAGTAATTTATGTAATTAGGCCGAAGCCCATTAAGCCTTTAAGCCCAAAAGAAAAATTGATAAAGCTACACTGTTTTTAATAACCAAAGCATTATTACTAAATACAACCAGACCTTTTTACTAAGGGCAGACCACCCAATAAAAATATGTGAAAGCCGACTATTTTGGCCATATCGGGAGCAAACGAACTCCGAATTGAGTTCCATTTGCGGTCACGGGTTCCTAATAAAAAGCTCTACAAAATGAATATAAATTTAAAAATATTTTGGAATTGACCAAAATGCCCCTAAAGAAGAAAACCCATTAGTTCACATCGAAAAATGTTGGAAAAATCCTGAAAAGATTTAGGATAAAAACTAACTAATTATTAGTAACATATTTGCAGGTTTTGAGTGTACTAAAGCTTCCTTATCAGGAGTAAGAGTTTGCAACGGTTCAGGTAGGGGATTTAAACTCAGTTTATTCATGCTAATTATATGCTATAGAATGTCGGTAATTTGATATGGAATGGTAAATTTTGAAATAAGTAATCACTTGTCTGGGTGTGGGGCTAGCCCTGGCTGAGGCCAAAAAGTTTCCTGGGTGTGGGGCTAGCCCTGGCTGAGGCCAAAAAGTTTCCTTGGTGTGGGGCTAGCCCTGGTAGAGGCCAAAAAGTTTCCTGGGTGTGGGGCTAGCCCTGGCAGAGGCCAAAAAGTTTTCTGGGTATGGGACTAGCCCTGGCTGAGGCCAAAAAGGTTCCTAGGTGTGGGGCTAGCCTTGTTGCGGATAAAAAGTTTCCCGGGTAAGGACTTGAGATTCCTACCCTAACCGGAAGGGCCAAAAAGGGAATCGGGTGATTAATGTTTTAATTATTTGCTTTTCGTAGTCATGTTTACTGCTTTCAATACATATTATTTAGCATGAACAAAACTAAGTCATTGGTGAGTCAGTGGATAGAACTCACCCCCCTACAGATGATGTGCACCCTACAGAGACAAACCCTGCAGTACCCGAAGAGGATGAGGAGCGATCGGGGGTCGACCCAGAAGGAGTTGAAGACCCACTCTACACACCTTTCTATGACGATGACGGGGCTGGATTATGATTTGTCAATATGGAAAGTCTTAGCTTTAGGCTTTCGATTTCGATAAATTGTATGAAACAATGATGTTTTAATAGATTGGCTCAGTAATTTCCATATTTGATGGAATTTATTTATATCAAGTTTTTATTCCTAACACCCCAGTATTATACGGGTTGAATTAATCCGTAAAATATCGGGGCATTACAACTTGGTATCAGAGCCTAGGTAATAGATCCTAGGAATTAGAATTATTAGCAAGAAGGACATTAGTGGGGTAGTCATTTAACCTAGAGCACAAGTTAGGTTCATGTGAATTAGATCTAGAAACACCTAACCCTAGAGGATTAAGACATTGATGACCTAAGATAATTAATTTCTAAAACAAAGTATATATACCTGAACTTAAATTTAGGATCTCTTTTTTAAATATGTTATAATAGCTTTCGATACGTAAGTCTGAGACAATAACATTGGACGCTGAAAAGTTAGTCAATCTAGAAGACAATATAGGTGCATCAAAAATTAGAACGTATGATAAAGAGAATTGAGAACTAACTAGAATTATAGGATGCCTCTTTTATATGATGCATCTTCGTAACGATATGAAAACATAAGAAGGTGATATAAACCCGAGTAGAAACTCGATTAGGGTGAGAAATCTCTAAGGAGTAATTTAATTTAAGCTCCTATCTCCTAAGACCTCTTTTTGAAAACACGTTACTACAGTATCTTAGCAGAAATAATGATCATCCGAAAGAAACGATTCTTAGGACTTAGACCTATTTTCTGTGTAACCTGAAACCTATCCAAAGTAGTAGAACCATACCTAGGTTAATCAATCTAGATGAGAGTAGGTTAACTCAGAAATTAGATTTATGTACGCCAATTACTCGGAAAAAAAAAAATTTGTCCATGATAGCCCTATAAAAACTAAGATATTTCTTGGATGAAAGCTACAATCGAGAAGTCCAATGGACTCCAACCTCAAGCAGTTAGCAATATACAAATGATTGACACAAATAAGTAAAGTTTTAAATATAGTCGAGTTGAATGTAGAATACTAGTCATATCCTAGTATTTAATTGTTACAAAAATATGGTGAGATCTGGGTTGACTCATTAGTGCATAGAGAACAGATTTCAAGTACATAATTGACTTAAAAAATTATAACATGTACTGTGATAATTAGGATTGAGGTTAATCATCATTTCTCGAATTCGAGTTCAATGGAAAGGGCTACTTAGGAAAGGGCTGCCTGGAGTTAGGTGGAGCCATTCCATGGGAAAAAGGGCTGCCAACTGCTAGTGTGGAGCCACCTAAGGCGGAGCCGCCTAGGATTTTGACTTCGAGATCATGACTTACCTTTGCATCTTAAATGATCAGAGTGAAATAGTTTGAAGTTTTTAATAGTAAAAAAGAAAACAATTAAATTACCTGGACCCTCAGGCCAACATAGGACTTGCACCTTAGAAGGTTTTTTTTTATAAAAATACTCATCACAAACTTACTTAAGTTTTATCAGAGTTTAGCCAGATATGAGAAAAAAAAAAGGGTAATCGAAGTACAGATGTGAAATTAAGAACTTCAAGGAATTGGATACAAGTTAGAAAAGGAAAAGCAATAGAAAACCAGAGTCTTGGCATAGACAATATTGGACTAAGATTTCGGAACAAATTAACAGTTACTGATGCTCCTTATTTACGAGAAGATATATTAACAGAAACTCATCGGTCAAAATTTTCTATTCACTCAATCTAGGCCTTATTTCCGTCCTGTCCAACAAGGATCTGTGGATCACGCTGCTCAAAGAGTACTTGGCATGACTTTCGCTGTATCGACTAACAATGATGTCATCAAAGTATGAACTATTTCAAACAATATAGCAGTAACTACGAAAAGACTTAAATTCGTAAGATCAATTCCTTTAGATCCCGACACAAATCATATATATTCAACTGAGGACAGAACTAACAGGATACACCCTAGTCATCACGACAACAATTAGTGTTAATCCTGAAACTTTCTATTAAATACCATAGGATATACTACTTATAAGTTATGAGCATCCATTTTTACCTCCTTTAGGAATAAAGTATATATAGCCATTAATAAGTTTCTCGACGGCTGTCAAGATCAAACGTTTTCGGATTCCAATATCTCAACCGTCCCAAACTAGATCGCTAGAATTGCCCCAACTCTCAGGCTAACTCTATTCTTATATCACTGTGGTTCCTGGTGCATACAGTAACCAGGTACAGTTGATGTGTGAGTAGAGAAAGTCAGGAAAATTTTATTCTCAAACCCTAGAATTTATTGCCTTATTGAATCCTATAAATAAGACACCCAAATATGTTACTAATTAACTCTTAGGAGAAAAGATTAATATTAGAATGGAAAGATCTACTATCAGAGATTTCAAGATCAATAAAGTAATATAAAAACTCCAAAAGGTTATCGATTAAAATTTTCTATTCAAATTATATTAACAAAGTGAAAGGAGTAAAATTTGAGTGGTCGAAATCCAGTGAGAATACATTCCAAGAACTAAAGAAGAAACTCACTATAGCTTCGATTTGGACAATACCAGAAAATGGGAAGAAGTATACACTTTACACGGATGAGTCTCATATAGGGTTAGCAGGTATACTTATTGTAAGACGGTCAAGTAGTGGCTAAAGTACATCTAGTCTTTCAAGTAGCCATATGAGTCTGATCCTTCTCATATTTAGAAAATAAAATCATTCAATCAGATACATAATACGTGGGAGTACTTGTGAAGGTTTTAAACACCAAAGATAAATTATTGCGAACCAAAATTATACGATTGGTAAAAGTATTATGGAAACTTCACAATAAGGAAGAAGTTACTTGGGAATTGGAGACAGAAATAAATTTGTTCGACAACTAAGGTAAATACTTTAAATTTTGAGGACGAAATTTTTATTAGGGGTAGAGAATGTAACATCCCCAAAAATATTAATGATTTAATATAATTTAAAACTATATAATAAGAATTTTTGATAGAAAATTTAAAATAAAAAAAAACGGACTGCGCCATTGCGTCCGTCTCGTCGAAACGATTAAAAACCATATATAAACTTTTTCGTTTTGAACTCATTTAAAGCATTAAAAATTTGAAAAAAGATTATATATATATGGGTAAACATAAATAGCCAATAAAAGGATTCGAACCCAAGACCTTTTTATAAATTCTAAAAATAATTTCCTCTAACCAAAAATCCCTTAAGATTTTTCTGTTCAAATATAATAAAAATAACTGTTATTCTATAAACCGGAATACCAAGCGTCATCTGACCGTTCGTTTCCAATCGAACGGCCAGAATACGAAATAAAGCAGGGAATACCAATCGACATCTATGACCGTTCGTTTCCAAATCGAACGGCCAGAATATGAAACGACCGATTTGCAATAAAGCCCCCGGGACTCTTCGTATTCCCGGATGGCCTATATAAACCCCCCCTCCCATAGATATCTGCACACAAGTCCTCGCGACCAAGCGGGCCCCACCACCCGCAGCCGACCACCCTCCGTCGCCGCCGCCGTCGGCCGCCGCCTACCGCCCGCCGCCGCCCGCCGCCGCCGGCCACCCGTCGCTGGTCGCCGCCGCCGCCAGTCACACCGTCGGCCGCCACCCGCCGCCACCATCGGTTAGTTTTTAAATATTATTTAAAATTATAGATGGGCTAAAAGCCCATTAACAGTAATTTATGTAATTAGGCCGAAACCCATTAAGCCTTTGAGCCCAAAAGAAAAATTGATAAAGCTACACTGTTTTTAATAACCAAAGCATTATTACTAAATACAACCAGACCTTTTTACTAAGGGCAGACCACCCAATAAAAATATGTGAAAGCCGACTATTTTGGCCATATCGGGAGCAAATGAACTCTGAATTGAGTTCCATCTGCGGTCACAGGTTCCTAATAAAAAGCTCTACAAAATGAATATAAATTTAAAAATATTTTGGAATTGACCAAAATGCCCCTAAAGAAGAAAACCCATTAGTTCATATCGAAAAATGTTGGAAAAATCCTGGAAAAATTTAGGATAAAAACTAACCAATTATTAGTAACATATTTTCAGGTTTTGAGCGTACTAAAACTTTCTTATCAGGAGTAAGAGTTTGCAACGGTTCAGGTAGGGGATTTAAACTCAGTTTATTCATGCTAATTATATGCTATAGAATATCGGTAATTTGATATGGAATGGTAAATTTTGAAATAAGTAATCACTTGTCTGGGTGTGGGGCTAGCCCTGGCTGAGGCCAAAAATTTTCCTGGGTATGGGGCTAGCCCTGGCTGAGGCCAAAAAGTTTCCTGGGTGTGGGGCTAGCCCTGGTAGAGGCCAAAAAGTTTTCTGGGTGTGGGGCTAGCCCTGGCAGAGGCCAAAATGTTTCCTGGGTGTGGAGCTAGCCCTGGTTGAGGCCAAAAAGTTTCCTAGGTGTGGGGCTAGCCTTGTTGCGGACAAAAAGTTTCCCGGGTAAGGACTTGAGATTCCTACCCTAGCCGGAAGGGCCAAAAAGGGAATCGGGTGATTAATGTTTTAATTATTTGCTTTTCGTAGCCATATTTACTGCTTTCAATACATATTATTTAGCATGAACAAAACTAAGTCATTGGTGAGTCAGTGGATAGAACTCACCCCCCTACAGATGATGTGCACCCTACAGAGACAAACCCTGCAGTACCCGAAGAGGATGAGGAGCGATCGGGGGTCGACCCAGAAGGAGTTGAAGACCCACTCTACACACCTTTCTATAACGATGACGGGGATGGATTATGATGTGTCAATATGGAAAGTCTTAGCTTTAGGCTTTCGATTTCGATAAATTGTATGAAGCAATGATGTTTTAATAGATTGGCTCAGTAATTTCCATATTTGATGGAATTTATTTATATCAAGTTTTTATTCCTAACACCCCAGTATTATACGGGTTGAATTAATCCGTAAAATATCGGGGCGTTACAGTTAACCCCTTAATTCCTAATAAAGAGGAATGAATAAAGGAACGGAGGATTTTGGGCTTATTACTCCAAATCTTGCTTGATCCTCCCCATCTTTATTTCAACTTTTAAAACCTTAGGGAGGGATACCTATGAGCCTTAAAGCCAGCTAGGAGGTTAGAAGTCAGGTCTTAGGGTTGGTCGGGATCGATCCCGTGCCCTGAAGTGAGCTCGGTAGGAACCCGGGTGCGATTCATATACCTACGGGTTAAAAAGGATAATTAGCCATAACTCACAAATCGGATGTCTGAATTGGGACTAAGAGGATTCGTTGGAAAGCTCTTGTTGACATGAACGCGTCGGCGCTTGATACACAATTTTCTGACTTATGGATCTCTCGAAAAGAAAAAAATACTCAAAAATTTAAAATAGCAAGTACTAATCACCCTGGTATCGGATCGACCCCAGCTAAGGCTCGTTGAAAAGGTCTCTTAGATCCCCACCCAACATATCCAGCCTTGCTGCGATCCGATTAACTGACCTTCCGTGGTAAATAAAACAATGTCAAATGTCAGCTAATTTATCGATATTCCAGGGTATAACTACCGAACTGCCAAAACTAGCTGCGCATACACCCGTTTATTGCACGGGACGCGCCATTGCGACCTGTTCGAAGCCATAGCAAAAGTGAACATAAAATATTTTATGGGTTTACGACTTATTCTTCCAGAACAAGCCAAAAGAAAATAGTCTGACTAAGAATGACGAAAATACCCAAGGCGAACTTTTATTATTCCCAAATTTAACACCATAGGTGTACACAGACCGCCTACAGCCTAAGCACCGACCAGGCCGAGACGGGGCTGAGCGACTTCGCGGTGCTGGACCAGCGCGCTGGTGGCATCGCACCTCAATACGCAGTCGGAGACGTCGAAGCAGCTGGTGTGCTTCGACGACCTTAGCTTCCCCTTCTGCTCCTTCTGCGGGTTGTTCCTCCCTGGCTCCCACGACTACCACGACGACAGCGATGATGGCAACAACAGTGACCTCCGGAGCCTGACACGGCCAGTGTCGGCGTCGGCATTGACGCCTGTAAGCGCAGAAAAATATTCGGATCATCTTTATTGCAAGCACACGAAGATTACAAATGCCAGGACCTGGGGACTCGGGGTTGGTGAGCCGGGTGCGGCGAATATTTGATCAAGAGATTGTGGGAGAGATCCTCTGGAGGGTCCCTTTGATCCGCATCTCTACGTGGTATTTGTGCGAGAGCTTTGAAGGAGTTGCCCAGGATAGAGGTCTTTACAGGGTGAGGATTTCTTGAGAGGCTAAGGAATATCCACCGTTGCTTTTTATCCCTTTTGTGCTTCGCGCTTTCTCGGCTAGAGGATTTTTGACTTCGTTCCTCGGTCTTCATGTTTTTCTCGCTCCTTGCTAGACCTCGGCGTCCTTAATCGTCGGTTCGTGGCGTCGATCATGCTTTTACTTTTGGTTTTTTGCTTTAGGCGTCTGGCTCTGGCTTTGCTTTGGTGTAGCTCTGGCGTCAGCGTAGCTTTGGTGTTTAGCACTTGAACGTAGAAGGGATAGAGACTTGCGATGTTTTTATTCTTCTGGACTTCGCATCGTATCGGCTAGAAGTATGTTGCTTTGCTCGTGATCCTTCGTAGTTGCTTGGCTTCAGCACGTGCGTAGCTTTAGCGCGGGCGTAACTTTGGCTTTGCTCTGGCTTTAGCTTTTGGCTTCTTGCGTCTGGTTCTGGCTTAACTTTATCTTTGACTTTAGCTTCTTGCGTCTGGCTCCGGCGTAGCTCTGGTGTCGGCGTAGCTTTGGCGTATAGCTCTTGAACGTAGAAGGCGTAGAGGCTTGAGGTACTTTCGTTCTTCCGGACTTCACGTCGTATCGGCTAGAAGTGCATTACTTTGCTCGTGATCCTTCGTAGTTACTTGGCTTCAGCACGTGCGTGGCTTTAGCGCGGGCGTAGCTCTTGCTTTGCTTGGTTTTGGCTTTGGCTTTGGGCTTTAGCGCGGGCGTAGCTCTTGCTTTGCGGTGCTTTCGTTCTTCTTTATTCTTCTGACTTTATTTCGGTGGCGACGGTTGTGGCATCGACTTTGGTTTCTCTTCTTCTCCGGCCTTATTTGGCTTTGATCGGAGTCGAAGGCTTCTTTTGAAGACGACAAGGGTAGCACCAATCTCTGTGCGACAGATGTGGCGTCGACTTTGCTTCTCTTCTTCTCCGAGCTTCTTTGGCGTGATCGGAGTTGAAGGCTTCTTTTGAAGACGGCGAGGGTAGCACCGATCTCCGTGCGATGAATATGGCATCGGCTTTGCTTCTCATCTTCTCCGGGCTTCTTTGGGGTGATCGGAGTCGAAGGCTTCTTTTGGAGATGACAAGTATAGCACCGATCTTCGTGCGACGGTTGTAGTGTCGGCTTGACTTCTCTTCTTCTCCAGGCTTCTTTGGTGTGATCGGAGTCGAAGGCTTCTTTTGAAGACGACAGGGATAGCACCGATCTTTGTGCGACGGTTGTAGCGTCGGCTTGACTTCTCTTCTTCTCTGAGCTTCTTTGGCGTGATCAAAGTGAAGGCTTCTTTTGAAGACAGTAAGGGTAGCACCGATCTTCGTGCGACGGTTGTAGCGTCAGCTTGACTTCTCTTCTTCTCCGTGCTTCTTTGGCGTGATCAGAGTCGAAGGCTTCTTTTGAAGACGGCGGGGGTAGCATCGATCTCCGTGCGACGGTTGTAGCGTCGACTTTCATTGATGAAGACGGCGGGGATAATACCGGTCTTCGTATGACGGTTATAGCATCGGCTTTTGTTGATGAAGACGGCGGGGGTAGCACCGGTCTTCGTGCGATGGTTGTAGCGTCGATTTTTATTGATAAAGACGGCGGGGGTAGCGCCGGTCTTCGTGCGACGTTTGAAGCGTCAGCTTTCGTTGATGAAGATGGATGGGGTAGCACCGGTCTTCGTGCGACGGTTGTAGTATCGGCTTTTGTTGATGAAGACAACGGGGGTAGCACCGGTCTTTGTGCGACGGTTGTAGCATCGGATTTTGTTGATGAAGACGGCGAGGGTAGCGCCGGTCTTCGTACAACGGTTGCAGCATCGGCTTTTGTTGATGAAGATGGCGGGGTAGCACCGGCTTCAGGCCTTCTTCTCCAAGCTTTTTTCTTCGTGCGAGGAGTCGACGCCTTTGTTGAGGACGACAGGGGGTTGTCGGCTTTGATCTGCTTCTTATGGCGTCTTCAGAGTTGATGAAGATCATTGGAGACGTCGGGATGCTGACGACTCTGGGCCTTCTTCTCTAAGCTTTCTTCTTCGTGCGAGGAGTTGAAGCTTTGATCTTTGAGTGCAAGGCTTCTGCTTTGATGAGGACTTGATGGGCTAAGTATTCCCGTAGGACGCACTTGCCATGCCTCGTGAAGCCTTCAGCCTTCAAGCGTTGGAGCTCCTTTTTGCAGAGCCTTTTCATCTTCAGCTTTCGACCTTTGATGCCTTCCCCTACCCCTTCTATTTATAGGCAAAGGGGAGAGGTTGGGAGAGATATGGCTGCAATCTTTTAGTTGTATCTGCTATCTCCCCCCATAACCATCAAGATATTGTTCCCTTATTTGGGGGGGAACAACCTTGATCCCTTCCTTTTTTGTGGGGATGGCTATTGGCAAGATGTGACTGTTGGAATCTAATCCGGGTCAGAGGCTCGCAGCGGAAGCGATTTGGCGGTCGAAAGACCGTTCATGGTGCACGTTACACGATTTAATTTTTCACAGAAACTAATCTACATATGTGTGCATGTGTATGCACGAGAATCGAAAACCCCTAACGGCAATCTAGCGTAATGATTAACTAGCATGGATGCAAATCATAATGCTCGCTAGATCTACATGTTAGATTACACATACCTTTCGTACGGATCTTTTAACCGCGGAGGATTGTCTTCTTTGTCGATGGAGACGGAAGATCGTTCGCGAAGATGCCGACGGTACGAATGGAGATGTTACCTTCTTGTTCAACCGATCTCACACGATGCACGGAACGTCGCTCTCGGATCTCTGAGTGCCTCCGAAGAACGACCCTTCTCCTTCTTCAGAACTCCACGCGAGGAAGACGAAGTAGCAAGCGGGAAACGGAGAGAGATTAGGGAGAGAACTAGAGAGATGAGAGAGAAGGGGGTTCGGTTTCTCTAGTGCATGGGGCCGGCGCCCATAGGTGCCTTTATAGGGCCGGCCAACACCCCTTGGATAAGGATCCAAGGGGATATTAACCCCCTCTCATTATCTCTCCATTATCTCCCTTTTATCTCTCCGCGTATTTATCCGTTTTCCCACTTTTTAGGGCTCGATTTTAACCGATTTATCGCCCCATCCCTATCTATATGGCCGGCCCTATAGATGAGGGATTCTTATCCCTACATCATAGGGCCGGCCCTAGTGAGGTGTCCCACCACTAGGGTCGGCCAACAGTGAGGTCCGGCAGAGTGAGGTTTTTACCAAAACGCCCCGACGCCTCATTTTGACCATTTCTAGCGTGCGATACCTAACGGCCATTACTTAAGTGATATCTACTAGTTACTTACTATTAACTGAGGCCACCGGAAGGTGCCTCTAGCAAAGTCAACTAGTCAACTCGCAACATACCCCGGTGCATCGCACCTATGCAGCGAAGTTCACTTATGGCTAGGGATTACTACATACGACTCTGTACTAATCCCGGGCTCAACCCTTAGTACTCGTATGTAGTTACGCATCTACCGTGCTCTAGTGCCAAGCACACACGGAGCGTATACTTCTATCTTCCTCATGCTTATGGTGTTCCGAGGAGACGGTTCAAGAACCGTACATAATGTTGATAAGGTGGAACCATCAGGGACCGGGGTTCATGGCTTCCAACTCAAGCTCGATCGACACACTACCCGAGTGTACCATCGATCCTCTGAGCTCGAGTTAACCTGCGTAGCCACCCAGAGTGCGACGCAGGCTGCACTCCAATTCACCCAGACTTACTATGTTCTCCATCATACCCCTGCTCTCCGCTTAGTAGTGGTAAACCCGCTGTCCCTCCACTTGATGCCATGATTCACTTCGAGCGGTGAAGACTACCGTCAGACTCGAACGATCATATGACTTGGTTCCTTCCAGGTTGACCTATACATCGTACCTCTGATTACCCCGTCGAGTAATCAAACCCGGTCAACAGTCAAACTGATGACCACCAGGCCTGGGTTTAGTACAGTGTAAGTCACACCAAGGAACGCACCTCCCATCAGGGGTGTGGATGGCCTGCAGGAGTGACACGCTAATGCAACGCCAGCCGGGTAACCCAGTACACCGTGGTTTTGGATCACTGCATATGGACCCTCACACATTGGTGCGCCAAAGCACCACGCAACTGGTTAGTCCATCAGACGTGGCTCCTCAGGGTTTAGGACCGTTTTACCCTAAGCAGAAACACGGCTTAGTGTACCAGTGTCTGCTCACTGATCTGTACACCGTGTTAGTTCCGTTCAACCACAGACACTGTGCCTGGTGATGACCATGGTGAAGACATCCCATGAACTGTCATCGCCAACAGCTTAACATGATGAGGCGACCAACCTGATCATAGCTGCGAACTTATTTAGGTTATACGGGACCAATCCACTTAGTCTTCAACTCAGTGGACTACCATATAACCATGGCTCTCTGTTCTCTAAAGAACACGTAACTATGTTACGCACCTATATGCATCTCATATATTAATAACTATCAATCTTTATTAGACCAAAACATAAAGTTTTACAAACTTAGAACACATCAATCCTAACAATCTCCCACTTGGTCTAGCGAAGCAAAACGGTTTTGACTCCCATCGCGTCCACATGTCGCTCGAATGCCTTGGTAGGTATTGCCTTTGTGAAAGGATCAGCAATATTATCTGTAGATGCAATCTGCGTCACCGCTACTCGCCCTTGCTTTTGAAACTGCCGAATCAAGTGGAACTTGCGCTCGATGTGCTTCCCCTTTTGGTGATGTCTTGGCTCCTTGGCTTGTGCTACCGCCCCACTATTGTCGCAGTAAAGCACAATAGGTAACTGGGCCTCTGGTACACATCCCAAATCCGTAAGGAATTTCTTGAGCCATACCGCTTCTTTGGCTGCCTCGCACGCTGCAACGTACTCAGCCTCAGTGGTAGAGTCTGCGATGCATTTCTGCTTCACACTCTGCCAACTAACCGCTCCTCCTCCTAGCATAAACACAAAACCTGATGTCGACTTTCTGGATTCCAAATCTGACATAAAGTCAGAATCTGTATATCCAATCGGCGTCAGTTCTTGTCCAGTGTAAACCAACTCATAGTCCCTTGTTCTACGAAGGTACTTGAGTATACACTTCACAGCTGTCCAGTGATCTGGACCCGGATTCGACTGAAACCGACCCATCATGCCTACTGCGAAACAGATATCAGGCCTTGTACAATGCATAGCATACATTAGACTACTTAATGCCGAAGCATAAGGTATCTTCTGCATTTCTGCTCTCTCCTCAGGTGTCTTAGGACATTGATCCTTAGACAGTTTTATGCCATGTCTAAATGGCACAAAACCCTTCTTGGAGTTTTGCATGTCAAATCTAGCCATAACCTTATCTATATACGCAGCCTGTGACAGCGAGAGAATCCTGTTCTGGCGATCACGTGTTACCTTGATCCCCAAAACATAACTCGCTTCACCTAGGTCTTTCATATCGAACTGTGTTGACAACCAGACCTTTACCGTTGATAATGTTCCTACATCATTTCCAATGAGCAGAATATCATCTACGTAAAGTATCAAATATACTACTGTGGTCTTATCAGTCCTCTTGTATACACATGGTTCATCCTCGTTTTGAGTAAATCCATATGACTGGATTGCCTGATCAAAACGGATGTTCCAACTTCTAGATGCTTGCTTTAGTCCATAAATGGACTTCTGCAACTTGCAAACTAGATGTTCCTGACCCTCTGACTCAAAGCCTGGTGGCTGAATCATATAAATGTCTTCTTCCAAATTTCCATTAAGGAATGCTGTCTTGACATCCATTTGCCAGATCTCCCAGTCATAATGGGCTGCAATGGATAGGAGGATCCGAATAGACTTTATCATAGCTACCGGCGAGAAGGTTTCGTCAAAGTCGATCCCTTCTCTCTGGGTGTAACCCTTGGCAACTAATCTAGCTTTATAAGTCTCTATTGTACCATCGGATCCTCTCTTCTTCTTATACACCCACTTACACCCAATAGGTTTAATATTGGATGATGGTGTAACAAGAGTCCAGACTGCGTTATGGGACATTGATTCAATTTCTACCTCCATAGCCTTTTGCCAGTCAGAGCTGTCAGAAGCTCCCACTGCCTCATCGTAGCTCAGTGGGTCATCCTCCTGACCCTCTGGATCAACCAATAAGGTTTCTCCATAGTATCTGTCAGGAGCTCTGATGTTTCTCCCACTGCGACGAGGTGGTGGTGGTGTTACAGGATTAACAGGTTCTACAGTATCTGGTATATTATTATCTGTAATGTCAGCTCCCACTATGCTTTTGGATGCGCTATCTGAACTAGTACCCAGCAGTTCATCCAGAACTACCTTACTAGTAGGTTTGTGGTCCACAATATAATCCTGTTCTAGGAAATAGGTGTTCGTAGAAACGATCACTTTCTTTTCCTCAGGATCATAAAATAGACCACCTTTGGTCTCCTTGGAATACCCTACAAATAAGCATACTCTGGTTTTAGATTCCATCTTTTCCCTCTTATCCCTTCGCACATGTGCAGGGCATCCCCATATTCTGAAATGCTGTATCAATGGCTTTCGCTTTGACCACAGTTCTCTAGGGGTCAGAGGCACTGACTTAGACGGAACGTGATTCAGAATATAAACTGCTGTTTGTAGGGCATATCCCCAAAAGGTCATTGGTAAACTGGCGTAACTCATCATGCTACGAACCATGTCCAACAAGGTTCGATTCCTTCTCTCGGAAACTCCATTCTGTTGTGGGGTACCTGGAGCAGTTAACTGGGATTTTATCCCATGCTCCACCAAATACCCTAGGAACTCGTCAGATAGGTATTCACCTCCTCGATCTGATCGAAGGGTTTTTATATATTTACCTGTCTGCTTTTCTACTTCAGCCCTGAACTCTTTGAACATGTCAAAGGATTCCGACTTCCGATGCATCAGGTAAATGTAACCATATCTTGAGTAATCATCAATGAATGTGATGAAATACTCATGGCCTCCTATCGCCTTGACGTTCATGGGTCCACATACATCCGAATGGATTAACTCTAACACCTCGGTAGCTCTTACTCCTTTGCCTTTAAAGGACCTCTTGGTCATCTTGCCTTCCAGGCAGGATTCACAGGTGGGAAGGATCTCCGTAGGATCTGTTTCCAGAAGCCCGGCCTTCACCATTCTATGGATCCTATCTAAGGCAATATGCCCAAGTCGTAAGTGCCACAGGTGGGTTAAATTTTCCGAAGGATTCTTACGCTTAGATGAATTAACATTAAATGCTGAAGTTATTATGTTATCTTTTTCAAATTTAGGACTTACAACATAGAGATGATTCTGAACCATTCCTCTTATTATAAAAGTTCCATTCAGTTTAAACGACACACCAGAAGCATCAAAATAAACTGAATAACCTTCATTAACTAAAGTAGAAACAGAAATTAAGTTACGTCGCAAGGACGGTACATAAAAGACATCTCTAAGTGTCAAAGTCTTATTATTCGAAAAACTAAGATTAACATCTCCAATAGCTTCAGCAGCAGCCACGGCCTCAGTTCCCATGCTCAGGGTCACTTCTCCATCAAGCAATCTTCTGCTTTCCCGAAACCCCTGAAGAGAGTTACAGGCATGGTTAGTGGATCCAGAATCCACAATCCAACTAGCAAAAGTACTATTACTTGAAAGAAATGATTCAACAACTAAGAGTTGTAGATTACCTTCACCAGCATTCTGAGGCTTCTTGCAGTCCTTCTTCCAATGACCCTTCTGGCCACACCGGAAGCACTTCGTGCCCGGTTTCTTTGATTCTCCAGACCCAGAGGCTCCAGCAGAGTCCTGCACAGGCAATGACTTAGGTTTCCTTTTATGTTTCTTGCCCTGAGGTTTACCAGGCTTCTTGAAGGATCTGCGTTGCACGTGAAGTGCTTCGCCCTTCTGCTTGAAACCATCCTCAGCTGCCTGGAGAGCTCCCAGAAGCTCTGCATTTGTCATAGCCAACTTGTTCAAATTAAAGTTGGTGACAAAGCCTTCAAAGGCTCCAGACAGTGACGAGAGGAAGATGTCTGTCATCACCTCGCCTTCTAGCACAATGTCCATGGTAGCTAGTTCGTTCTGGAACCCAAACATTTTCATCATGTGTTCCCGAACCAGCGTTCCATTGGACATCTTAGTGCCGACGAGTTTCTTGATGGTAAGGTATCGCGTAACGCGATTGTGACCTTCAAACATCTCCTTCAAATACAACATCATGTCAGAAGCGTCGGGCATCTCCTCGACTTGCTTCTGCAGAGTTGTTTGCAAGGATGCTATTATATAGCATTTACATATCTCATTGGATTCCTTCCAGTCAGTGAATGCCTTTAACTGTGCCTCTGTGGCATTGGGTCCTGGCAAATCTGGCTTAGGGTCATTAAGGGCTGACATATGTTTACCAATCCTTAGGACCAGGTACAGGTTGCGCTTCCAGTCCTCATAGTTGGGACCGGTAAGTTTGTGGTCATTTAGGATGGCGGACAGGGGGTCTAACTTAGTCATCTGAAAATAAAGATTGAATAATGAGTATGCATAAAAACTTATTTTATGGATTTTTAAAATAAGCTAATTATATCCATATGTCGACGCTACCCTCAAGCGAAGCCATCTCTATGGATTAATTAACCATGTATGTAAGATCTCGGAATCGGCTGTACCTGCCCTAGGGGGCATCATACAGCGTCAATCCGCTTACACGGGTCTTTTCCTTGACCCTATCCAAATCTGCCAACTAAGGGCTGTGATGGACCATGGTTATCTTTCGGCCAGTACCACGTGATCACCGTTGTCTTCGCAACGAATACCTCACGTGTACTTAGGATGCTTACCCACGAGCCTAAGCAATTACGACACGGGAGTTCATGCGGCCCCCACTAGGGTGGGATGAAAAGCCCTTCTCTCCTGGCCCCGTAATCGCCATATCCACAGGGAGGTCATTAAGTAATTTGGTATGGAAACACACAGCTCCCACCCTAGGGGGTGTGAAGTTATGCATCCCCACCCAAACACAAAACGACTGGCCGTGGAGGCCAGAGGATCTTATAAAAGTCCTCTCTTGCATCCCTTATAAATCTGAGGGTTATTTTGCGAGTATGAATTTATGCAAATGCAAAGGTAGCGACCTCCTAAATACTAGACCCTGGTCACACCATGCTCCCACTAGCGTTCAAACCTTTCGCCTAGCATTAATCACTCTCGGAATATCATAGTCCCTACCTCAAGTGGATTTCTCCATTCAAGGGTCACATTACATATTCCAAGAGTATCGATGCTTTGCAAAATTGGTTATCACGCTAATGCTCTGGAGCTAATCCTAGAGTCAGACTCACTGGAAAGGACTCCCACTAGTCATGGCGCCTCGCTTATAGATTTGACAATTGATGTTCAATGGATTTCCATCTCATCTTTGATTTCGATGCTGGCCAAATAGGCACACCCGACTAGTCGGGTGCTCTCCTAATGGTGGCATAACCATATGTGATGGGATCCCACTAACATCAAAAGTCAACTAAATAATAGACGTCATCTAGCGGGATCCTAACCTCAAACAGTCGCTTGGACCGGAGGGGAAAGGCATCCCTCTGAAAACTGATAATCATATTATCTCATCGGGGTTCGATATGAAGCATAAAGAACTAATTAAAGAAAGCAACCATAAAAACTGAATTAAGTTCAGGGTCTGACCCCTGAACCTAATTAGCACAGCGCAGGCCTCTAGCTTTCTTCGCAAGGTTCCTCGGTCCGGCTCCTCCGTCGCTCTCGCGAACACTTTGCCGGATCGTCTTCATCCTCCAGGGTTCCGCTTCCGCTCCCGATGGTGGATTTCTTTGGCACATCTTTCTTCTCGATCTGTAACTGAAAAAGTCTAGTACGCTACGAGCAAGTGCTCGGTCGTACACAATTTTCTAGAAAGAAAAGAAAACACACCTAGAAAAAAGGCCATGGGAAACCGAGGATGGTCAACCCCCATTACTCGCCCAATCTACGGCTCAATTACATATCCACACACAGAAAGCAAATCCAGACAATTGCTAACTCGGGGTCCGACCCCCGGTAGCAAGCACAAATCATAGATCTAGATTTTTTATAGCGGCGCCCTGCAAGAATGATTAATAGAACAAGCACAATCTATACATATGCATGATCTAAGCGTAAGAACCCCGATGATCTCACGCATTCATCATGCGCACACATGTTAGTTTCATGAAAAAACGTGAAACGCACACCACTAATACGGCTCTGATACCAATTGTTGGAATCTAATCCGGGTCAGAGGCTCGCAGCGGAAGCGATTTGGCGGTCGAAAGACCGTTCATGGTGCACGTTACACGATTTAATTTTTCACAGAAACTAATCTACATATGTGTGCATGTGTATGCACGAGAATCGAAAACCCCTAACGGCAATCTAGCATAATGATTAACTAGCATGGATGCAAATCATAATGCTCGCTAGATCTACATGTTAGATTACACATACCTTTCGTACGGATCTTTTAACCGCGGAGGATTGTCTTCTTTGTCGATGGAGACGGAAGATCGTTCGCGAAGATGCCGACGGTACGAATGGAGATGTTACCTTCTTGTTCACCCGATCTCACACGATGCACGGAACGTCGCTCTCGGATCTCTGAGTGCCTCCGAAGAACGACCCTTCTCCTTCTTCAGAACTCCACGCGAGGAAGACGAAGTAGCAAGCGGGAAACGGAGAGAGATTAGGGAGAGAACTAGAGAGATGAGAGAGAAGGGGGTTCGGTTTCTCTAGTGCATGGGGCCGGCGCCCATAGGTGCCTTTATAGGGCCGGCCAACACCCCTTGGATAAGGATCCAAGGGGATATTAACCCCCTCTCATTATCTCTCCATTATCTCCCTTTTATCTCTCCGCGTATTTATCCGTTTTCCCACTTTTTAGGGCTCGATTTTAACCGATTTATCGCCCCATCCCTATCTATATGGCCGGCCCTATAGATGAGGGATTCTTATCCCTACATCATAGGGCCGGCCCTAGTGAGGTGTCCCACCACTAGGGTCGGCCAACAGTGAGGTCCGGCAGAGTGAGGTTTTTACCAAAACGCCCCGACGCCTCATTTTGACCATTTCTAGCGTGCGATACCTAACGGCCATTACTTAAGTGATATCTACTAGTTACTTACTATTAACTGAGGCCACCGGAAGGTGCCTCTAGCAAAGTCAATTAGTCAACTCGCAACATACCCCGGTGCATCGCACCTATGCAGCGAAGTTCACTTATGGCTAGGGATTACTACATACGACTCTGTACTAATCCCGGGCTCAACCCTTAGTACTCGTATGTAGTTACGCATCTACCGTGCTCTAGTGCCAAGCACACACGGAGCGTATACTTCTATCTTCCTCATGCTTATGGTGTTCCGAGGAGACGGTTCAAGAACCGTACATAATGTTGATAAGGTGGAACCATCAGGGACCGGGGTTCATGGCTTCCAACTCAAGCTCGATCGACACACTACCCGAGTGTACCATCGATCCTCTGAGCTCGAGTTAACCTGCGTAGCCACCCAGAGTGCGACGCAGGCTGCACTCCAATTCACCCAGACTTACTATGTTCTCCATCATACCCCTGCTCTCCGCTTAGTAGTGGTAAACCCGCTGTCCCTCCACTTGATGCCATGATTCACTTCGAGCGGTGAAGACTACCGTCAGACTCGAACGATCATATGACTTGGTTCCTTCCAGGTTGACCTATACATCGTACCTCTGATTACCCCATCGAGTAATCGAACCCGGTCAACAGTCAAACTGATGACCACCAGGCCTGGGTTTAGTACAGTGTAAGTCACACCAAGGAACGCACCTCCCATCAGGGGTGTGGATGGCCTGCAGGAGTGACACGCTAATGCAACGCCAGCCGGGTAACCCAGTACACCGTGGTTTTGGATCACTGCATATGGACCCTCACACATTGGTGCGCCAAAGCACCACGCAACTGGTTAGTCCATCAGACGTGGCTCCTCAGGGTTTAGGACCATTTTACCCTAAGCAGAAACACGGCTTAGTGTACCAGTGTCTGCTCACTGATCTGTACACCGTGTTAGTTCCGTTCAGCCACAGACACTGTGCCTGGTGATGACCATGGTGAAGACATCCCATGAACTGTCATCGCCAACAGCTTAACATGATGAGGCGACCAACCTGATCATAGCTGCGAACTTATTTAGGTTATACGGGACCAATCCACTTAGTCTTCAACTCAGTGGACTACCATATAACCATGGCTCTCTGTTCTCTAAAGAACACGTAACTATGTTACGCACCTATATGCATCTCATATATTAATAACTATCAATCTTTATTAGACCAAAACATAAAGTTTTACAAGCTTAGAACACATCAATCCTAACAGTGACTTGATCTTTGAAGATAGGTTATCATCTTTACACCTTCCGATTGCATGGCAACACGACGTCATCTTGTCCATCGGATTGAGGGATTGTCACGGATCTACGGTTGCGTAGACGTCCACGTCACCTCCCCCTGCATCGAGGCGGTTATGATTTCTTTTCTTTTCCTTTTCTTCCCCTCATGACCAGTCACACCTCCCCATGGGGAAGGGGCACGGTTTTCAAGAAGGGGGGGCCGATGGGCCCCTTTTTGAGTTCGGGTTGTAGGTCTGATGGGGCCTGTTTGCATTGAGTCAGGTCCGTTTTAGATACGGCTGTTGTGCGTGAGCTAAATTCGCATGTGGGCCGTTGTGTGTGGGCCGAGTTCGCATGTGCGGGTTGGGTTCGATCCGTGGGCTAATTTCGATGCTCACAGCGCCGTCGATGTCGGACCACATCAGCCACGTATCGAGCTCCTCGCTATAACGGAACGACGCACCAACTCAAAGTAAAGGCATGATGAGATAGAGAGAGAGAGAGAGAGAGAGAGAGAGAGAGAGAGAGAGAGAGAGAGAGAGAGAGAGAGATGGCCTACAGCCTAAGCACCGACCAGGCCGAGACGGGGCTGAGCGACTGGGCGGTGCTGGACCGGCTGGTGGCGTCGCACCTCAACGCGTAGTCGGAGACGTCGAAATAGCTATGTGCTTCGACGACCCCAGCCTCCCGTTCTGCTCCTCCAGCGGGCTGTTCCTCCCTGGCTCCCACGATTACCACGGCGGTAGCGATGACGGTAACAGCAACGACCTCTGGAGCCTAAGACGGTCGGCGTCAGCGCCCTCGATGTCGGACCATATCAGCCACGTGTCGAGCTCCTCGCTATAACGGAATGCACTAACTTGAAGTAAAGGCAAGATGAGAGAGAGACGGAGAGAGAGAGAGAGAGAGAGAGAGAGAGAGAGAGGTGACAACCTAAGAAATAGGGAAGAGAGAGAGGGACTCCTCAATTATGGGGGAGGGGGACCATGTTTTTATTTAGTCAGCTTGTCTTAATCAATTTTTTGTTCTGTTTTATTTAGTCAACGCAAAACCGACGTCCTTGTTATACAGAAACTATAACTATTATATATGTAGAATTAATATGCAGGTTTTCAAATCAGGCTCCCGGGCCTTGGCCAAGGCCAACCCGTCGAGCTTGATTTCGGACCGTGCCCGACCGGACATTTCATCCTGAGACCGGTCCATGTCATCTTCTGACCGGGCCGGTCTGGTTCGTTGACCGGGCCGGGTTTCGTACCTCCGTGCTTTTGTTTTACACAACCGGATGAAAACTGGACGGATGTGATCAGGTGCCACGTCTGGATGGCTTGGGCCGGACTCGTACCTGAGTGCCCCTGAAGCATCGATTTGACCCGCCTCAACATCCGTGCCCGGACGGGGATGTACATGTACGCTGTCAGACTCGCGCCGACCGAGATTCGGTGTGCGAGCCCGCGCACACCCCACTCCTGTATATGCGGGTGCGGGTGAGGTGCGGGTGCGGGTGCGGGTGCGGGTGCGGGTGCGTGCGCGTGTGACTCACGTGACAAGCTAAAAGAGAAAGCCGAGGATCGGGTAAACAAATCCAAGGCCCCGACCCGAGTCAGACCCGTGTATAGTCAGTCAGTCGTATAGACTGTGAGCTCAGAGGGGGCCCCCACGTGGCCCTCAACTCAGACTATTATCCGTTTTCTTTAATGACGGGAGGAGTGGGCTGGGTAGGGGATAGTTTTGTAATTTTCCTCCGGAGGAGCCACCGGCGTTTGGCGGTTCCCCGTAGAAACGACAAACTTCCGTACGGGGAAGAGCTCGGACCGCTCACCGTCGCCACTTCCCATCACCACCACCACCACCACCACCACCACCACGACGACCCCCGCATATTTTTACCCTTCGTTCCGAGTTTACCCCTCCAACGGATACATAGGCTCATTGACACAAGCACACAGAGGAGAGAGAGAAGACAAGAGAGAGAGAGAGAGAGAGAGAGAGAGAGCGTGCTGGAAACTCGGGCGGATGAATGCCTGTGTTGCTGCGGGGAGCCATTATTGACGAGGAGAGGGGAGGAGGGCAAGCCCATGGCGGCGCATGCTAGCGCGGGCCGGAGCCTTGGGCTGTTGATCTTGTTTCTGATCTGCTCATCGTGCGCCTCGGCGGGCCTCCCCGTCTCCAGGCAGCGGCTGGAGCTGCGCCGGCACCTCAAACGCTTGAACAAGCCCGCCGAGAAGTCCATTCAGGTCAGTCCTAACCCCCTCTCTCTCTCTCTCTCTCTCTCTCTCTCTCTCTCTCTCTCTCTCTCTCTCTCTGTAAATCCTTCAATTTTTTTTTTGAAATTTGAAGCCCTCTTTCTCAGTAGCTTCTGATCTGTAAAGGCTTTTGATGTTTTCTTCTTCTTTTTATCGATTTCTCTTAGAGGGTTTATCTTCTTGCTAATGGAAATTTCCCCAAATTTTTTTATAAAAAATTTCTGTTATTATTCATCTTTGCGTATTACATTCCCCAACGATTGCAGTGCCGAGCTCTCATCTTTTTCCTGTAATCTTTGTTGATGCTTGACCCAAAACGAAACAGAGCCCGGATGGAGATACCATCGACTGCGTCCATGCCGCTCACCAGCCCGCCTTTGATCACCCTCTCCTCAAAGACCACAAGATCCAGGTCCTCCTCCTCACTTTCTCTCCGCCCTTCAAAGCTTGTCGTCGCGATCTTTACTCAATCCCGTTTTCCTTTCAGACGAGGCCTGCTTTCCACCCAGAAGGGCTCGACGGCGAGAGCAGAGGTGGGTCGGCGCGCAGCCCCGTGTCTCAGCTCTGGCACGGCAGCGGGGTGTGCCCCGAGGGCACCATACCCATCAGGAGGACGAAGAGGGGGGACGTGCTGAGGGCCAGCTCCGTCAAGCGCTACGGGAGGAAGAGCCACAGGGCCATCCCCAAGCCCCCCACCTCTGCTGGCCCTGACCTCATCAACCAGAGTGGTGGCCATGAGGTATTATGGGCTCGAACAAAAGCAGCTTTGAAATAAAGTGGCTAGCTTTTTGTTGGTCCTTTTCGTATAATCTAAGTTTTAAAGTTTTGATTTAGATGTTAATTTTGGTGGGTCAGAAAATAAAATTTATTGGATTTCAATCAAAATTTTGTCGATTTTGGTCAAATGTCAGTCAAATATTTGTCTATTATCATAACCATTACCATCAAGCCATGCCCCATCTACATAGGGTCGGGTGGGCTCTATGAATCCATCTTCGTCGTTTATTTCTATTTAGGGCTATATCTGTTGTTCCATGGATCAAATATTGGCCAATTATGTTAAAAAAAAACACATAACCTAGAATATTACTGTTAGATATCCTCACACCCCAAACCCGGGTCGTAAGGGGAGGTTCATAGCATATTAAGCGGGTGATGGGTGCCTCTCTCACCGATGTGGGACTATCCGTTAACACTCCCCCGCATGCGGAGCATGCGTGACAAGGATCCTCCCACGCGAAGCACGTGTGGCAAGGCACGATCGGTGGGGAGCACCCGGAGTGGGACCAGGAGCAGGAGACGGGCCAGCTCGTATACCATGTTAGATACGCTCGCACCCCAAAACCCGGGTTGTAAGGGGAGGTCCATAGGGTGTATATTAAGCAGGTGATGGGTGCCTCCCTCACCGATGTGGGACTATTCGTCAATACTCCCCCTCACGCGGAGCATGGGCAAGGATCCTCCCACGCGGAGCACGCGTGGGAGGATGTAGGAAGTGATTGTATTTTTCAGTGAAATTGTTTGAAAAAAGGTAGGATGTAGGATTTCTGGCTGATATTGGTTATTTTGGTCGACATTTGAAGATCGAACCAAAATTTGGTACTATGAAACTTTCGGAGAATTTCTATGTTGAATCCTTAAAAGACAGACATTATGGCCGACAGACATTATGGCCATTTCTTAGGAAATTTGTCAGACATTTAATTCCTTGGATATAACACCTCATCTCTCTCTCTCTCTCTCTCTCTCATTATGGTGGGTGGGTTTTTTTTGAGCAGCATGCAATTGCTTATGTGGAGGGTGACAAGTATTATGGGGCCAAGGCAACCATCAATGTGTGGGGTCCAAAGATCCAGCAGGCCAATGAGTTCAGCCTGTCCCAGATCTGGATACTGGGGGGCTCCTTTGGGCAGGATCTCAACAGCATTGAGGCTGGTTGGCAGGTAGTTCTTATAACTCATTTACACATGAAGAGCTGTGTTGTTGCAGTGTTCATGTATATGTTACCCACTCAACAGGTTAGTCCAGAACTCTATGGGGATAATAACACAAGGCTGTTCACTTACTGGACTGTAAGTCACCTCCCTCCTTCCCTTCTTCCTGCTAACTAGGAGGTCTGTGTTGTATTACTGATCTAATTTCTTAATCAGATAGGAGATATGGGTTTTTGTATTTCTTTAGACTTTAGATTAGGGGCAAATTACAGAAAAACTCCCTTGAACTATACACCTCATTTCATACTGGTCCCTCAACTCTTTTTTTTTAACAATTTGATCCCTGAACTATGCTCTGTCTGCATTTAACCCCCTCCGTCAACTTATTATCCCGAAAATACCTTTATCAATTTCCAATAAGACGCATAATTGTTGTTAAATATTTAATGTATGCCTACTAGGATAAAGGTATTTTTGGAATAAAAGTTGATGAAGGAGGCTGAATGCGGACGGAGTATAGTTCAAGCATCAAATTCTTCAAAAAAAAAAAAGAGGTTGAAGTGCCAATATGAAATGAGGTGTATAGTGCAGGGGAGGTTTTTGTAATTTGAACTTAGATTAGTACTTATGTTGTTGACCTACAGACATTCTTCTTGAGCTCTTGTCCTGTTCTGTGTAATTGACAAGTTTGATGGCCTCTTGTGTGTTGCCATGGAACAGAGTGATGCCTATCAAGCAACAGGGTGCTACAACCTCCTCTGCTCTGGGTTCATCCAGATCAACAGTGAGATAGCAATGGGGGCCAGCATCTCCCCTGTTTCTGGCTATGGTGGTTCCCAATACGATATCAGTGTGCTCATCTGGAAGGTAAGAACAGCACCACCTGCCACCCACATATAAAAATAGGTGTTTGTGTGAAGGTTTTAAATGTTGATTTTGGTCGAAAATAAAAAAAAAAGGAAATTTGTCGGATTTCAGCCGAAAAGTTGCCGGATTTCAGTCCAATTTTGGTCTGCTGTGAAGGACAAAAATCGGAATGTAGCAAAAAGATTGAACTTTTCACTAAAAAAGATAAATCTTTTAGGGCCATTTGGTTCACAGAATTGAAAGGGAAATGAATGCTAGGGAAATGGCGAGGACGAAAGGAAATGGATGCTGGGTTATTTCCCTCCAACGGCTAGTTTTTGTATTGGATCTGTCGTATTTGGAAATGGACACCGGCCTTATTTCCTGGTCAATTCCGTGAACCAAACAGTATTTCCTCCCTCTCATGAGGGAATACAGCCAGAATTGAATTCCCCCCATTCAATTCTGTGAACCAAACGGACCCTTAGTGGAAAAGATGGAGTTTTTAGTGTATCATTCTGAAAAGCAGAATGTTGGATTGTGACCAAATGCTGGCCATTTTTGTTGATGATGGTTGGTCTAGTCCCACATTGGCTAAGGGGCTGGGCGGTGGTGTCTTCGTATACTCTGTGGATCTCCATTTACGACCCGGGTTTCTGGGCGTGAGGGGTACCTAGAGATATTTTGTGATGTTGAATCGAAATTTGGCACCATCGATATTTCGGTCAATTTCTGTCAGGTTATAAAAGGAAAAAGATTTTTTTTCCAAGTCAGCCCCTACAAACTAGTTTAATTTGTGGAAACCGTATATTTGTATTTCTACCCCGAAAACATAAAAAATTGTGCATATTCACCCATCCGGTTAGCAAAGATGGTCGGACGATTCCCCTGTTAGGTGTTATGGGTAAACGTGGAGGGTTGTTGGATTTGTTCGACGAGCATGGAGGGCTGCTCGATAATCGTGGTGGGCTGGTCGAGCGTGGAGAGGAGACTGGAGTGGGGTTAGGGTTAGGGTACTCACATTGAAAAGAGCTCGAATTAGCCGATCCAGATGGTAAGTCATCCCTTGACCATGGATAAAATGGTTATTTTGACATCAGGTTAGAATCTCCCCATGACTAACTTTTTTGTTGGATCTTTATATGTTTTGGAGGGTTACGTATGCAAATATAAGGTTTCCATAGGTTAATACACAATTAGATTAGTTTGTACTTTGTAAGGGTGAATTTATAAAAAAAAAGACATTTTGGTTATTTTCAAATGAAATTATGTCTGGCATTTGATTCTGCTGCTGATCTTTGAGCAGGACCCGAAGCAGGGGAACTGGTGGATGCAGCTAGGGAATGGCTATGTGCTGGGCTACTGGCCGGCCTTCCTCTTCTCCTACTTGGCCGACAGCGCCTCGATGATCGAGTGGGGCGGGGAGGTGGTGAACTCGGAGCCGGACAGCCAGCACACGTCGACCCAGATGGGGAGTGGCCATTTCCCGGAGGAGGGGTTCGGCCGCGCCAGCTACTTCAGGAACATCCAGGTGGTCGATGGGTCCAACAGCCTCAAGGCCCCCAGAGGGATTGGCACCTTCACTGAGGGATCAGGCTGCTATGATGTCCAGAATGGCAACAGTGATGACTGGGGGTATTTCTTCTACTATGGTGGCCCTGGGAAAAACCCCAGTTGCCCATAGAGAAGCCCTAACCATTCCCCTCCCCCTCTTCTCTCTTGACACCCCTTGTACCATATTAGTGCAACTTGGGCCTTGATTGACTCCTTGCATTGTGCTTTTACTTTGAGGTTTTGGTTCCCCTTCCTTTTTTTTTCTTTCTTTAATTTGTACTTTTCATTTTTCCTTTCTTGGCCTCCACATAATAGTTTGGAGAGAGGTCCACCTAAAGAGCAAGAGACCTTTGACTGTCCCTTGTATGTACTCTTTTCTCTCACTCCTTTCTTGGAGTGGTTTGACTTGTTCTATTGATGGATGAATTAGATTCAAGTGTATTTGAGCATGAAGCAAGGGTTCTTAATAGAAAAAAAGTGTAATTTCTTTTAAGTGAAATCTTAATTTATTTTTATACAACAAAGTTTAGCTCTAATAGCATTTTTTTTGTTTTTCTGGGTGAGTCAATATACATACCACATCTAAAGAATACCCCTTTTTGCCCAAAGGCAACTCCCTTCGAGGAAAAAAAAAAACTCCTTTTTTTCATTTTGTTGTGCGTGTGCAAACCGCCGCATGTGGCGGCCCACGGGTTCCTCTACAACCTATCGGTCCCATCTGACCCATTGTAGCCGGCTTCTTCCCCCTTCTCCCTCTTTCCCCTCTTCTTCCTCTTAGAGTTCGTTGCAGTTGGCCATTCAAGGTTGAGTGGACCTTTGGTGTATTCGGCCATAGAGATCGAATGCATCTATCTGGAATGGCCACGGGTGCATTCAATATGGAATGGCCAAGTGTTGCGACTTCCTGAAGGAGGAGGGAAAGGACTAAGAAAGGGAGAGAAAAGAAGGAAGGAGGAAGAAAGATGAGTGAGGAGAAAGGAGATGACGGTGATGGGTTGATGGTGTCGGAGGCACCGAAGCAGACGACGGTCTGCATATGGCCGGCGATGACGGTAACACTTGTGAGTTCTTGTTAGCAAAAGAGCATGGATGATATAGGGACATGTTGGGTATTTCATTAAATTTAGGTTAGGAGGCTATGGCATGAGAGAAAATTTGACGACCGATAACTACGACCGACCAGTGGCATTGTGCCAAATACACCACATAAGGATAAAGAGGTAATTTGAAGAGACTAAAGAGGTCATTTTTACTGGGGTTCAAATTCTCCTTACCCCTATATGGCTTATGTGGCACAATGCCACTTGTCAATCGTAGTTATTGGTCGTCAATTTTTTTCTCGTGACAATATGTTCTACTTATTTTGAGTCGTGTGTCCAAAGCTTACTCATCCCAAGTACAACCTTGATATGTAATTCCCCTCTTCTCTTTCTTTTAAAGTTTTAAATATAATTTAATTATTTCTTTAAAAGAAAATAAAAGTTAGGACTGCCTTTGATATTTGGTGGGTTGTCTATAGCCTCATTCAAAAAAAAAAAATTCCCTTTATGAAAAGAGGAGGGAGTTGGTGGACACCATGAGGACTTGTGCTGTGCATGTGAGTGGGTGACATAGCTTTTCTATACTGACCACACCTTTTCTTTTTAGGGATGATGCCTTCTCCCACCCACCTGCTTTGGTCAAGAACCTTTCTGTACTGAGTCAGTGAGTCACATGCCACACATCAGACCCTCGGTGGGGCTTAATCCAATGATTCCACTCTTCAAATCTAAACCCTAAACCCTTTTGAAGGCAGGCTGCCAGATTTTGAGTGATTGGAACTCTCCAGCCAGACTACATGGTAAATTTAGAATGAGAAATGCTACTCAGCCCGAAGGTTTTTTCAATTTCGACGGCCTGATTGACATGAAAATGCGCAACTGATGGTTGAAATCCACTAGCCACAGTTAAGTCTTTTAGACCACCAGTTGCACGCTGCTGCGTCAATTGGACTGAGAGGAATCGGAAAAACCTTATGGTTGAATAGCATTTGTTGACCCTTTATCCTACACACCAGGTGATGGGAGAGTTGGCAAAGTGACTGATGCTTTTTGAGGAGATTGTGGGTTCAACTCCTCCTCCCCTCGACTTACTTTGGAGTAAAGTGGGAATTGTCGAGTGGGTCGGACTTCACTCCCGAAGGATTAGTCCGAGCCTGAAGTGGGCGATTTACCCGAAAGATTTTGGGATATCCATCGATCTCAAACAAAAAAAAAAACAATGACCCTTTATCCAATTCCTACCTAGAATGCATCGAATTCATCGTAGGATAATACTTAATAATTTCAAAAAATGTGTATTGATGTGAAGCCTCTAAAATTAAGTTATCTCATTGGTAGCAGAAAGAAGGGAGGAGATAGATGAAAGATGAAAGGGCTTTAAAAGGATCCTCGTCAGTGAATACAATGGAGTTCAACGTTGTTTATATAGCCATAACCATCAACTCATGTCCTATCTATTTGAGGTCAGCTTTATAAATTTGTATTTACCAATCATTTCTATTTAGGATTATATCTATTGCCAATGAAAGTTTTTCATTTCTTTTCTGACAACTTTCATCATTGTAATTCTAGGTCTAATGTTATTCTAGATCTTTCACTCCTCCTTGAACCTTCCATACTAATATGGGACCCTCTCCTTATCGGACCATGGATTGGCATGGTATACGAAAACACTAATCCGACACCCTCTTCTTATCAGGGCATAGGTTGGCATGATATACAAAAATATTGCAATATGGGTTGTTATGGTTATTCAAGGAATCAAAAGGATACATGTGTGCAAGATTAGCCTACACAACAAGAATTTGAATATCTTTTCATTTTTCAAAAATATTCAAGTTGCAAGGACCCAACAAAAAAGGGGACTTAGTGATTAGTCCCTATAACGAGTTCTAACTTGCAATAAGGACACAAACATGTTCTATTTCACATCGGTCCCCGAATGATGAAAATAATAGTCGAATTGAATGTAAAAAAGGTATGAGTGAGATACATATGTCGTGGTTGTGTGTAAAAGTATTATTCCTTGCACAATAGGTCAGGTTTTTGGATATGAGTCTACCACGGTCTTTGTAAGAACACCAATATTTGGAGGAGTAGCTGAGGTGATAAAGTTTCATTGAGGTGGTTAAACAAAGGAATAAGAGTCGAAGTGCAATAAATAGATCCATGTAAAATAGGAAGATTTTTTTACATTTAATATATATTATGGTGTGATTCTATCTTCATCCTTTCCCCGAGTCGTCCTGGATATTAGGGGTGTGCAGGATCCAAACCAAACCGACCAAACCAAATCGACTAATTTTGATCGGTTTCGAGATGAGCCAGTTCATACCTCAGGTCAAGGGTCCAAGTCCATGTCCGACCGAGTATACAATGGTTCGATTTTTCGGACCAGGTCAGGACAATTCAGACATGTTCAAACTTCATACCATTTATATTGTCATCAAATAAAATGTTAATAGCAGTGACATCAACCTAGGATATCCAAAGACCTTACCAGCGAGCTATTTTTTTATTTGTTATAATATTACTATATATATCTAGTAAACTTACATGTAAGAATTCGTAGATACGAATTTCGATGCCTAGGATCTCGTATAGACCGATGAAAAAGAAGGTGTGTACCTGTCAACACCATGGATGGGAGATATCTTCAATGTGGAGAAGCCCATGGTTGTCGCCTTCTAATCCGAGCCTTAAGCCTCCCACCGGGATCTCCCACGTGATGGGATGCGTGAGAGGAGAGAGTCGTTGTTACTCTTTAGGATGGACTCAAGATAATCCCAGTAAGCATTTTGCACAGGTGAACTCACACACAAGTTGTCCAGTAAGCACTTTGCGAAACCACTTATAGTAGGATAACACACATTTAAAGACTGAAAATTCTAGCAATAAAATAGGCAAATGCTGGATACATGAATTTAAAACAAATGCAACAAAAATACATTATGTGCATTACAAATATTGGACAAACAAAATATATGCTCATGAGAATGAGATCTATCTAAAGCCTTTCTACACACTCAAGGAAGAGGAAATTCCTTTTTTAACCCACATGAGCATCTCCAACCATGGCCCCTATTTTGCCATTGCCAAATGGAAATATTCTAAGAATATTTCTATTTGGAGGCCCTCCATTTTGATTAGCCTCCAACCATGGCCTCCATTTGGAGGCCCTCCATTTTGATCAGCCCTTTATTTTTTGGATATGTTGGTCATTACATTTAATGTATACAAAATTTAGAGGGTCTTTTCGGAATTAATGGAAAGGAATAGTCAAATAACAACCTTGCATTTTGACTTTAATCTCGACAAATATGCCAGCCAAACCCCCCCCCCCCCTCTGCATTTATGCAGGGGGTTATAGCATGCGGTTGGAGGAGCCCGTCTGCCATTTATGGCAAAATGACAGATGGTTGGAGATGCTCCTAGGGGGCAGTCGAGGCGGCCACGTAGGGCCATCCTTACCTCGGACCCCAAACACATGCATTTATCTTAACCCAGCGGACAGGCATCCACCGGTTAAACTTCCATCCTCCAATCACCTTGCTCCTACCCCATGGTTGTTTTCGGCAACCTCGACCTAGGCTTCTGGTGGGGGTCAGGAAGGGGGGTTTCAGGGAAAGGGGAAAGGGAGGGCTGTTAGGTCTTCTCGAGGTGGAGCTATGAAAGAGCAAGCCGGCGAGAGACGACAACATGCACAATTCCTGGCGTTGGTGGAAGGGGCACTTCAGGCCTCTGAGTCGACCAGCGGGAAGGCAGGAGCGAAGAGGAAGAAAAAAGATCACATCACTCCAGAAATACCGGGGTTGGAAGAAATGATGGAAGCGGGGATTTAGGGTCCTTCTCCGTATGCTGTTAGTTTGCCTTTGGTCTTCTTTAGTTAGTTTGATGGATATTTTGCTTTGGAACTATAGGGGGGCACATAGCCCTTCTTTCGTTTCCCATTATAGGACCTTGCTAATGGAGCTAAAGCCGACGATGGTGATTTTAGTGGAAACTCATATCGAAGAGAGTAAGGCTAAGTGGCTAGCCCGACGTCTCAGAGGGTGAGGACGCTCTGGCGGTATAGTGTTTCTTTGGCAAAGCACCCTGGGAGAAGTTTTGGTAATATCTCTTGATTCTTAACTCGGTATATGCTTGGTCACTGACTGTTGGAACCGTAGTTGGCTTGTGGGCGGTATTTATGCTAAACAATCCTATATACTTCGTCAATATATATGGGCTTCCCTGGCTATAGAGTGCGATCTTCAACTTCCTTTTTTTGCCCTTGGTGATTTCAATGTTATTTTGAATCCTGAGGACAAGAGAGGTGGGGTGGAATTTGCTGTGGGCATCGACATTTCTGAATTTCAGAAATGTATAGCTACCAATGGTCTTATTGATCTGGGCTATAGTGGTGACCCTTTATTTGGTGTAATAACCAATCTCCTGTGAGGAGACTATGGAAGTGAATTGATCGGGCATTTTTTAACCCGGCCTGGATCGACCTTTTTTCTGATACGTTGGTCCCGCATTTGGCAAGGATCGTGTCGGACCATAGTCCGATCCTGGTGTGTCTTCGGCCTCCTATATCTAAGCGTGGATCTCATTTTAGATTTGAACATTTTTGGCTGCTTCGGAAGGACTTCTCAGAGGTGGTGCGCGAGGCCTGGGGTCCTTCTTACCCATCGCGGACATGCTTTGATGTTGTCACTAAACTGTGTCGCACTCGTGATGCTCTGAAGAGGTGGAACCGGGTTATGATAAGGAATCTTGAAGATGAAGCTCGCAATCTCAACACGAGCATCACTGAACTGCAACACCTTGACTCTAATCATTCTCTCCCCACCTCGATGATAAATAAGCTTCGAAACCAAACGACTGAGTACGACAACACTGTCGTCATAATTGAGAAGATATAGTATCAGAAGTCAAGAATCCACTGGCTGAAAGAGGGGGGTGGCAATACCTCCTTTTTCCATAAATCTGTTCTCATCAAGCACAACTCCAATCGCATTCTCACAATCAGTGATGATAATGGTTTAATAGTTCATGAGTGGGGGGACATTGAGCTTCCAACTTGAACAGGCGGAATCAAAGTCTTAGGTTGACGTGGGTTGCCAGGAGCCTTTTTATCGGACTTTAGCCTTGAAAGAGCGTAGTCGATTTTGCTTCAAGCTTCCGACTTAAATAGGCAGAATCAAAGTCTTAGGTTGACCTGGGTTACCAGGAATCTTTTTATCGAACTTTAGCCTTGAAAGGGCGTAATCGATTTTGCTTCGAGCTTCTGACTTGAATGGACAGAATCAAAGTCTTAGGTTGACCTAGGTTGCCAGGAGCCTCTTTATCGGACTTTAGCCTTGAAGGACGTAGTTGATTTTGCTTCGAGCTTCCAACATGAATGGGCGTAATCGAAGTCTTTGGTTAACCTAGGTTGTAGAAGCCTTAAAGTGGCAGGTTTCCTATGTTTGGGAAACGGCTCTGAGTACCAGGTTTCCTATATTGAATTCCCTTCTTCTGACACTTCTGTCATATGCCCTTTTGATTTTCTGTTGGTAGTCGGCTACATGTGCTACTGCGAAATCTTTAAGTTCCTCTGCGAAGTCGAGGTCGTTGATCCTGAGTGCATCATTGACCCCCCGACTCTATGGCTTTGGTTCTGGCTGTGGAATAGAGCGCTTCAGTTGGCAGAACAACCTTGGACCCGTATGTTAGATGGAATAGAGTGAACTCTGTCGATCATTGTGGAATGGAGTTGCAGGCCCATAGCACTTCTTGAAGTATTTTTCGCAAAGACCTTTTCAGGGCCCAGCTTCTTCTTTGGCTTTAAGTTCAGCTGGTAGGGATCCATGAAGAGTTCTGTTAACTCCTCAAAAATGGTCACCGTATCGGCAGACAGTGTGTGGTACCAGTCAAGTGCATGTCCCTTAAGGCTTACCACAAACATATGGCAGAGAACGTGGTTCTCGTACGGCATCTGGCTTGCTTGAAAGCCAGAATATGGAGAATCGGGTCTCTCTTGATGTAGTTGAACTTCGATAAGTTCGGTGTTCGCCAACCCTTAGGAAATGGGGTTGTGAGCACCTCATGATGCCGTACTCGTATGACATATGGCTTGCGATTAGCAGCCTGCAGTCTTGATGGCGGCGTCCCACGTTGGTGGTCTGCCTTAGTCGGTTGAGTAGCTCATGGGCATCCATAGCTTTTGTGCGTTAGTGGATAGGACGTCCAATAGACTCAGTTAATTCAGGCAATCTTTCTCGGCTATGGCTTGATGCACCGTCGATGTCTAGGCGATCCCACATCGTTTGTCTTAGTGCTTGCATGGATACCTGGCGTCTCTCAGAACGCAACCTGTGTGGTTCTTCTAGAAGACGACTCGTGGCTGGGTGAGTTTTTGGTGGCTCTTCATTAGTGGTGGGAGCGATGTGGACCACAACCCCCGCACTTTTAGTTGTCTTCTTCAGGGAGTCCATCTCTTGTTCGAGGGTTGCGTTTTTCTTTAGCAGGTTCACCAGATAGAATTCAGCAGCCGAGATTTGATACGTAGCTGGAGCCTCGTTCCCTTGGGTAACATGCTCTTTGCCAGATCGACACCTCGGGGATGGCAGATCCTACCGATTGTTACGGCCATTCGGATGGCTACTTTACGGCCCCAGTCGCTCCTGGACATGTCTTCAGTTGGTTGCTACGAAGACTTCTTGCTCATCTTCGATCAACACATCGTTTGTCATATCAACGCCCACCTTCGGAGAGTTGGTGCTGGTCCTTACCATCAAGCATGTTGATATCGGCGTGATGAGGATATTGATGTGGACCTGAAGGAGGACTTGTGGCTCGTCACCACAAGTTGAGTAGGAGTCGATAGAGGTGTGGGTAAAACCTTTAACGGAATCTCACATACGACGCCAAAAATTATGGGGGAAATTTCCAAGCCACCTTTATCGGGAACCCCGCCCCATAATTCTTGATTAAATGTGGATGGTGTGTGTGATGCAGAGTAAGATATTAGATAGTAGAGAGAGAAATAGATGACACGTGGAGTTATTGCCGAAGTTCGGTCTTGCGACCTATGTCTTTGGGCAAGAGGTGTCACCTGATCTTCACTATAATTTGAATAAAGGAGGGGTCAGCGTTCTCTCGACATGCCGAGAGAAGCTTCTTACAAAGGGATTGCGCGGAGCAACTAGAAGAGAACTAGAGGGAATGAGAGAGCACGAGCTCTAGCTCTGGAATCTCCCTTTATCAATTATCAACCAACTAACCAACCCCTTTTTGTATGGCATAGGGTTTTTTTATAGCTAAAATCTGTACTGATATAGCAGTTATGAGGTGGTATCAGACTTGGGCCTTCATGCAGGCCCCTATTGCTCCGTTGTTCGGGCCCAATAAGGGCGGCACTTGATTTGCAGGTTCTGTAGAGTAGGTATGGGCTTGCCTTCTTGGACCATTGCGCGGGTCCATGTGGGTTCGATCCAATCCAATACAATTTTTGCACCCACACCAGCCAAAAAAAAAATTTAAGGTCATTTCTTAATAAATAAAAATACAAAAGGTTAGTCGTCCGGGATTTGAGAGGTTGATGGCCCGGTCGTGAGGGGGCAACAATAACAATCACCACCTGATCTCAGGTCAATCTCGCTGCGGCGGCGCACACGCACACCCACTAGCCCCAAATCCTCCTCGCGAAGAGGGTCAAATCATTCCTCACTCAACCCCCCCACCCACAAATTCAGGGCGAGACCAACATCAAATTCCCGTGCAGACTACCTTAATGCCCCCGGCTGAGGTTACAAGCTCGCGCAACCAAGCTCGGCGATTGGGCTCCCGTGTTATGTTCTTTTATCTTGACTAACTCCTCTCCCCTGGACGATATGGGACTAAAATAAAAACCCATCTCAGCTCTCATCCACTTGAACCAAAAACCCCCAATGGAGCCGTCGCTCGTGTTGGCACCAAGCTCGTCCTACAGGCGCCCCCCCACTCCCTCACCGGCGTCACCGTCTCCCGGTCAGCCTGCCACTCCGATCTCCTTCAACTCCAACATCTTCGACGCCTTCTCCCTCCTCTTCTCCTACTACTCCGAGTCTCCGCCCACATCTCCAATGGAAGGAAGTCGGTCGAGCTTCGCAGCTGCATCGATCCCACTAAAGGTAAAATTTTTGGGGGTTATTTATTTCATCTTTTTGTGGTATACCCATGTCGGGGATCCTGTTGATGTCACTGTAGGCGTGAAAGATGTTGGCCTTGAAGAAATTTTTCTTTCATCTTTTTTATTTCTTGAGAAATGCAAATCTTCCCATATTGATGAGAGCTTTGCTACATGATGTTGGTGTTACGAACCCGACCGTTTTCTCAAAAGCTCCGAAGCTGTTGGAGATCGGACTCGATAACTATTTAGGCACATAACATACCACCACGCTTCCGCGGCCGACGTCCTTATTGGCCCACTCTATCGACACTGGCCCGATGGTAGCCCTTTTCCTTTTTGACGGTTTCCACTCACCTACCAGTATTTTAATCTAGCCTACAGGTCACCCCTTCCGGGATTCGAAACTTGGACGTGGAGCTGGCTCTGATACCAAATGTTACAAACCCGACCGTTTTTCCAAAAGCTCCGAAGTTGTTGGAGATCGGACTCGATAACTATTTAGGCACATAACATTGGAAAGTGCGTAATTGGGATCCAACTACTTTTTTTTTTTGAGATCGGCGGGTGCCCCGAAACCTTTCGGGCAATGGCCCACTTCGGGCTCGGACTAATCCCTCCGAGAGTGAAGCCCAACCCACAAACTCCTCACCTAAGCATCGGTTGCTTTGCCAACTCTCCTATCCCCTGGTGGGATTGTGATCCAACTTTGTTTGATTTTGATGAAGTGTTGTAGTAATAATAGATACTTAACTGAATAGGCAATTAAGTATTAGAAAGTGGGTGTTATAGCCGGGGTGAGAATTTAAATGGCATATCAAGTATTAGGTCGGGCACCCAAAAATGATGTTGCACACATAGGGGTGTGGCAAAAAGCCATGTGGCACCAAAAAATGGTGTTGCACACATAGGGGTGTAAAACAGGCTAAGGCAGGTCAAACACTATCAGGTCGGGTTAAGAAAGGTGGTGTCTGGTCAACCCGTTGGGCTCATCGAGATGAGCCGGATCAAACCTTACGTCAAGGGTCCTACCCCATGTTCAACCCGAGTATACAATGGTTCGATTTTTCGAGCCAAGTGAGGACAATTCAGACATGTTCATACCATTTATAATGTCATCAAATAAAGTGTTAATAATAGCTTTTGAACTTGGACATCCACCTAGCATAACCAGAGACCTTACCAACGAGCCATTTTTTTATTTGTTATAATATATATATATATATATATAGAGAGAGAGAGAGAGAGAGAGAGAAATGATAAAATGCGGCATGCGATACGTGCGGTGTCGCACCGCAGCCGTCTGATGCACCGCTGCGTGCATCGCATACACCGCAGCGGTGCATCAGACGGCTGCGGTGCGACGCCGCACGCACCGCACGCCGCATCCTAACACGCCTCTCTCTCTCTCTCTCTCTCTCTCTATATATATATATATATATATATATATATATATATATATATATATATATATATATATATATATATATATATAGTAAATTTACATGTAAGAATTCGTAGATGCGAATTTTGATGCCTAGGATCTCGTGTAGACCGATGAAGAAGGTGTGTACCTGTTGACACCATGTGTGGGTACAAAAAATGTACCGGACCGAACCAGACCCACATGGGCCCGAGGTGGCAACGCCTCTGATCAAGACAGCACGGAAATTTCCCCCACACCATGGATGAGAGATATCTTCAATGTGGAGAAGCCCATGGCTGTCACCTTCTGCTCCGAACCCTAAGCCTCCCGCTCGAACTCCCACGTGATGGGATGCGTGAGAGGAGGGAGTTATTGTTACTCGTTAGGGTGTACTCAAGATAATCCCAGTAAGCATTCAGCACAGGTGAACTCACACTGTCACACACAAGTTGTCGAGTAAGCACCTTGCAAGACCACTTATAGTATACATTAAAAAACTGAAAATGCTAGCAGTAAAATACGCAAATAACATAAATTCGATAACTTATGAGTCCAAATATGAAAATTTGTTTTTTTTTCGTTTGGTTTTGAAACGACATGTGAGCCTATGTTGAACCAGATCTGTTCGGAAGCGTTGGAGCTCAAATCATCTTATTGTCAAGACCGCTGCTTAAACACATTTGCTAAAAAGAGCGTTTCGTCAACTTCCCCAAAAATTAATTATATTGGAACATGTGTGAACCATTCCTATGGGAGCAAATAGTTTTGTTTTGTTTTGTTTGAACCCTAGATCCACATCTCTCCCTCCGCCTCCTCCCCCTTCTTCCAATTAACCCACACACCGGCCCCGTCGGTTGCCATGTTCGACGTGTACTCTATGCAGCCTCTACATTTTTTGATCGTTATGAATCTTTTTTTTTTAGAATCATCAATCTTGATCACGAGGCTTATTGCACATCGATTAGTCTTTGAAAGTTATTCTTATTTATTATTTAATTGAACACCTTCTTGACCTAGAAATATCCTCTACATTATTTGTGATATCTAATTGCTGAGAATTATAATTTCTTGTTATCAGATTTACAGAAGAAACTCAACCAGGACATTATTATTAGAATTCAAATTTAGTAGGAAGCATCATATATTTTTCTTTGGATGAGCATTGAATCATCATGGGTAGCAGTGATGGACTAAGAAGTTCCTAATAAGTGTTTAGTTGTATACAAAAGATTGTTAGGAATATTATAACAGCATACAAGGCACATCAAGACTGTTTAGGTGAAAGGCTTATTCGTAATAACTTTTCCCACTTGAAAATGGAGCTTCTAGAACGGAAGGAGAATTTTCATAAGGGTAACTAGGAGGTTTATATATATATAGCTCCTTTGAGGTGATCCATTTGGTATTGTTTGTAGATTTACGCGAGTCCATTGTAGCTACATAATTTATTCTTGAAAATATATTGATTTTTGTTTTTCTTATGCATGTGTAAACATGTCAGAATACATCGAAGCATACTGCGTCTGAAGTTTTAGAGGACAAAATGTCCGATCATTATCACAAACTCTTCACTTGATAAAACTCCTACAAAGTACATTAGTTCTTCAGAGCATGGTAACTTGGTCGATCACCTATAAGGCTATAACAGATGCCCGAAACAAAGAATCCACTTATTAATGCATTGATCTTTCGATCTCGCGCTTCGCATTTATTCATGCTGTAAAGGCTCGTACTTTACTTGGCCTTCAATATAGTTTTTTGAGAAAAGATTACATTTTGTTGTGGTTGGGTTGATCTCTATATTTGGCCTCTGTACTGGATCGAGAGACCGCCTTCTGCTTGCGAGCGCTCAATAAGAATTACTTTCTTCCTACCACTAATAACAATGCAATATTGTCATCTCAACTGGAAACTGATGCGACTCTTCTCTGTACGATAATTGTTGACCGATCAATGACATGCCGGTCGAACATGGGAATGATTGGAACATCATTCGTTGTTGCCTTCATCCTGAATTTGCGAATAACTCTTTGGCTTTGTTAGTTGATGGGTCTATAACACATTGATTTTCCATCTTCAATTGTTTAAATATTTGGATATTACAAAGGCTAATCTTTTCTCTCTTTTTTTGGTACATAGTGGGGCCCCAGGCAGACCCCATTAGACACCAAAACAGGGTGAGCAGTTACAGAGATTATTAATTCAAGGGTTTGGGGGCAAACTGAGCAAGGCCTACTTAAAGCCAACATGCTTGTCTGATGAAACCATATGGGTTCCTGACCGCCGACCTCTAGAGGGAGGCTCAGCTTTCACTAAATCTCCATTCCAAAGAGTACACTGACCTCCTCGCAAAGCCCAGAACCTCCAAGTTGACAATCGTCGAGATTCTTCTATTTGGAATCGATGTTTTTGGATGCATTCGGCTACTTTGTTGGATTATGTGAACTCAAGATGGTCTGTCTTATCTATTTCTTTGTTTGTAGTTCCAGTTGCAATGAAATTGATTCTTGTTTGTGCTTTTGAATGGTGCAACCCCAAAGCAGTAGTCATCAAAATTTTTGAAATTGGTTCTGAATGGAGCAATATGGTGTAACCTCAAATGCCAATCGCCCCTCTGACTTGCAATCGCTGTCGTCGGATGCTATCAAATGATTCATATGCTTTGCTTATGAATATGTTTGGAATTTATCAGTCAATATTCCTCAAGTTAAAGTTAGATCATTCCTAAATAATCGCCGCCTCATAGGTGGGTCCGTCTCGCAGCTAGGCACCCGGGTCGCGCACCGCCACAAATTCTCCATGGGGGACTACAAGTAACCTGGGATGCAATTCACCAAACATGGCAGGTTGGCAGTGCTATTCACCTTTGAATCAAGAAGATGTCACTAACCAAGAATCCCAATCACCCCTCTCACTTGCTATCGCTGCCATTGGATGCTATCGATCGAGTCATATGCCTTGCTTATGAATATGTTAGGGGATTATTAGTCAATAATCCTCAAATTAGAGCGAGGTCATTCACCAATGAGGTCTTGGCCTGGTGGTACTTCCTCTCTCCCTTGTTGGAGAGGTTCCATGTTCAACTCCGGGTATGGACACCGTGGATCGAACTTTCCCTCAAGGCCATTGTGCCATGTTTGCATGTGAGAATCTTGGCCGTTGATGTCTTGCTCATGGGATTATGAAAATAATAAATAGCTATTGTTGCCTCCCACATTTATATCTTCGGACCTTTTTGAGCCCTTGCTCTAGCGCCCTGTCCTCTGACCGCCTGGCTGTACAATCTACCGAGGTCACTCCCTGATGACGTCATGCTAACGCCACCACGGGAGAGCGTACTGCTACGATCTTCCTAGGTCGCTCCGGGCAAGCTCCCTGATGACGCCATGCTGACATCACCACGAAGGAGCCCGCCACTACGATCTTTTGAGGTAGCTCCGGTCGAGCTCTCTCATGATGTCACCACGAAATAACCATTCCATAAGTGAGAGTATCCATGCCCATATTTATATAAGTAAGAGTATCACCACGAAGTAATCATTCCATAAGAGTATCATCCTTCTTTTTCCATTTCCATTATACATTGTATCCTATTGCTTTCATTTCTTTTCGTTTCTATGCATTTTAAGTGGGTTTTGATACTTTTTTATATTTTCATTCTACGTCCTATCTAGCTATGTTTATTTCTTTTCGCTCCTATACATTTTAAGCGGGCACTAATACATTATACTATTTTTTATATTCCAATTCCAGCCTAGGGCTGGCAATTTCGGACCCGACACGACCAGACACGAAGTTAGCGGGTCTGGGTCAGGGCTAAACGGGTTCGGGTCGTAAACGGGTCGACACGATAGACCCGTTTAATAAACGGGTCGGGTCCGGGTTTAGGGTCTGGACACGGTAGACCCGGGAAGACCCGGTTAGTATTCAACGGGTCGTGTCGGGTCGGGTCTACCCGCAATCCGATACTATAATATATAATACCAGCGGGTCTTCGGGTCAGATCGGGTCGAGTCGGATTGGGTCTGATCGGGTCAACTGAATAGTCCAGGATGATAAACGGGTCTTACTAGGTCTTATCGGGTCTACCCGTTTATTAGCGGGTCAGGTACGGGTTTAGGATCTAGACACGATTAGTTAAACGGGTCGGGTCCGGGTCTGGGGTTTTTGGACATGAATCCGACTAGACACGACACGAACCCGACCAATTGCCACCCCTATTCCAGCCCCTATCCTACGACTTTCATTCCTGTGCATTCTGAGTGGGTGTTCATATGTTACATAATGTAGTCTATCATATGATCGATATCTTATATAATATATAGGAGAAATACTATTCCGCCCGAAGATTTTTTCGATTCCGCCAGCCCGATTGATTTGGCAGCATACCATTGGTGACTTGAAACTTACTAGCGACTTTTAAATCTTTTACATCACCAGTTGCACACTGGCACTGCCACTTCAATCGGGTTGAGCGGAATCGGAAAAACCGTCAAGCTGAATAGCATTTCTCAATATATAGTTATACTACAATCATTACATTTTGCTCCTTTATTCGGTTTAAGGTAACAAAGAGGAACTTGTGACCATGACCCTAATATTTATTAAAATAATATTTTAATATGTAAAAATTCAATTGACCTTTAATAAGTTAAGGAAAAATATATATAACACAATTGAAGACAACAACAATACATTGTTCTTTTTCCAAGAATTGAAACTTTCCTCGGAAAGGGGTCCATTGTATATCATTCCCATAACTTCATAATGAAACTTCTAACATATCATTGTGTAACAATAAAAGTTCTTATTTTTGTACGGGACTACCATAGTGGTCAGTATGTCATCTATGAGTGCGCAGGCACAAGATGGACCAAGGATCGAAACTCACAACAAGAGCGAGACAAATGCCCCGATTTTTTATAATCTATATCACTCATAAAGAACTAGATATTCCAAATTCGGCACAATAGATCAAGTGTTACTTTTCAATACTTAGTCTATTCATTATGTTTTAGCTAATACCACAATGAAACCCACTGCTTGATGTCTTGAGTCTCTTTATTAATTGAAATTATTTTTTAGCTATGCTATTCAGCCCGAAGGTTTGTCCCGAATTCGCCGGCCCGAAAGACGTGGCAGCGTGCAACTGGTGGCTGAAACCCACTAGCGATTTTAAAATCTTTAGCAGCACCAGTTGCATGCTGCCACGTCTTTCGGGCCGGCGAATTCGGGACAAACCTTCGGTTGAATAACATTGCTCATTATTTTTATACGATTAAGCATGAAATTGGTTGCTTTTATTTTTTTTTTCTTTTCAATTTTATTAACATCAGTAACTGTTGCATGTGCAACGCAGGTGCCCATCCGACTAGTTATACCTAAGGTGGCAAATTTTTCCTCATTGTCGTTGCGCCTTGCTTGTGGCTGCGAATCATGACCGTTGATGTCATGCTCTCGGGATTATGAAATTGATAAATAGCAGATGCTGTCTCCCATGTTTCGATCTCCGAACCTCTTTGAGCCCTTGCCCTAGTGCCCTGTTCCGTGGCCGCCTGGCTGGTCCAGCAAAATAATAATAATAATAATAATGAGGACACCTAAAACCTAGACCTCACCACAAAGGATTTTGGGTCCATATACAAAGAGCCGGGTCTGAAACCCGACTCCAAAACCCTATACACTGTAGCGGCGTAGCCCGACCCGGTTGAAAACTTCAAACCCGTTTGGGTATCCCTTTCTCAACAAGGTAACGGACGACAAACGATTTGAATCCGTGACGGCCACAGGCTGCGAACCGCCCAAACCTCGACAACCCTCCGTTCACCGCCCCGACTCCGACATAAATAGCCCGACCCGCCACCCCACACCCCCTCAAAGGCTCAAACCCACCCAGACCAATCACGATGGCGCACCACAAGCTCGCCGCCGCTGCTGTGCTGCTCCTCGTCGCCATGCTGGTCGTGTCGGCGGTGCCGGCGAGCGGCTTCGGCTGCTTGGACGACTGCCTCCAGCGCTGCTCCAACGGCCGCCGCATCACGTCCTGCACCTTCATGTGCGCCAAGGCTTGCTTCTTGCCCCCCGCAACCGCCGATGTCCACGTCGGCGTTGGGGACGACAACGCCAATCCAAACTGAGGATCTGATCCCGGTTGGACGGAGATGTGTGCTCGATGTCCTCCGTCGATCTCTCTGCGTCTGTGATTTTCGTCCCTTCGATGATGTGATTGGTGTAGCGGCGGCGGCCGTGTTCTTCTATGTATTTGAGATTGGTCCGTATATAAATTTCAGCCCGTGGGCATAAATGGATACACTCTGTCTTTGTAATCAGCTATTTTTGGACTAAAAAGTAATCTATATCTATACTATGTACTAAAACGGAAGCCTCTCTCCCATGTGGTGACATGTGGACGTCTTTTAAAGAACCATAATCATTCTTTCATGTGTGAACACGGATCAGTTTTAAATCCTATTAAAAACCTACCTTAAAGATAATAAAACACTCATTCAATGATATTTAATTATCATTTGATGATAATCTCTCTCTCTCCCTCTCTCTCTCTCTCTCTCTCTCTCTCTCTCTCTTTCTCTCTCTAACAAGTGAATCACACTTTTGAGCATTGCTCGGGTTTCTTACTAGTATATACTAAAATGGAAGTCTCTCTCATGTGTTGTGACACGTGGACGTCTTTTAAATAGATAGAATTTTTTTTTCTGTGAATTGAGCTCTCTTTTAAATCCATTTAAAAACCTACCATAAATATGATAGATTTTCATTCAATGGCATTTAATAGTCATTTGATGCTAATATCTCTCTCTCTAACAAGTGAATCTCACTCACTTCAGATTTTACACTTCTTCGAACAGTTGTGATGTCATCTTTACCAAATGACGTCCATCAAGTACATTCGGGCATTGCCCGGGTTTCTTACTAGTATAATATTAAAAAGTGAACTAAAATGTATATATAGATCAATCTGAAAATGTGTCGTTCACACCTTTCTAGAAAGATGGCCAAGATGGCCCTTATGAAATGGAGAAATGCTATTCGGCCAGAAGGTTTTTTCGATTCCGCACAGCCCAATTGATGTGGCAGCTTACAACTAGTGGCCATGGTGTAAAAGATTTAAATGTCGCTAGTGAATTTAAGCCACCAGTTGTACGCTGCCATATCAATCGGGCTAGCAGAATCGGAAAAGCCTTCGGGCTGAATAGCATTTCTCTTTGAAATGGGTCAATCAAAATCTTTAAATGAAGACAGACTTCACACTTGACATATCGAAAATTCATTTGCTCTGTTTACGAGTATTTCGGAGTTCATTGTTGTTGAACGCAAACTCCCAAAAAGGCTTTAATGATTCCTGGAGGCAGATTTGCAATAATTCCCTCAGCAGGCTTTATTCGAGTGGAAGCAAATCATGCCTTTAAAGAAAGCATATTCGATACGTGACTCAAAGCCACTAGTTTCCAACTTAAAATACCAAGTCATATCTAAAGATATATTAACAAAATTTCAAAGAATAAATTGATCAGGATGCACCAAAACAGACGGTTGATAAAACTCGAACACATTTGACAGATCTAGAGGTTCCAGAATCGATTGATTTTTTGTGGATAATATCCTTGGCAAGATAAGCCTCCTCACGAAAATTCAGCCAATTCTGAAACCTTTGGTCCTTGTTCATTAATGCTGATCTGGAAATCGGAGCAAATGATAGTTTCACTGAAATGTGAACCACTGCAGTGGTTTCATTGAAAAGTGCATCCAAGCCTTAGGCTGCGATGGAATTTTTCATAATTTTGATGAAAAACAAGTCCGAGCAAAACTGCTTCAGCACTATCTAGGGATAGCAATGGTGCGATTTTTGACAAAACCGAAACCGCACAACACCGAACCGCCACACCGAAACTGCACCACGGCAGTTTATCATTATATAAAACCGAAACTGCACAATGCGGTGAGGTACACCGCGGTTTATCATTATAAAGACCTAAACGGAGCGATTTTGGTCAAAACCGAAACCCCACCGCGACAGTTTTATATTTTGGCAAACCAAAACCGCACCATGCGGTGCGATTTACCACGGTTTTCGGTTTTAAACTGCACCGCTGCCATCCCTAGCGCTATCAAACATATGAATTATGATAAAACACTGAAAATGTGAGTCCACGGATCCCGTTTCAGCATATTATCAAACAAGGGCTTAGGTAGGTTTACTTGATAAATCACATGCCCACGGATCCCGAGCCATTGAGCCCAAATGCAACTGCACCAACAAATCAAGACAATATTGGCTATTAACAATAAACCAACCTACTTAAAATATAGTCAACCAAAATTACAAAATCACGGCACATTATTCTTTAACTCAGGGACATACCTACAGATAAAATGCCGCATTAGCCCATTCAATTTGGCGCACGAAAAACCCTTCAACAGCACACAAAAGAGAATGCCCGATCACAACCTCAAAACAACCGAGCATTCTAAGGGGATGTCGATAATCGAACGATATAAGATGCCAAACTGTAGGAAGGCACCACAATCACGACGCCAGCACAATTCTTCAGAGCCTGATGGAGCTTCGAGTGCCGGCCCTCAGAGCAAGGAAGGAACACCAAGCCGGTTCTCACCTCAAGCTGTTTTTCAAGTTTCGGGACAAGGAGTCGTAGTAGCTCCTTTGCTGCGCCACCCAAATACCACCACATCGAAGAAAAAAAAGAAAATACGGTCAGTTAGAAAAATACGCTCGCTCATCAAGAAGGCAACTATACAGAATGCATAGCAATACAGACGGTGGTTGAGGAAAAAATAATGAAATGTAGAAAAGAGTCAACAGTGAAGCAAAGGTTTGAAAGGATTTCCTTGTTTTCTTGTATTGTCTTGTAAGATAAATTTTGCACCTACACAGACAACAGGCAAAAAATACCATACTTCATTTGCAACTTGAGCATAGCAGTTTATCGGATGGTTTTTTTCTTTTTTTTTTTGGTTCATTGCAGAGGGGAATCACAATCAGACCTCCAGGAGGCGCCACATGCCGGCGCTGCATAGGGAGACCACCACCAGGTGGGGGGTAGGAGCCGCTCGCTGGTGGGAACAAGACCGCTACACAGGGCAAAACATGGCACACCGTTGAACCACCACCACTCCGGCAGAAAGCTCCGCAAACCAGCGGAAACTCACCACAACTGCCCGCCGGCAAAGACCACCACACCACACACCGGCGGAAACAAAGAAAACGAAGAAAAAAAAATAGAGGAAACAAACCCAAAAGGAGGCCATTCACACACCAGCACGGCGGCAACAGAGAAGAAGGTAGATGAGGCGGAGGAAGTTCAAATACCAAACACCAGCTTGCAGAAAAAACCAGTCTACATTTCAATTTCCAGCAGGATTATATATTACTATAGTTGTTCCTCCTATATGAATTATGTAGGTCTACCTACCCGCCAACTGACATTTTAGGTCTTGGTCAGGTTTTTGGCACCAATCTTACGGCTACCGCTAGGTTGACAGGCGGTCGGAAAAGTTCTATCAATATTTCCTACAGTCGACCCGTCATGATGAAATAAGAATTAGAATGATGATGGTGATGGCGATGATGATTCTACATGAATTAGCCAACATTTCACAACATAACGAATGATGCTGAAAATTTTACAACCCAAGAATTACACAAGAATGGATATGCTCTTTTATTTTCCATACCTTTTCGGAGACAGAAGGGGTGACTTTCTCCAAAGCTTTCTCAAAATGTGATGCCTTGATTAGCCACGGCTTAGTGATTGAACTTACATTGTCGAAAGAGGTCTGTTTCTCTTCCAAGGCAGCCATGGCAGCTTCATTCATCTGGCATACAAATATACGTAATTATCGGACTGAACCAAAGAAGCAGCATGCACACAATCGTAAAGACTGACTTGGTCTAGTGGTAGGACAACCAATGAGAAAAGGCTTCAGAATTCTATGGGACGAAGAAAAATAGAAACTAAGTCATACCACTGCAGCAAGATCAGCCCCGGTAAGATTATTGCATGCCTCTCTATGACCAACAGCATCTAAATCCACATCAGCAGCTATAGGTTTCGTTCGAGCAAGTGCCTTCAAGATCAATCCACGCTCATCAGCGCTAGGTAGAGGGACATACAGAACTTTCCCAAATCTGCCTGGTCGTAAGACCGCAGGGTCCATCACCTCAAGCCTGCCATTGCCAAAAATCAACTCTTAAGTCTTAAGATCTAAAGCTGAACACAAACCTTGTGACCACACACAAAACAACGGAGTAGCATATCAACCCCACCTGTTCGTGGCCCCAATCACATAGACACCCTGCCGCTGATCAGCACCATCTAGCTCTATGAGTAACTACAAGTATAAAGATGATAGTAAATCAGATGTGGAAGGTAGAAGCATTCAACTCAACGCTAAATCCTTGGTGAAGAGAACTGCAATTATGCATACTAGAAAGCAGTTTGGAAATTGAACCTGGTTTAGAAGTCGCTCAACAACCCATCCCCCTTCTTTTCCTCGTACAGTTGTCAAGGCATCGACCTGCAACAATGTCAAAGGAACAGGCTTTAATGTCAAATATTAACAACATCTGAAAGAATGTGTGAACTATGTTTTATTTTGGGGGAACTAGCAACAAGCCCTTTTTAGAACTCTGTGAGAGCTGCAGTCCCGACAACCTTTCCATTTGAGCTCAAACACATATGGACAAAAATGTCCCTTATCTTCCTTCGAATTTAGGTTTGCTGTCACTCATCCACCACCACCGCTGCCCCTGCCGCCTAATCTAACTGAACCCCACCCAGCTCCCGCCGGACCTAACCGAACCCTCCCCCACCGGACCTAATCTACAGGCCATGGGATGAACCCTAAACCTAGAAATCCCAACCTAAACCAACCCCAGCGGTCGTTGCTCACACCTGCCGCCTCCACCTCCGCCTCCGCTGCTCACAGTAGGATCCGCCTCCTCCGCTGCTCGCCTCCGTCTCCTTCGCTCACCTCCGCCGTTGGCACCGCTCGCAGTTGCCTCCGTCGCTGCCGCTACCGCCGCTCACAGTCGAATCCACTGCCACCGGACCAGGCGACCGAGTTGCCATGGCCAATCGAGAGAGGAGAGGGGTGAGGGTGGTCTTGAGAATAAAAAAAAAGGAAGGGTTTATCTCAATGTTCGGTTGGTTAGAAGGGCTGGAGCTCAAATGAAAACTTTTACTGGGTTTATCCTAATGTGGGGTTGGTTAGATTGTTAGAGAGGTCTTAGGCTAATATCCCCTTTTATTTTCTACGTTCGGTAAAGTTTGTCTGGATGAGGGGCGAGGCAATTATTATGAGCCACTTTCACGGCCCCCAGAGAACATAAACAAGCACATGGGCTTGTATTATACACCACAACTAGTACTAATCCCGTGCAATGCGCGGAGGGCTGTGATGCTGCTCAATAGGGTCCATCCGATCATTGTGTTAGAGAGAGAGAGAGAGGGCGGGGGAGAAGGGGAACAAGTGCATTCATATAAAAAAGCATAAAAAAATATATTTTGTTGAGAGAGAGAGAGGGGGGGGGGGAGGAACAAATTCAATCATATAAAAAGAAAAAACAACCAATAAAGGGAATGGGGAGGCTAACACATGGGTCATGAAAGGCTCTGTTTTATGAGTATTTATAGTAGCATCTGCTCAAATATGTGACGGGTCCATATATAAATTCAGGATGTTGTAAGGTTTATTTTCTTAGTAAACATGCATAGTGTGATATGGGCTACACTCCTCTTCCATAAAGTGATATATTAAAAAACAAATGAGTTTAGCGGTAGTTCAAAATTACTAGGGGTTTATTTGAAGAACCCACTTACATACAAGTTTATGGTGCAATAGTAGCTTAGATATAATGTGGTTTTTCGTAATTATATTTTTACAGGATTCTAGTACGTACCCCTATTGTTACTCTCCTTATTTATTGCAAGTAAAACAGTGTGTTTCCAAAAGCGTAATGCACATGTCCCACTGCCACTCAGGTGAAGGGTGATGGACCGATGGTCCTTGTATAGCAGGCCTCAAAGGCATTTAAGTTTAATGAGCCTATTAAAACTGAGACATAGTTCAGTGCTTTCTTCTTTTTTCACTAGAATTTCTAGTTTTTGCCGTAAACAGTAATTATGGTAGGAACCCTAGGATTTATTTTTCTAATGCACATTGCTTGCTTTTAAGTATTTAGATTGTTTATACTATACTTAAAAGGAATACAAGAGTTCCAATGGCGATAAATTGCTGAAACCCAGAACTACGTGCATTACATGTGCACATCATACTTGAACATGTTGAGTATGAGTTAAATAACTAGAACTCCTATTGTGGTACCTTGGAAGTGGTTCCATCTTTTCAGTAAAATACTTCGTTTTCAAAGACGGTAGCATTTTATTTGAAAGGGGGAAAACATATGGTTAGAGACAACTAGCCTACTTGTAGAGTCTTGTATGAAAGCGTGAGGATATCCTAAAATATGGATAAAGTGCTTGTATATCCAAAATTTATGTGCATGATGGGGAAGCTTTTGAGTCCCACATACAGGCGCTTCTTAGAGACTTCGATAGCCATTCTTTTTTTTTAATTTTGGGGGGGGTCATAGGTTAACCTTTTTTAAAAAATATTCAAAGGCTCAAGAAAGGACCCCAGGAACTTTTCAAACTTTTTTTTATTTTTGAAAGGGGGGGGGGATGGCCCCCCTAGTATCCACAAAGGTCAACCCCTGCATGCTGTCATGGTCATCCTAACAATATGTGACAAACCTCTACAGGAATAACATCATACCAAACCTCATCACTGAAGAGCGTGGTAATAGTGAATTTGACAAGGTAACGGTGTGTGACATAAACTTTATATCTTCTTTGAACCATGACACTTTGTAGATTATCCTTAGTGGTTCAGCTTTTAATTTCAGCTTATGGACCATCAATGTAGCAACAAAATTGTTTGTGCTTCCATTATCAATCAATAGGTTATACAGTTTTCCAAGAGATGTGCATAAGTGATGTTCTTAACTCATTCCTGGCAGTGTGAATTGGCTCAGAATTTGACTCACCTCCATCCTCGTCATCATCTTGATTCTCCTCATTATCGTCCTCATCCTCTGAGATTCATCAGGATTGAACTTCCGCTTAGGGCAATCAGTAGACTTGTGCATGGGTTGATTACACTTGAACATGTCTGGAGCTTCCTTTGTTCCATGTATCCTCTTTAGGTTGGGAAGATTTCTGATTTGAAGTACTTTGATTATTGTTGGAAGGAGATTCACTAGGACATAAAGACTTATTTGTGAACTAACTGATGCCTTGTTTCGAAACCAATTCGTGGAGCGCACTTGATTTGTCTCGACTTTCTTGGCTCACCTATATGCATCACTAATCCGGTACCATATCATAGAGACATACTACTTGACTTTGCAGACGGTCATTGACAAATCGGCTACGTTTTGCTCTTCATCTTCATGGAGATCATTGTGTGCTTGCATTTTATTAAATTTGTCTGTGTACCCCAAGTTTTGGAACTTTTGACATATATTTTTCTTGTAATAAGAAAGAATTAAGTTTTTATTCATCTTTCTTGTAATAAGAAAGAATTATATTTTCCTAGAAGCAGAACATGCTCTGATACCAAATAATGCAAATTGGGTTGCGAAGCAAGAAAGCCTAGTTACTAACGGAAAGTTTTATGGTCTAGTTAGGACTTGTAAATATAAAATTCAGCACCAACAAACTATCTTAAAACAGATTCTAATTAAGAGATGACAATCTAAGATATTATAGAATGCTTATAAATAAACAAATAAAGAAAACCACTCAATAGCATTAGACTAAAGCTCTAATAGATGCTGCAAACAATAATTTCAGCAAATAGCGCATGTAAAGACAAAGGAAAAAACAAAGATAGTAATCCAACGGTGATCAAGCCAAACCACTAGAAGCCTAGAACAATTGAACAAATATTGAGTAATGATTACGAATAAAAGATATGGCTTATGAAAGTGGGGTGCAGAGGAATACCGAAGAAAGCCAATGAAAGATCAAAGTGCGAAGAAATTAGTATTGACGTTTGCAAACTCCAATGATGGTAGGAAGCTTTGCCGAAGAGGATGAAAAGTGCAGGGAAGACGATGACAAGGAAGACAATGGTTCGAAGCCAGAAGAAATCCATAGGGTCGATGAAGAACGAAGAAGCACCATTCTCACGATCTCACAAAGAGCATCAATCTCAATCTCACATGATCCTCATACTAGAGTTTTTATCTCTCTTTTAAAGAGGATTAGGCATCCCAAATATAGAAGGGGCAAAGAAGCACAAAAGAGAAGACAAAGCAAAAGGACACGCACAAGGGCGCGTCTCGGATTGTGTGCCGCATGATGAAAGAGAAAATAGGAGGAGGCCGCGCACGGTTTGAAAATAGGCCAGCGCCATTTTTTATTGATGAAAAAAACTCATATGTACAGTGATGCACATACGAAAAAATAAAAGGGGACACCTAACGTAGTTGGGCACCCCTTTTAACATTCTATTAATATTTATATGGCCACCTCGATGGCATGTATATATGTATTTGAGTTTGGCTTGATTTTATCCACCGTTGGATGCATCATCAGATGCCTTGCTCGATCTTGCATGGCAACATCATATTCACTCGCTTAAAGAAAAGAATGAGCTAGTCCGATAGATGAGTTGGATACGACAACCCTCCACCGTAAGTTAGCAACATTCAAAATTTAATAACTAAATAAATGATAGTTCGACCTTTTTGCCCAGAGACAAGCAAAGGACTCACAAAAAACAAATGCTAATAAACTGAAGCAATAAAGATAAAATCTTCCTTGTAGCCCGATCTGGCTACATCACATGTGCACACAGATAATGAAACAAATTCACTCGGTCAGCGACTCAGCAATGTAATGACATATTTTCAGTTACACCACAAATTTGTTTAGCCTTCTTAAAATCCTCTCACCTATTAGCTGCACCACATTTGACTGTATAGTTTCCTTCATGTAACTTCTCCAGAGTGTGACATTTCCACCCCTTTTCGTTAAATATTTCCCAACATATAAGCTTTAAAATGACACCATTAGGTTTTGGTCGGATGATAAGCAATACTAAGGAGTTTCCAAGTTCATCTTCAAGTGCAGAAATATAAAATTTGATTTTGATAGATACATTGATCTCTGTAATATTATATGTTTACAGGAATCATATTTGACAGCATTTTGATCACGGAAGCCCTTATTATATGGCATTTATGATTTTATTAAAGTGAGTCTGTTGACTCTGTTATAACGTCCGTGCACTTGAGCATCAAATTTAGTAAGGGATAAGAACTTTCATTGCATAATCCAAATCAAGTGACAGGTGTGTTTATGCTATAATTAGCATCAACTATCAAGATGAATGTTTGAGATGACGTTGAATGTATGATTGGATATCTTTTTCATGCCAAATGCATGCTAGTGCTTGACATACATGGAACAATATGCATGTTTTGGGACATTGTTATGGACGTAACTCAACTAAAACATGTTCTCATGCAAAACACCATTTGAGGTAACAAGAAAGTTATCATATTCCTTATAAAAATAGGTATAGAGTGACATGAAACTGATACAGCTAATTTGTTAAGGCCATCAAGTGAGTCAAGCAACTGATATTTCATCATTTGCGAGCCTGAAGTAAACAAACTGACAATAATAATCATATACCTCATCGAAGAAAAGTATGCACGGAGAGCATGTACGGGCACGACTAAATAGCATTCTAACTGCCAGTTCGCTTTCCCCAACGTACTTATTTAAAAGTTCAGGCCCCTATAAATCAAGGATATAAAGCCGTCAAGTTTCAAAAGGAAAAAACCAGGTTTCAATAAAATTCAAAAGATTATGTACTTATTTAAACATCAAAGAATAGGATGACAACATAAAATGTCATCTAATATATAGACTGCACAAATGAAACAAAATAGGCAAAAAAGCAAACCTTGATGTGTATAAAATTGGCACCGGCCTCATTGGCTACAGCCTTGGCAATCAGTGTCTTACCACAACCTGGAGGTCCATAAAGCAAAAATCCAGCCTCCAAGTTCACTCCGAATTCCTGAAAAGTGGGCAATATCACATTGAAGAATGCACACTACTTATCAAGTTTTATTTCATTAACCTCGAGAACTATTTTAGATTGCCAGTAACATGTATACTATAATTGAACGAAAACGTTGGCATAGAGGGTACTATGCAAACATCAAAATGAGCATAAGACAGAGATCTTTACATGCATTAGATCAGCGTATGGTCTGGTTCACCATCTAATACCTCATACAGAAATAGTATGTGAGAAAAGACAAAAACAGCCATGGATATTTATTAATACTGAACCTTTACTCACAAAAACATGGCCCATACAAAGATTGGACCAAACATGAGTAGGAAAGGCATCTATAAACAATAAATTCTTATAGGAGGCGAGAAAATGGGATACAGAGCACAAAGCTTTACATTTGTTTATATCCATTAGTGCTATGTATCATGAGAAAAATATTTGAGAATAACATTACCTCATAATCCTCAGGGTTTTTTATGCGTTGAACAATATAACGATCGAACTCTTTCCTCAATGAGTGAAGACCACCAACATCCTCCCACCTAACATTAGGAATTGAGGAAAATCCTTCTCTCCTAGAAGATGGTTGAACCATTTTAGCTGCTTCCTGTAGAAGAAAAAGGAAAGAAGAAAAGATGTCTTACGTGTTTAAGCTTGAATTAAGAAACAGGCAGGAGTTTGGCTTATTTTCCTATGAGAAAATGAAACAAATTCTACATAAGTTCACAAAGAAATGCATAAATTGTGATGTATGAGTACAGTTATGCATCTACAAGTGCAGATGCATATGCTAATGTATCTACAATGTGTTACATGACCAAAAAACATGTTTAATTAAAGTAACCAATGAATACTTCGGCATAGGGGTAGAAATTATTAACACTGCCCAGTGCCCACAACCCCACCCCGGACACACCCGACCCAATGACACATCAACCTGACCCATAACTTATATGGGTTGGGGGTAAAGAAGTGTGACCAACTGGCATTTCGGCTTTGGTTGTCAGTCCCTTGGGCCCTCCCAAATGAAGCCCAAGAGGGAACCCCTTCAGTGCATGGGGTTGGCCACACTAGGTAGGCTACACAACACTAAGCAAGGCTACAGAGGCTAAGGACCAATGAAATTGGGCCCATTCCCCCGAAACCCTTATGTGTAGTCCATTACATGGACATGATTAATATCCTGAGTCCATTATCTCTCTTCCATATGTTCACACAATATCCCATTAGATTCCAAGTCCAACTAAAAGTTGTGCTTAATCAAAACATAGTGCGCAAATTCAACTAACAGGTCAATTTGTGTTAGGCTCAGTGTTGGATTTTGAATAGCAGATAAGACTAACATTTTGTCAAGTTATGAAATCTTAATAAGCCTTGTCTTGGGATCACATACCCAGACTTGGTCCAACCAAGAGTACCCTGGAAAGTGGAAATATGATGTCATGGTTGAACACTTCGCCATCATTTCAGCTCTTTGGTTTATAATGTGTGCCACATAGACGAACCCAATTCCCTCAATCAGTCACCTTCATTTAGACTCTTTCATTGAATAGGGGAACTGATTGGGGACTACAACCTCTTTCACATCTTGAAGCTAGACTACCTTCTGCCTTATTAACGAGTGACTTAGTTTAACCAAATAGGAAACAAAATGGTTGCTCCCTGGTTGTATGAGATTAAACTATGTAATGAACAAGATAGGCCTTGCTACCCACCAACTAGCATGTCAGGTTTCTTGGCATGCCACGCCCTTGTCGAGCTGCCTTTGTCAGTTTTTCAACACGATCGTAGAGGGTCAGTTTTTCAACACAATCTTAGAGGGTTAACGTCAGGTTGACAGCCGGTTAGAAACTTCTAGTCAATCCTCCCTATAGTCGACCCCATATTCATGGGATAAGACTTGGATATGATAATATTGAACATTCTGCTTGTCCTCCTATATTGGAGCTATTGTCTAATTCCAATGCAAAAGCATAGGTATCCTTCTACTACACGACATCGTGTTAAACCTTGGAAAAGTGATGTCATTGTCCAACCCATATCTGACAACAATTCTTTTTCAAAATCACGGCTTTATTCAGCTCCCGGATATTGTTTCCATTATAATCATACATAATAGTACGATCACGTTATCATAATACTAATTTCCCAAGAAATCGTATTTTACAAAATAGTACTAATATCATATTTAATGCTTGATTAAACTCTCGTATTCTACTCGATACACTCATCTAGAGGTAGTAGGTTCTTTGTTAAGAATCCTGTAAAACCCTCAGGAATGATGAGGGCACATCTGGCAAACAACTTAAATGGTGGAATCACATACAATTAAATTAAGGCTCATCAAACTATATCGGATATCTCTAGGGTTGTACAGACATCTTAGATCAAATGACATGCACCGGTCCAACATGACACATAAACAAGTCCACCTAACAGTATCAATTACATATGACGAGTTTTCCTAAACAACCAATCAATATGTATGTCACTCGTTGAGCCAGCAATCATGATGAGAATCACCATTGTCGTACTACAATCATTGTGTTTATTACGTTACTATGGCACCACCTGAGAAGCTCTCACAATCAGAAGCATTCTCCACTAGCTATGACAATTTACAGGGAAAATTTTTGAACACTCAGTTCTCTCGTGAATTTACTCAAAGCTACTCACCTAAGTCTTTTATAATGATTCATATATATCTTAAGGCTTCACATATTATACTTGCCATCAAATGAACAATAAATAAAGATAAAACATATATTTGTGCAATAAGAACATACATAGTGTTAATGAGAAAATTTTATGCCAATAATTTATCTCGGACAATGACGTGTGGTTATGGTCAGGCATGAATGATGGCACCCACACCCTTAAAAGTACTGAAGCATTAATGGGAAGAAGAAAAAAACTATGTATAAAAAACACCGAAAAATTCTTAAACTTGTAGTTATGTGCAACCACTTAGGTGCATACGCGATGCAGTCTACAAGATTACTGGGGCATATGCGCCTAGATTATTGTGCAAGTGCACAAGTGCTCCAATGGTGAAAACGTGACCATTAGAATAGAATATTATGGTTTTTTTCTTCCCCTTTCACCCCTCCTGACCTATTCGTTCCACGATTACCGACAAGCTCTCCCCCAACTCGCTCCAAGCTTTCAACACCCCCCCCCCCCCCCTCCCCAACACACCCACACCCACACTCACACACAACCCAAAACTAACTTCAAGCTCTCAAGATAATGACATGTGGTGTGTCGAGGCAAGATCAAGTTTATTAACATGCCACAACATTCTACAAGGCAACACCACTGACATTCACCTACAAGATACAATTAAATTAGTATCAATTACCCTTATATTTTTTAATTATGTAATTATAGTCAATTATAGGCTCAGCACCACAATCTCCACGTCTTCCATGGGTTCTCCTAAACCCAAACACCATAGGATGGAAGCATAGAAATACTCAAGACCACCACCAAAGAAGTCAATGGCTCATGGACCACTAGACCGCTTTTATAGGCCACTTCTCGTGAATGTGTTGACCAAAGGGTAAGTAAAGATCAAAGGCCCTGCCAAGACCACACTAGAGGATAGGCATTAGAAGGAAAATAGAAAAAGCACAGTCCAGCACATAGCCAAATGGGCATAGCAAACCGAGATTCCTTTCAAATGCCCTCAAGCTTGAAAGGTACAAGTGTATGGTTGAAGTTATCGAACAATATGGTCCGGACCTAAACCACGTCCTACCACGAAATTAGGCACACTTCCCTAAAACAAAGGGTAGAGACCACACAAACTTTCATCATCGAAAACGAAGAGGTGGTGGCTGATGAGTCAAAAGATAGGGTGTAAAAGTGTGACTTCAACCTTGCCTTTGACAAAGTTCAGGTAGAATGAACCCAAAAGAAGTTTCTAGACAATCTGTGAATGAGTACGAATCATGATATATAAAGAAGTGCATCACAACTTTAATTTGATCAACTCAAAAATAGTGTAGCTTCATCACCACCTCATCTCCCTCGTGTCTAGTTACAGATTGACAAGGTATTTTTGCTAATCAACTCCTACAAACTAGTCTTAAGTGCATATTAATTCCTGAAAACCTTATATTTGCATATTGACCCTCCAAAACATATAAAGTAGTGCATATTCACCCCACAGTTGCTATTCATCAATAGAAAGTGAGTTAAACATGGTGAAGTGTGAACTTCTAACCTGAGGTACAAATGACCATTTTACCTATGGTCAGATGGTGACTTACCACCTGCATCGGCTTAGTTCAGATGTTTTCAATGTGAGTACCCTAATGCTAACTCCACTCCATTCACCCCTCGATGCTCGTTCATCCATCAACGCTTGTCCATTAGGTTCCTGATGTAGAACATGTATGGGGGTCCCTCAAAAATAGCCAATCGAGTTCTAGAACAGTGGAAACTGATATAGGCGACCAGGGGCGAAGTCGGAATTCTAGACAGTTGGGCCTACTGGATCGAAACAAGAAAGGCATGAGTGGGTCATAAAAGGTTGGTATTCGATTTGTCGGATTTCGATAACCGGTTAAGAACATATGGCTCAGTAAAATTGTCGGGTCGGAATAGCAATAGAGCCAAGTAGTAGTGAACTCACTAGGATCTGGATGTGCCTTCAACGACGAACTGCTAACAGAGAGCTCCACAGTATCAAAGGACACTTTGAGTTGACCCTTCTAGTGTGGCACTTTGGTTAATGATACATGTGACTGATGCAAACCCTCTTTATCACAGAGCACTCAAAAGAAGTAAGAGGATGGGGAAATCTAAGCCTTCTGTATTTCTTCACACAATCACACAGGAAATGAAAGGGAGTTGGCCTCATGCTAGAGTCGAGTGAGGCAGATCTGACTCAAGGACAAGGTCGGTGGAGCACGACGAGGCCACAGATGGATCTGGTGGGGCAAGTCGGGGGGCTGTCTCTCGCTCTCTCTGATCTGTAACAAAGGGGTGGGGTGATGGTGATTCTTTTTTTTTTTTTTTAATATGAAGCAGAGGATGATGGAGTATGTGAGGATTGGGTATGGGGTTGAGGATGACGGATTGAGACAGCAACGGGGAGGGGATGGGAAGGCGAGGGGTTTGTCAGCCTCACACCGACGGATATCTGACATCTCACTTACGAGCCTCTCGCTCTTCAATCTCCTCTCAAGATCGTGATAATGATCTTCTCACAGGAATCGTAACAAGTAATTGATGCAAATCAAACTTCATTATTTCATTCATCATACGGGCTGACCCTTTAATAAGCTTACATAAGATATTCTCTCATAAAGATAATGATAAAAAAAAAGTTAACCTTCCTAAAACTGAAAAATCTAAATACATAAAAATCCCCCATTTAAAGCATATCTAAACTATCATAACTAATATATCCGAATTTAATTAGACATTAGCAGCCTAAAAAAAAAAGCTTAAATGATCACATCATTAATTAAAGATATTGCAGATATTCTGATGCACCAAGATTCACGTGTGAGTGATGGGCGGTCCTGATGCTCCCAGCCTCCCACATTATACTCCCCGTCTTTAAAAAAACTCGACCTCGAGTTCTGTAAGTCATCCAGTCGCCTGAGTCTGCAGCTAATGATGTAAGCCCAAAAGATGTGATCGTGTCACACCATAACCATCTCTTGGGTCCCACAAAAAAGTATGATTGTCATCGATCAGGGACAAGAGTCAGGGAAGAGCCGGCGCATGCTGAATAAAACGACCACTATGGCAAGCTGACAGGGATGCCCAAGTACTGATAGGGAAAGGGTGGAGCCGCTGGGGGTTGGTATACTCCGAGAAAGTCCATGCACTGAAGAGCGACCCACCCACTGGAGTCAATTGTCAGTGGCAACCTGCTAAAGGCGAGGGCTCCACCAAAGGTGATAATGCTGGCACTTGGAAGGACTCCACTACAGGTGGTGGTGGTGGGGCTTTCCCAAGTGGCTCAGATAGAATCCGAACCTCCAAGGAGAGTGTTGTTGTAGGAAGAGGCTCCACAGGAGGTGGAGATACTATAGGAGTCGTTGGTGCAGGAGGCACAACTGAGGAGATATGGCAGGGCACGGATTCTACATCGATGTCGGTTCATAGCCTCTTGCTCAACTTCATCCAGCAAATGTGTCACATCAGCAAATCGAGAATCACTCGATCCTTATTGATGCAAGAACCACTGGACAAACGGGTCTTCCCGCAAATGTAACTTATGGGATCAACCCTCGATGAGCCCGATGTAAGTAGACTCAGAACATGTTGTCACTTGTCGGGGAGAGGGCACAACCAAATGTATCCATCAATCCTAGAAGTTGTATAAAGAGGACGCTCTAATTATAACGCAAATGGGTGGATAAAGGGTGAGTAGAGAAGGACCGGTCAAGATGGTATCACATCTTGACAGGAGCTATAATACCAAATTTGATGCAGGACGGATATGGGGGTCCCACAAAAATGGCCAATCGAGTTCTAGAACAGTGGAAACTGATATAGGCGACCAGGAACGAAGTCGTAAGTCTAGATAGTTAGGCCTATTGGATTGAAACATAGAAGACACGAGTGGGTCATGTTTGAAAAATCATGAAAGTTTGATATTCGGTTCGTCGGATTTTGATAACCGGTTGAAAACATGACTCAAATTTGGTATCAGAGCTCCTGTCAAGATGTCATACAATCTTGATCGGTCCTCTACTCACCCTTCCTCCACCCATATGTGTTACAATCAGATCGTCTTCTTTACACAACTCCTAGGATGGCTAGATTTGGTTGTGCCTTCTCCCCGGCCATATTTTCTGAGTCTACTTATATCGAGCTCATCGAGGGTCGATCCCAAAATCTACATTTGTTGCCCGACCCGTTTGTACAGTGATTTTTGTATCAAGGAGGATCGAGTAGTTCTCGGTTTGCTGATGTGACACATTTGCTAGATGAAGTTAAACAGGAGGATATGAACCGACATCGATGCAAACCTCCGTCAGTTGTGCCTCATGGATCGACGACTCCTATAGTATCTGTACCTCCTGTGGAGCATCTTCCTACAACAACACTCTCAGTGGAGGTTCCACCAGAGCCACTTGAGGAAGCCCCACCAACACCCGTAGTAGAGTCATTCCCAGTGTCAGCACTATCACCTTTGGTGGAGTCCCCACCTTCAACATGGTTGCCACTGGAAATTGACTCCAGTGGGTGGGTCGTTCTTCAGCATATGGACTTTCTCAGAGTAGACCAACCCTCAGTGGTTCCACCCTTTCCCCAGCAGTACTTGGGCATCGCCGCTTCTGGGCATCCATGTCAACTTGCCACAGTGGTCGTCTTATTCAGCATGCGTCGGCTCTTCCCTGACTCTTGGTCCTCGATTGGCAATAATCACACTTCTCGTGAGACCTAAGAGGTGTCTATGGTGTGACACGATCACATCTTTTAGGCTTACATCATCAGCTGCAAACTCAGACGACTGAACGACCTCACAGAACTCGAGGTCAAGTTCCTTCAAAGTCAGGGAGTATGATGCGGGAGACCGCCCATCCCTTCTCTTTCTTTAATTAATGAGACGACCATTAAAGCTTTTCTTTTTGGGCTGCTAATATCATATTAAATTCGGATATATTAATTATGGTAGTTTAGAAATGCATTAAATGGGGGATTTGGATGTATTTAGATTTTTTAGTTTTAGGAAAGTTTTTTTTTTAAATCATTTTTATAAGAGAATGTCTTTTGTAAGCCTATTAAAGGGTCAGCCCGTATGATGAATGGAATAATAAAGTTTGATTTGCAGTAATTGCTTGTTACGATTCTGTAAGATGATTATTACCGCGATCTTGAGAGGAGATCGAAGAGCGAGAGGCTCGCCAGTGAGAGGTCGGATATCCGTCGGTTTAAGACAGGCAACTATGCTATCAAAGTCGGGACTAGTCGGCGACTAGTCCCTGGGCTGCATTTTATCGACCAATTAATTTCGATTTTGTCATTGCTGGGCAGAATCCCGACTAGTCCCCGACTAACGACTGCCGACTAGTCCCCAGGCAGCATTCTGCAAGCAATTTTTTTTTTTTAAAGGAGTCTTTGCAAGCAATTTTGTTTGGATTTTTTAACATTGGCTCAAAGTCTTGTGTCGCAAGACTCACAACTATGGCTCTTCCCTGTAATCATCTGTTGAGTACCTGAGAATCTCAGATAAAAACATAGACAAATAATTAGTTTATTTGTTGATATCCATATAACCATATAATCAAAATTGGGGTTGTTCACTGATTAAACATCATCAAACAAATATTGTGATGAATTCTTAGTTTTGAGTCTTTTGACATGGGCATGAAGCCAATACAACTGTGTTCTGTTAGACTGTTACTTATGTATTTATACCCATGCTGTGAAGTGTGAAGGTATGTATTGTTATTAACCGACTAATATCATATACTTATTGACATTTATGCTAGTTCATATATATCATATATTTTAGGGAGGGGGGGGAGGGGTTAGAATAAGTTTTGGCTGACTAGTCCTGAATAGTTCCGAGCCGACTACCGACTTTGACTGCATAGACAGGCAAACCCCTCGCCCTCTCATTCCCTCCCCATCACTGTCTCAATCCGTCATCCTCAACCCCATACCCAATCCTCACATACCCCATCATCCTCTATTTCACATTAAAAAAAAAAATCACCATCACCCCACCCCTTTATTACAGATCTGAGAGAGAGAGAGAGAGAGAGAGAGAAAGCCCCCGATCTGCCCCACCAGATCCACCCGTGGTCGCGTCGTGCTCCGCCAACCTTGTCCTCGAATCAGATTGGCCTTGCTCAACTCCAGTCTGAGGCCAGCTCTCTTTCAGTTCATGTGTGATCGTGTGAAGAAATAGAGAAGGCTCAAATTTTCCCATCCTCTCACTTCTCCTTTTGAGTGCTCTGCGATAAAGAGGGTTTACATCAGTCACATGCATCATTAACCGAAAGGACACATCAGAAGGGTCAACTCACCTTTGGCCTTTCGTAGGAATTCAAAGTGGCATTTGATATTGTGGAGCTCTCTGTAAGCAGTCCATTGTTGAAGGCACCTCCAGATCCAATTGAGTTTACTCCTATCTGGCTCAAGTACAATTCCGACCCGACAATTTCATTGAGCCATATGTTCTCAACCGGTTATCGGAATCCGACGAACCAAATACCAAACTTTCATAATTTTTCAAACATGACCCACTCGCGTCTTCCGTGTTTCGATTCAGCCACTCACATCTTCCGTGTTTCGATTCAATAGGTCCAGTTGTCTAGAATTATGACTTCGCCCCTAGTCGCCTATATCAATTTCCACTATTCTAGAACTCGATTAGCCATTTTTTAGGGACCCCCATACCCATCCCGCATTAATTCCACAACCCTCCTCGTTTACACCTAACAGTCAACAGGAGAATACTTCAAGTATATTCACCCTTTTGAGATGGTAGCTAGCCGGAGGGGTGAACATGCACAAATTTATAAGTTTTGGAGGGTTGTATGCAAATATAAGGTGTTGGGCGTTAACACGCAATTAGACTAGTTTGTAGGGGTGATTTGCAAAAAACCCTAAAAAGTAACTTTATACTCTACATGATGATTAAGCCCTTGTCAAAGTTCAGTAAGCATGAACCAAAAAGAAGTTTCTTGAAATTCTGTGAATCAGTACGGACCAGAATATACAAAGAAGTGTGTTAGATCTTTAATTTGATCAACTAAAAAATAGTGTAGTTCCATCACCATCTCATCTCAGTCGTGTTTAGTTATGGAATGTAAAAAGTAACTTTAGACCCACTACATGATGGTTAAATTGTACATTGTAGAAAGGATATAGATATAGTTGCAGTAAGGTGAAGGATATACATGCAAATGGCGTAAAGATGGTACAAATTCTCATCATAGTTCCAGAAAATATCAAGTCAAGAGTATGTCAAACCAGGTCTATAACAGACAGCATTAAATAACATAGGTACTTTACCACATATTATAGTTTATCCTAATGCAATGTTTAAGAATTCACAAATAAACAGAAGCTAAAACCAATATCCATAATCCAATACAGACACTTCACACTAGAAGAAACCAATGTGATTTGTAAGCAAAAAGACTGCAAATATGGATGCTTTAATTTGTTTACAGTACATAAAACTTGGGTCAGCTTTGCACCAGAGCTCATCATGTACACACCATGTCAAACAATAAAAAACACTAGCAGAGTGGAAAACATCTTCACAAAAGAGAGAGATCTATATACAGCTTGTACAAGATTAATAGATTACCTCAAAGTCAGCCATGGTAATACTAAGAGTCTCCAATTCTTCAGGTGCCCATGGCTGCCTCCACCAGTCAGTGTCCTTTTTTTTGTGTTCACAACAAAGTTCAGACTTTCTTCTATCGATTATTCTCTTCATTGCCAGGTTTCCTGATTTATTAACCAATGCTGCCAAATCAGCTCCTACAAAACCTGGTGTAGAACGGGCTATCTTCAAGAGATTAAATCTCCCCTCAAGTCTAAGGTTCCGAATAAGCACTGACAGAATCTCCACTCGTGCATTTTCATCAGGGACACCCAAAACAATTTCCCGGTCAAACCGCCCAGGCCTCCTCAATGCTTGGTCAACTGCATCAGGTCTGTTTGTAGCTCCAATTACAAGAACATAACCAGGTTTTTTCTCAGATGTTTCTGAGTCTGAATCAGAATTGACTGATCTAAGAGTTTGGTGTGATTCATCCATGCAAGTCATTAACTGTGTCACTATCCGGCGCTCCATCTCCCTCTGCAGGTTTTCCCTCTTAGAAGCAATGGCATCTATCTCATCAATGAATACAATTGAAGGAGCAGTCCGGTATGCCTTGTTGAAAAGGTCACGTATATTTTCTTCAGATGCACCTGTAATAATAATGCAAAGACATTCAGCATTTCATTATGCTGGCAACACTATTAAAACGAAGTTACCGATGCAAGACTTTTATCTTAAGAAATCAAATAGACATATAATAAAACAACTTTGTTTCCACCAATCCGACAGTGAAGACATGATGAATTTCTTGATGCTATTTGTAACAGTAAACTGTTTATAATTAGTGCTACTGGGTCAATCTTGCTCTGAACCTCCTTGCCTATGACCATAGTTCAAGATTTCCCAAATTTTCCAAAATATTTCTATATTTCTTGGCCCCCGAAACAAAATCTGCAGGTCAAAATTTTTCAAAATTTCTCCAAAATTTTCCTAAATCCTAAACAAAAACACCCATAACACTAAACTATAAAACCATAAAGCGTATACAACATGCTCTTGGGTGTAGATATGTCAACAATGAAAATGTACCGTATCGTTTATTCGATCGGATCAAAGCGTTCTTTCCCAAAAAAACTCCAAAACGATAAATCTTATAATTTTTTTCAAATTAATTTATTTCTAATTGTTTAGTTGATAACATGATGGTATAAGAACATCAAATCTATCTAGATTTGATATCCTTATACTAAGCAAGGGATCAATCGTTGAATTTATCGAATCTACATTTCGAGTATTTGGGAGTTTCTAAAAAAAATTAAGGAATGTCTTGATGTTTATGAACAGTTGAATTTTGGATATCCTATAGATCTTAGATAGTTATATATCTGCACAACATGCATAAAAGTATGCGCTACGTAGAGTTCCACATTAATATATATTGTTGAAATGTTAATTAAGTGTTTCAAAGAGTGCATCTATGTCAAATTTATGGTTGTCAAGAGTTTTATTGCAAAATTTCATTATTTAATCAATATTTCCATCGTTTCGATGTTTAACTACTATACATCTACACAATATGTGGAGCGTTGCACCCATAAATAGCAATCATAGCATAGAAATGTGATTTAAGTGTTCTACAATGTATACATACTTAACTCATGACTGTCCAATTCCGTTATTTAACTAATATTTTCATCATTTCCATAAAAGTGCAATATTTCCACACTATCCAAAAATTTCCACGCAATATTTTCCAGTGTTATTAAAGGCGCGCCTAGGCTCAGGCTCAACTATGCTCACCCCCTGCGCCTCAAAAAGCACAAGGCAATGTTCTGTTAGAAATGCGCACGCCTAAGTCTAAGGTGCGCGCCTAGGCTCCAGGCTCCATCCGCAAAAAAGGCGCACATGGTTGAACCATGTGCAATTATGTGCTTGCACTTGATATTTTTGACAATATAATTAAGTTTTAAGTAGATTTGATTCATGATTACAGTGTCTGAATATTGACACATTGATTGAATATTATTTACATTCAAAATTATTTGTTATAGTTCTTAGGTAGGATCATATGAGCAATTGTGGGTTGGATTTGATGACTTTGATATTATTTCAACTATTACAAGATTCAATAAGTTTTTTTCTCTTTCTCGATTTGCATATTTCATACAGATTTCGAAGCATGTGCTCACGCATACGGATGAAATAACACATTCAATCATTCAGTATTTATTTTTGTTTGCTATAATATCACATTTGATATCTTATAACTAGTTATTGAATTTGAACTATACATTTTTGAAGATTTAATATATTTTAAATGGCTTATTTAGAGTCGTAATTCAAACCTACAAGGCTACAACATTTGTAATGTTACAACAACAATCTATCCAATTTATCTTTTGTGTTAAGATTCATTGTCTGAGTCTGGTTAAGCATGTTTTGAATATATATATATATATATATATATATATATATATATATATATATATATATATATGTGTGTGTGTGTGTGTGTGTGTGTGTGTGTGTGTGTGTGTGTGTGTGTGTGCGCACCTTACTTCAATCAAGTCCGCGCCTTGAGTTGCGCCTTGCGCCTAGTCACTAGGAGGCCTTTGCGCCTCATGGTGTGCCTTGAGTCTTTCAGAACACTGATATTTCCATATCCCCCAGTACTGAAATATTAGTCGAAATCGAAATTTCAAACCCGGTTCATCCAGTTCGGCTGATTGGGCAATTAATATTAAAAAATCAGAAAATCTAGAAATCAGGGTTTGATTTGTCTGATTCGGGCATGTATCAGTCGATTCATATCCAACTCTTATGATACATGAACCATGGCATGACTACTAAGTACTAACAACAAATAAATCATTCAAACTTATAGAACATTGATATGAACGAGTGAACGACCTGTAAATCAGACCAGATTCGTGGGTTTAATGCGGGTTCAGGGGTTCTTAATGGCCAAATTACGAGTCGATTCGGACGAACTAGTTTGGGTTTAGACGAACCCTCAAACCATGATTGAACCATATATGATAGAAACTTGAAGCTGGTACATGGACATGTCATGTTAGTTTTGTTGGTGGCTGTGAAGAAAGGTAGTAAATGGCATGTTTTGTTTTCCGTCATGCCAACGATCCAGTTAGTTGGATGTCGAGGCTTCCATCCATGATGGCACCACAACCACAGAGGTCTAGTACATGGTTCAAATTGTAGTAAGCAAATAAGCGATATAGCTTCAAGATGAAGGCACGATGGTTACGAGTCATGAGCTAACATAAGTGCAGTTTGTTTAGCAAAGAACCTGGTTTATCACAAAAGAACCAAATATATTGATGCAAAATGCGCCAATACCATCACATCCGTAAAGCCATTGAAGTAAGTAGCGGGTATTGAAGGTTGGGGCACAAGAAAGCAACGAGATGCTCACAAAATGGAGATTTTGTCATCAATGAGGGAAAAAGAAAGCAATGCTAATTAAGAAGCTGAAGTGAAATTTAGTTTTTTTTCGTAGGGAAGAATAAAGAAATAAGCTACCTAAGGTGATTTTGCAGATGTATAAAATTTCAATATATTCTGTAATTCAAGTATAAGTGAATCTATCATCCCTAACATGAAATAAGCTACCTGATGGTGTATGAAGAGAATAGACTTAAGCTCACTAAAGCGGCGGGCGGTTGAACTTACCAGAAACGCCGGATACAACTTCAGTAGCAGAGATCTTGTAGAAGGGAACACCAGTCTCATTGGCGATGGCGTGGGCAAGCTTCGTCTTCCCGCATCCGGGCGGGCCGTGCAACAGTATCCCAGCCATTGGCCTAACCCCAAGCCACCTTGGCAGCTGCGGATGGCACAGCGGCACGATCACCTCCATCATCAGCTCCTCCAGCACCCCTTTCATCCCCCCAAGATCCTCAAACCTCGGCCCTTCCCTCCCCGCATCCCCTTTCACAGATTCAGCCCCGCCGCTGCTCCCCTGCCCTGTCACTGGTGTCTCCACCTGGCTCGCAACCCCATCCGCCAGCTCCATCATCCTCTTTGGTTCATCGACGGCGGCCTCAATCTCCATGTTGCCCTCCTCCCCTCCGGGATTAATCTTCAGTTGCTTGGAGTAGCGCTCGCGGAGTATGGACTTCATCACGTCGAACTCTGGTTCCAGCTTGGCCTCAAAGACTGCATCGTCCGAGGTCGAGGTGGAATCATCGGAGGAGGAGGAGGCCGAGGGTTCCTGTTGGTGCCTGCGGATCCGGCGGAGGTGCTCGGACTCCTTGAGGGCCAACCGCTTCTCGGCGAGGTCGGTCCTAGTGGGCGTCCTGCGAGAGAGGCGCCCGCCGCCGCCGCCGCCGTCGCCGTCGCCCGCATCCTCTACGCTTGAGGTGGAGTTGCCGCCCCTTCTGCCGCTGCTGGCGCGGAGGAATTCTAGGGCTTTGTCGACTTGGACGGCGAAGGGCCTCGTCGGGTATCGGGAGTAGTCGGGGTATTGGGACTTGAGGTGGCGGGCGACGGCGTCGGCGTCGAAGGAGCTGTCGAGGTTGCAGGAGACGATGCGGCGGCGGAGGACGACGCGGTCCACCACGGAGGAAGAGGAAGAGGGTGACCGCCCTCCTTGCCTCGTCCGCTTCCCCATCTTCTCCTTCTTCCCTTCTCTCTCTTTCGCTACTTCAGCTTGGAAACCTAAACGGACGAAAGGGACGAAGAACGTTCGGGTTTACCCGGTTTGGGGCCCGGGTCACGGGTCTCTGGTTCAACCGTCGGGTCAACCGGTTGGACCGATGACATCACCTCTGGGTTTCAAGTAAATTGATATGAGCTTATAGTTGACAATCTAATGACAAAGGGGTTACTAACCATTCAGCTTAATGGTCATGTGGATCGTATGAGACTTACTGCCTCATTGTACTTTTTAAGTATTATACATTTGAAAAATCTTATTTTCAACAGTGAATAAAGTTTTATTTTGTCTCAATAATGTACACTTGAGGTTTTGAGATAAAGTTCCGATACAGAGTGAAACATGCACTCATAAAGCTATCTGTCGCATTGAATTGCTATGTCAGAAAAGATTAGTTACATTGTAATATCCGGAAGGAAATGTTTGTCTGTATGGATACGACCATCATGATTTATGCGATTGAAAACTCATGTTTGAGGTTAAGGGTACCACATATGGAATAAAGGGATATTTTTTTCTTTCGAAATTTGTATATGCATACTAAGGTTTTTTCGATTGTTATTGCCTATTGAGGTTATTATGCTAAGTGATAAGAGTGTTGGGTTTAGACGTGCGTTGGCTGCATACGGCATGATGATGGCCCAATATTACCCATACGAGGCTGGACTTTAATGAATGGTCAATACCCATACCGTTTAATAGTTAAGCGCATCCCTTCATCTAATTCTATGGATGATCGGATTAAATTTCGATAATTAGGATTTGGGAGGTGTCCTAATTTAGCTATAAATAGATGCATCTTCCATCTACTGAGGTAATCGTCTAGCTAAGGACTAAACTATAACCCTCTCTCTCTCTCTCTCTCTCTCTCTCTCTCTCTCTCTCTCTCTCTCTCTACTATAGGGTTTTGGCTTCGAGGCTTTTGACCGTGCAGTTACGGTATAGAGGATAAGGCTACGTCTTTATCGTTGTTCGACGGAGATACTAATATTGGGCAACAAGCAAACCTCCATATCGTCATCCCCGGTGTGTTATGGTCGGAGGTATAATCTTCTTCTGCTTATCATTATTTATCTAATATTTGTGTTGCATGTTTCGAATCTATAGAAATCCAAGTAAATTTCTTATAGGGTGTTCCCTTCAAAGATAAAACTAAGTGATCAGTGATGAGGAGGAACTAATAATAACTCAACACTACATGCATTGGCATAGCCATATGAGTCCACAAGTACATAAGGCCAACTCATAAACTTCAAGTAAATGACTCATATTTGATAAGATGCTCATCTACAACAGGGCAGCTCAGGTTCTTTCACATGTTTGGCATAAAAAGTCTAGGTGCTAGCCTACTAGCCTCACCAAGATCATCCAGATTTCGTCATAATTGTGATTTGTTCATGAAAATTCAGCCGCGTAGTTCTATCTCAAATCAATATTAACTTCTTTTTTCCTAAGATGAATCGATCAAAAACGGGTTGTTCTTGTGCAACAGACGGCTGTGATCAGTGCCATGTCAGGATGGCCCGACCCGGATGAAAACCAGGATGGCTGAATAATATTGATCGTGAAAGATTTACAAAGCTTGTAATTATTCCTCGAGCTAACCACGTTATATTGAAAAATGCTATTCAGCCATCCTGATTTCCATCAGGACCGGCCATCCTGATGTGGCACTAATCACAGCCCAAAGGTGATCAGGCAAAAGGACGGTTTTGGTCAGGTGCCATGTCAGGATGGCCCCATTCCCATGGAAACCTGGATGGCTGACAAGCATTGCTCCTTTAAATAAGAGCAAATTGGTAATAGAACCTTAAAAGTAATCGTATTTAGCGATAAGGACGGGCAAAGAGATGCTTTAGCAGTAGGTTTGAAAAATGTCCATTTTACCCAATGCAGTTGTATAAGAAAATCACATGAAGAGTAACAATTCGGTAATAAAAAGTAACAATTGCTACAGTGATTCCACTAGTTTTTTAAAAAGATAAGATTTCTCAAATAAAAATTGCTACAGTGATTTCTTTGTAGCAAATTTTTTTTTTAAAAAAAAAAGATTTCTCGAAAAAACAAAAAACCATAAATCATTTGCAGTTGGCCATCAAAACATTACCGTATCGAAATTCCTCGTTATGAAACAAAATACAACAGCTGCAGATGTCCCAACACGACAGCAACGATTCTTACAAGTCTTTTGATGGACAGAATGTAATCATACAAGACAACCGCAGTTTACCAGCGTCTTTTAAGGAACACATTGCATGGACCACAGCCTGCATATAGTAGCACGGAGTTCTTTTTTTTATTCCTTTCGATGTACGACAAACATACACGGTCCTCGAGAGATCATGGAATGGTGCGTTGATAGAGCGGTAGGGCTCCCAAAGCTTCTCGCTCGGCGTTCTCTCGCTTTACCTGCAGTAATAAAGAACTTACCAAATCAATGGCTCCTATAAACAAACAAGTTTTTAAATAAAAAATGAAACCAATTTGCTTGACGTATAAATACGACGCTGAGAATTTCATAAACATTCGTGCCCGAGTGTAACATCTTATGTTTCTACTATAATGCCAACCAATACAAATAACTGCATACACAAGTTATTGGGTAACAAAAGCACTATAGAAAGAAAACCCTCCCCATGCAAAAAAAAAAAAAAAACACTTTCTCTTCGTAAATGTTGATCCACCTAAAATTCCTACTTAGCTATCCATCCACCTTTGCAACTTTTCCATCTCCCAGAAGTGTGCGTAGGAGTGACTGAAATTCAATATCGGTGCAAATTAACTGAGGATATGCCAGGATTTCCTTCAAGGGCTGAGAAAGAGGGGAAGACCAAGAAAGATCCTGATGGAAGAGATGAGGCACATGAAAAGGCTGTGCAGACGATAAGAGGGTGTAAGCCAATTCAAGGGAATGAAGGATTAAAGGATTCTAGAGATGATCGCAAATGGTTAGGATTCGAGTTTCCAAGTATAATATAGTTGCCTCAAACATAGGAGACTAGGCCTCCCTTTCAAACACATAGTTGCATATTTTTTCAGAAGTGTCCTGAATTTTCAATGCACCATGCGAGTATTGACGTAGTGCAAAACTGCAAACTGACTTCAAGTAGAACCACCTTCCCCAGTCCAATGTTCATTGAACAAGTAACTTTAAGGAATCACGTCACAAACTAATACAATGCCTAAACATATTCCACATGGAGTCTACATTTGAGCGTAAAAATGATGAAATCTAATTTCCAATATTAAGATGTCATCAAATTAGGAACTAATCAAGGGCGATCGATCACAATTCATGATCTCATTAAAATACATGAATTCCGAGTCATGGTTTGAAAATTTGGTTTCGATATAGATTCCAACTAGTCAGGAACCAAATGAATGGTAGTACGGACAAGGGTTCTGAGGGTTCGTCCAAAACCACACCACAAGTCGGACTTCAACCAATCCGAACAGAAACACGCCCCATTTCGATCCGGTTCAACTGACTCAAATCCGAACCAAGCAGAACTAAACCACTGAAACGATCCGATGCAGGGAATACATTTCTTCCTTTATGGCTCACAATGTAGTCCGATACAGGTTTTGGTTGGGTATTTTAAAGAGAGAAAAGGGCTCAGGATATGATTGGCCGTGAGGCCCATAGGAGATTCAATAGAAAAAGGGTATGGCCCCGACTACGGGGTTCGTGGGTTACACAACGACGTGTGGCACAGGCGCAACAGCATGCAACTGCAGTGTTGCAGGTGCGAGGTGACCCCATTGGCTCCCGATATATTCACTGCAGTTTACACATCCACACGGAAATGTGGTTGCAGTGTGCTCGTCAGCTCCTATCACCAGCCTCCCCTGATCCCCAACACCCCTTTTTTCTTTTTCTTCTTGTGATCCCTGTGTCATTTCTCTCGTGACTCCCTCGGTCCCTCCCCCTTATTTTCATTATCCATCCCTAATAAATGAAGTGACCCTTCCTCCCCTAATCCATCAGGCCTCCCCTTCTCCGTGGATGATGAGTGAGTGTTAGTCTGTTACTAAACCCTACTCACTCACATATAGAAGGATCAAGCTTCAAGGTTCTCCCCATGATTTTTTTTGTAATAGTTTCCGGTAAGTTGTAACAAATTTATTCTTTCTACTTGAAGTCTTCAATGTTAATTCATAATTGTTAGACTAGCCTTCTGGAAATTAATTGTTGTCCATTTTTAGTTGAGATTTCAGCAAATAAGCTATTGTTGGATTTTATTTAACTGTGAAAAAAACGACCTTTCTTGCTGAACTAAATCGACTTCTACCTATTTATGTGACAATTTTTAACTGAACGGTTATTTTACTATGGTATCAGGTCATAGATTTGATGTACTAGAAATTTAATACATGTATTGCTATTAACTCGGGCCGACTCTACCATAAGGCCATTAAGGTGGTCACCTATGGCCCCATGTAAAAAGAAGGCCTTCAAGGCTCATTTAAATACCCTAAGGCCCAAACCCACTTAAATATCATAATCATCTAAAAAAAACTAAGGCCCCATATAAAATAAAAAATTTCTACTATATAGTAAATTAATAAATATTATTTATATTAGTATATTAAATATTAGAAAAATCATATTTAGAATTTTTGCCTTAGGCTCAACTTGTGTCGAGCGGGACCTGATTAACCATTATCTTCAATTGGACTTGATTTTTGTTGTTCATATTAGAAATTTTCATTCAACATAAGTGCTTAATTCTTTGCTCAACTTACCAATTCTCCTCCAATTCACAATTAACTCGTATTTATCAAATAATATTCGAATCGGAACTGAAATTGTGTTTTTTAATGTTTTTGGCTAAATGGTCAAACCATCCAAACCAAACCGATTGAACTAGCCTAGTCCAAAGCCGACCATGAATCTCAAACCTTGGTGGAAACAACCTGAGAATTCAAATGTAAAATAAAACAATGAAATAAGTCCACAACTGATCTGTAACAGTAACCTTTAAATTACTTCGAGCAAACTGAAATGATTGTTTTGGCTAAAACATAATACAAAATGGCATAAACGATTCGAAATTTTCCCACATTATACTTTAGGACATTATCGACCCGCTAACCGCACAATTGCCGAAACATAAGGCTCGTGGGTCACCCATGACACCACAAAAGGAATAAAGGGGATCAAGTGGTGATCCGACCCTACAAGGAAATTAAAGTTTGTCCTAAAAGAATCCAAAAAAATTCCAAAAGATTTCAATGAAGTTGGTCCTTTTCTTTGCTAGAGGTGCCAACAGAAGTACCATGATCCCAAAATGCATTGAATACTTTAAGGATTTGGTGATGATTATATTGCATCTCAATATTGTCGCACAGAACACTTAAAGTAATTGTGTTTTCAACACTAGACTGGTGGCATTCGGTACTACTATTTAATTATATTAGGACTCAGTTTAGAAAACATTTGGCGATTCATATAAATTCCTTACATCTCTAATTAAAAGCCCATAAGGAAATATAATAAAGAAAATTTGACTCAATTCCAATGTGATGTTAGGATTATTTCTGTACTAATATAGCACTGTGGCTTATAGCCTTATACGTTGTGCCTCAAAAACGAACTGGTCCCATTAATCAAAGTTTGACCATTTCCCTTTTCTCGTATAGGCTCTTTCCAAATTAAGGAGAATCTTCAAGGGGTTGATCCTGATTGTATGAGCTTAAACAGTTCTTTCCCACCAACTAGCATTCCATGCTTCATGACAGAGCCATCTCTGTCACACTTGCTTTATCTGTAGAAATAACACCGATGCACAAAGGACCAAAGGTTGACATCATATGCACAAAGGGTTCTCAAACATCGTCTAATCCTATTGTGATCTATTAAGCCATCACCATGCAGATGTGGTAAGGCTTGCAAGTTTGAAATTATTTTATTTAGCAATATATGTCTAATAAATCATCTGCACAATTTAATAAAACTTGTATCAAAAAGCTCCTGCAAGACTTTTGTTTTGTTGAGGATTTGATGTATCATTCATTCATTTGCCCTTGACAATTTGACATTAATACTAGCATACCTATTAGTTGGCATACTGAGATTCATTTCCTCTAGCCCCCAAAAAGAATAGTAGATGGATTGAAATAGAAAGATCATCCAGATTCATGGAATTAATCAAAGAGCAGCAAGGACTTCCTTCAAAGGCTTAATTAATGCATGGACTCACTTAGAAAAGACCCTAACTCAGTAACTTTCAGATCAGGATAAGCATCCGAGAATAGAAGATAACGAGGACCTAAATCTAATCACACCCCATTCACTAGGAGAGGACAGAATGATCTAAAAAGTGTTGGATGAAATTGGGAGAAGAAAAGGACTGAAGAAACTTATGAAGACAAAAGCATTGCCTTAAGTTTATTTCCACCACTTGACATGATTAATAAGGCGAACTTCATTTAGACTGGTATACTGGTTCTAACTATGGTACATGATAATTCTCTTCATCCTGACAACTTATATTGTAACTTGTAAGCAAAGAGGGGATCAAATAAGCACTTCAAATATGAAACCTTACGGATCTAAATATGTTTCCCATAACTAATGAGCTTCCCATGACTAGAGTATAATATCTCCTCACTAGCATAATTTCTATTCTAAACAGAAGGATGCATTGAGTCAAACAGTAAATAAGATCTGATTGGTAAGATAAAAATATATAATCTGACCATAGGCAGGGATCAATATATGTTTTTTGCTTGAGAAATAAAAATGGCTATGAGAGGAAGTGAATCTAAAAGAAAATTAGTTATGAATTTGACGAAGGCATCAAATGGCCGATGGTAACATTATGTAATAGATCTCTGAGAGAATCCATGGAACACTTACAAGAGCCAACATATCTTGAAGATAATTTCTGAATGGTGTCTGCAATGCCTGCAGAATAACAACATGAAATTGTTGATCATGACAAACAAGATAAATGAAAAAATCTATAAAAATAACTTTACAATCTATAAAAGCATAATAAGGGGTTTCCCTAATTTATTATGATTCCAGTGAACAAGGATACGAAGTTTGCAATAGGAAATTTGCAAGTTCAAGGAGCCGTTGGACATGGTATATCCTATTACACAAGATGTGTGAGTAGGCGACAAAGATTTTCTCTCGGTAAATGATTCAAAAGAGGCTTTCCAGTGGACTTATTTATGGACCAATGATATAAAAATTCAGCTTGCAATAGTGCCAAAATCCATTGAATGAGTCACTCGCCAACTAAACCTTTTATGTTACGATTGATCACCTTTGTTTGGGGATGATACGCACTATCAAACTGAAGTTTTTTTCCACTACTCCATTTACCCTTCCAGATATAACTTAAGAATCAAGTATCCCTATCCAAAGTAAATGATTTAGGAATGTCATGCAAGTGTCCTCCCACCCAAAAGAAAAGGTCAGTTTCATTTTCTGAATCAAAGACTTGGGGATAAAATGAACCATCTTCGAAAATCTATCTACTACCAAAGAAATGGAATCGAATCTCCAAAGGTCATACACAATCCAACAAAAGAGAACGGAATATCCTTTCAAGATCTAGCAATCGGTAAAAGGATGCACAAACTTCTTTTAGGGTATAGATCTTTGAAAGAATGACATGTTCAACATCAAATCTTGATCACATCAAGAAGCATCGTGGGCCAAATATATGTCCCCTATAAGCTCCAAGGTCTTGGTTAGTCAACTTGCAAATGAGACTCCATGTGACCCCTTTCAGTCTACCCAAAAAACCAACCTGGATAACATATGCAGTCATTCTGAAAATGCTGATAAGACTTCCAGATAGGCCCATAATGAGGATGAATAGTATATTGATCCTTCAAGAAATCAAAGAAGACATTCAATTTCAGATTTATGAGAAGGTGTGCCCTCCTACTCAGAGCATTGACTGTGTTGTTAATGAACCCCAACTGATACCTAAGGCAAAATTTTAGACATGACGAAAGGAAGACACTTTGCATGCCCTATCTAGACTCTCTTGTAAATACAAATATTTTAAGGATTTCAATCATTCTCATCGGATACGGTAATGCAAAAATGTTCCAACCGGTTGTCAACCGCATCAACCCACTAAGATTGGTGTTGAAAATCAGACAAAGCAGCTTGTCAAGAGAGGGGTATGCCAAGAAACCTACAAATCCAATTGGTTAGTAGGTACAACTTACCCAATTGGATTGCAATAAAAAAAAAAACCTTACCTCATTGATTATGCATTTTAAGCTCTTGCAACCAAGGTGCAAAAAATAATGCCCCAGGATCTCAAAACTTAAATGATGGCCACAGAAATCTACATCATGCGTAAAATCTTGAATTGTGCTTTATTTAGCTCCTCGTTAAAATACGCAACAGGTCATCCCTCCTACCTAAGGGTTGCACCTATACCAATATAGCATCCCACTCAACTTAAATACCATGACAAAATCAACTACTGATAGCATAGGAGCACATATCATCTTGGTCTAAGTTGAAATCTCTTCTCAACTTCACGGGTATACCTAAATATCCCTTTCTTCAGATAATGGGCAACAGGAGCTATGAGGGTGCAACAGTTTCTGATGAAATACCTATAGAAGAAAACTAACATCGAAAGGTATGTAACTCACAAAATGTTTTAAGGATAAGATTGGGTTTTGATGGCCGCTCTTTAGCTAGTTGAACATGGGATATCCTCAACAGTTACAATATAACATGCAAATCAAATTGTTGGTGAGAAATGTACACTTTTCCAAGTTGACATACAACTTCTAGCCTCTTACATTAAAGAACTTCAACAAAACCATTTAAGTGCTTCCTGTGGGGACATTATAAATCAGGAAATCATCGAACTAAACAAACCAAAATTTTCCAACAAAAGAACTGAAGGCTTCGTTCATCATTCACATGATGATGTTGGGAGCATTCAAGAAACTTAAGAGTATGACAGAGCTACTCATACGCACCCCTCTGGTCATGAAGATTGTCTTCCTAACCTGATGGTACCAACACCTGAGGTCATTCTTGGAGAATAGCTGATGTGGAACAGTGTGTGTTAACAGGGAGTTCAATATTCGTTGAGCAGCGACAGGGTCACCAATTTGCTCCGAGCCGAAACGGGAAATTAATTTAAACAGATAATGTGGCTAATGGTTTTAACAAAGCCGAACAGGCACGCAAACAGTTATTCCAACCCTTAAATGATTAACTAACATATACTTGGTTATTAGCAGGGTTCCACGAGCAATATCAGGATTAGCAACGAACAGGGTTAAACAGAATCACACATCTCGCAGTTCATGGGGGACAGCAGTTTTCATAGATAAAACCTAGGAGATTTGATTACCGGGGCTACCCTCGAATATTGACCGGGGAAAAGAAAAACTCACCTACTGAGGCATGGGGCTGTCCTCAGCGACCTCTGGTGGCAGTGTGACTGGTGCGGAGACCTCCGGTGGTGGCGGGATCGTGGCGAGAGCTTGTAATGCCAAGATGTTCGGATGCACGGGTGTGCCGGGGTACCACCTTTGCTGATGGGAGAGGGAGGGGGAAGGGAGAGGAGTAGCGGGTCGGGTCGGGTTGGCTGTGGAGGGTGGGGAGGGTAAGGGTTGGGTTGGGTCGGGATCGGGTCACGGAAAGATGAGGGAAATGGGATCGGGTCGAGTTGGTTGTGGGGTAAGGGAGAGGAGGAGGGGATGGAGATCGATGGGGAGGAGGGTTGGGCTCGGGCCTGGACGGCGGCGCAGGGGACGGGCGGGGACGGGGTTGCCTGCAGGGAGGAGCGGCAGCCGGGTGACGGGCGCGAGGCGGGGCAGGGAGGTCGACGGGGTGGGGGATCTTCGGATCGGGTCGGGTGGCGGCGGCTGGGCTTGGGCCGGAGCGCGAAGGAGCGACGGGGCCGATCGCCGGGCGGCGACGAGGCGGGGCGTGGACCGGCGCGGGAGGAGGGCGACAGGGGTGGAGGAGGTGAGGGTCGGTGGCCGAAGAGGAGGGTGGCAGGGGTGGAGTGATGGTGGGGGTCGGACGGGAGGCGGGGTAATGGGCCGGGCTCGGGTCTGAGGGGCAGCAGGGAGGCGGAGGGAGAGAGAGAGAGAGGGAAGGTCGGGGTTGGGAAAGGGAGACAGAGGGTCGCAGGAGGGAGAGAGTGCGGGATGGTGTGGCCGGTGGTGTGGGCTGGGAAAATAAAAAGGTAACTAGGGTTTCACACACTAGTCTGAACCTAGGGCTTTACGCGCCTAGGGTTTGGATTTGGGTTTCACACACCTCACCCTGGTTTCTCTCAACACACAGGTGGAGAAAAACTGAAATTCATTATTCATTGCATTCTGAAAGAAAAAACGACAGGCCTATAAATAGGCTTACAACGACAGACAAAGCAGCCCACTAATCGATGTGGGACTAAAAGTACTCTAACAAAATAACAGTCCACTAAGCACAGACTTGACCCAACCGAAAACAAAACAGCCAACATGGCTAGAACCACATGCTCAGATGTCGCCTCCTGCGCTGGTACACTCGCCAGGGCCGAGGCTCGATGTCCCCATCATTCTCCCCAGGGGGGAGAGAGCTCGACCCAGTCGAGTGAGAATCTGTAAAGCTCTCGTACTGCTTCAAGGTGTCGGGATACAGCTGTTGGAGGTCGCTACGGTCAAGCCAGGTGTCATCAGAGGTGGGTCTTCCTTTCTAACGGATCAAATACCGTCGGGTGCCACCCTCCTTATTGGAGACAATCTCATCATCCACAATTTTATCTATCTTATATGTTGTATACTTTGGTGGGATATCTGGAAGTGGAGGTAGGGAGGGGCTCTCAGAAATTTGGTCACGGGAAGGCTCACCTATGAGAGGATTGCTAGGGTTAAAATCAGGACTCTTGTAGGCCACTAGGTCCTCAATATTGAAGGTGGAACTCATGCCGAAATCTTCAAAAAGATCTATAACATATGCATTGTCATTCAATTTCTTTAAGATTTGGAAAGGGCCCGCACTGCGTGCATGCAGCTTTTTAACAGTTCCCGAAAGAAACCGCTTCGGACGGATCCGGACCATTACATAATCGCCAACATTAAATGTTTAAAACCTCTTCCTGAGATCGGCTCGTAGCTTATAGTTAGCATTGCTCTGCTCAATCTTATTTTAGATTTCCCTGTGTAGTTCGTGGATGTGCAATGCAAATGCAGATGTGGACTCAGAGACCCGATGATAGTCAGCTAAAGGGATGAGGTCTATAGGCTGTCTAGGCTTAAAACCACGCACAATCTCATGGGGACTCAAACCAGTGGTCCTATTAACAGATGTATTGTATGCAAATTCAGCGATGGACAATTTCAGATCCCAAGTCCCAACATGTTCACCTACCAAGGTGCGCAAAAGGTTCCCCAGACTTCGATTAACTACCTCGGTTTGGCCATCGGTTTGTGGGTGGAAAACGGTAAAAAACTGGAGCTTAGTGCCCAACTTGTGCCACAGAGTTTTCCAGAAAAAACTGGTGAACTTGACATCCCTGTCAGAAACAATGGTTTTGGGCAGACCGTGCAATCTGACGACACCGTCGAGGAAAATCTTAGCAACCCTCGAAGCATCAGACGTTTTGGAGCAAGGCAAGAAATGGGCCATTTTGGAGAAACGATCCACGACGACCAGAATCGAATCGTGTTTCCTTAAGAGTCTTCGGAAGGCCCAGTACGAAGTCCATGCTGATATCTTGCCATGGACAATTTGGGACCGGTAACGGAGTGTACAGGCTAGTGTCTTGCTTGTGTTGCTTGGCTAGCTGACAGGGGTGCCACCTACCAACGTGCCTAGCAACATCGTGCTTCAGGCTTGGCCAATAGAACCGGTATTCCACAGCTTCGATCGTTTTCTCATTTCCAAAATGTCCGGCAAGACCTCCAGCGTGCAACTCCCATACGAGAAACTCGCGTAAGGATGTTCGTGGGATGCACAACCTTCGTCCCCGGAACAAATATCCATCGTGCATGAGATAGCCATCAATTTCGGCATAGGTTTAGCTAAAGTCGGGACATGACTCATACTCAGCTTTTATCCTTGCAAACCCATCAACTGCCGTAGTTAATTTGGAAAGGATGAACACGCGACGGCTGAGCGCATCAGCAGCTTTATTTTCAACTCCCGCCTTATGGCACAGACTAAAAGTGTAATCCTAGAGGAATTCAACCCATCGACCATGTCGCGCATTCAATCTCTTCTGGGAGTAAATATATCGGAGGGCCTCATGGTCAGAAAAAATGACGAATTCTTGCGGCAGAAGGTAATGTCGCCAATGGCGAAGTGATTGGACCACCGCATAGAACTCTTTATCATAGGTAGAGTACCTCTGTCGAGTGTCATTTAACTTCTCGCTAAAATAGGCGACCGGGTGGCCTTCCTGGGAAAGGACTCCACCTATCCCAAGCCCAGACGCATCGCAAGCCACTTCGAAAACCTTAGAAAAATCAGGGAGACGCATGACAGGAGCCTCAACCATCCTTTTCTTAATTTCAATGAATGCTCTAGTGGCGGCACTCGACCAAGTGAATTCGCCCTTCTTTAAACAATCAGTCACCGGCCATGATGGTGCTGAACCCTTTAATGAATCGACGATAAAAAGTGGCTAGTCTATGAAAACTTCTGACATCACGAATATTCTTGGGTTCGGGCCACTCTTCGATAGCTTTGACTTTTTCGGGGTCCACAGAGACTCCCTCAATAGAGAACAATTCTTAAGAATTGAACTTGAGTGGTGAGAAACGTACACTTCTTCGGATTGGCATACAACTCTTCTTTTCTCAGTACAGCACAGACTTGACGCAGATGGTCTAAATGTTGCGCCCGAGATTGACTATAGATGAGTATGTCGTCAAAGTACACCACAAGGAATTTACCCATAAATAGTCAGAGTACTTGCGTCATAACTCTCATAAAGGTACTCGGGGCGTTGGTCAGCCCAAAGGGCATAACCATCCACTCATATAGTCCATCTTTAGTTTTGAAAGCAGTTTTTCACTGGTCGCCAGGACGGATACGAATTTGGTGATAACCACTCTTCAGGTCAATCTTGGAGAAGATGGTAGCTCCGGACATCATATCTAACATGTCGTTCAGTCGCGGAACAGGGAAACGGTACTTGACTGTTATTTTGTTTATAGCGCGACTGTCTACACACATACACCATGATCCATCTTTCTTAGGTGCCAGTAAGGCGGAAACCGCACATGGGCTCATACTCTCCTTGATGAAACCCTTTTGTAGGAGTTCGTCAACCTGTCTTTTCAACTCCGCATGTTCAGTAAGGTTCAGTCGATAATGTGGCAGGTTAGGAAGGCTTGCCTCAGGGACCAAATCAATGACATGCTGTATGTTGCGCATCGGGGGCAGTTGATCAGGGAGATCTTCAGGAAAAACATCAGCAAACTCCCTAAGCACAAGGGTGACCTCGGGAGGGATCGACTGGCTGGAATCCTTAGGGGTTTCTCTTGCTACCAGGATGATGATAGGAGTCCCCTTTTCTACTTCGTGACTCAGCTCTTTGGCACTAACAAAACTGACGCTCTTGGCTTTCTTCGCGAGGGCAGTCTTTTGCTCGGCTTGGGCACTCTTGGGTGGGGAGGGGATCAATTTGACTTTCTTGCCCTCATGTTCAAATAGACACATATTCGAGTGTCCATAAATGAGAACATCGTTATCGAAAAGCCAAGGTCTTCCCAAGATGACTTGGCCCACATCCATGGTCAAAACATCACACCAGATCTTGTCCTGGTAGATGTTGAAATTTATGGGCACTAGACATCTCTGCTTGACCTCCATGGCAGTGGAGTTGATCCAGGACACTTGATAGGGACGAGGGTGGGGAACGGCCTTGAGGCCCGTCTTGGAGATCACAGCGGATGACACGGCATTGATGCAACTACCACTGTCGATGATGACCTTGCAGTTTTTATCCCCAATCTTGGTGAACGTGTGGAAAATAGCGGTGCGCCTCCAGTCATCTTGATCCTTGGGCTGGGATAGTGCGCACCTAACAACTGACATGGTGGGAGGCGATAACTGCCTAAGACAACTCAGGATGGCATCGTCATCATCGTCATCAAAATCGTCATCTTCTTCTTCCGCCTGGTAGACGAATTCTGCCTCTCCGGGCTCTACTGCTTCAATAGGATTACCATCAATAATATTGACTCTGACGGGTCTGGGGCAGTTGGCAGCTACATGGCCGTACCCTTGACACTTGTAACACTTCGTGAGAGGGCTGACTTTGGAGAAGTCTCGCTAGACACTCTTTCCTCGGGTGTCCCTCTCGAAATTCTTATTGGGAATGCTAGGCTTTGGCTGGGATGAGTTAGGGTAGGTCTGATTGGAATTGCTAGGGGAGGGCTTGGTGGGGTAGCTCCTAGAATCATGATGCTTGTAGGAGTGATTAGACCTAGAGGCGTCGAGGCCTTGTACTAAAGCGTAGGCTCTTTCCAATTCTGTCACATCTCTGGCAAGGAACTCATTTCTCAAATCTTCTCTCAAACCAGACCGGAAACGAGAAAGAACCTGGACAGGTGTCTCGGTCCCAAGGACGTTGCAGCGAGTGAGGAACTCATCAAATTTGGCAACATAATCCTTAGTTGATTTGCTACCTTGGGTAAATTGGTGCCATTGATTAACAGTCGTGCTTGGTACGACAGCGGCACATACTTACCCTTCAGCTCATTCTTCATGGCGACCCAAGTATCAATAGGGTCCTGGGTTCGCGCGACTCTCAACGCTTCCACATTGGTCCAGTATTGGCTCGCGGGTCTGCTGAGCTTCATGGCTGCGAAACGGACCTTCCAAACCTCAGTCAACGGGTACCACACGAAATAATGATCCATGAATTGGAGCCAATCCAAGAAAAACTGGGGATCATGCCTACCATCAAAAGAGGGTACCTCTAACCTGATACTCCGAAGGTACTGCTCATCGGGGTTCTGGTTGTTTTGCCAATTGGCCGGGGGCCCTTGAGGGGGATCAGGAAACTCAACATGCGGATTGGCCCGCGATTGTTCCATCCGGTCTAGCCGGGCGTTGGTGTCGCGCTGATACGCGGCGAGGTTTTGGTTCATGGCGGTTATACTTTGGGTCAACTCGGCAAGTGCCCTATTTAAGGCCTCGGGATCCATACTGCAATTGTCCGACTCGCTAGACTCTCCTAACAGATATGGCCTACCCCTACGGGTTGGCATGCAATGACGACACACAAAATGATGCTAATAATAATCAGATTTTTTTTTTTTAACTTAATGCACAAGAACTAAAAGGAATGCAAGATGCGGGACCAGGTACTGAATGCTAATGATCTAGCCATGACCATGCTCTGATACCAAAATGATGTGGAACAGTGTGTGTTAACAGGGAGTTCAATATTCGTTGAGCAGCGACAGGGTCACCAATTTGCTCCGAGCCGAAACGGAAAATTAATTTAAACAGATATGTGGCTAATGGTTTTAACAAAACCGAACAAGCACGCAAACAGTTATTCCAACCCTTAAATGATTAAATAACATATACTTGGTTAACAGCAGGGTTCCACGTGCAATATCAGGATTAGTAACGAACAGGGTTAAACAGAATCACACATCTCGCAGTTCATGGGAGACAGCAGTTTTCATAGATAAAACCTAGGAGATTTGATTACCGGGGCTACCCTCAAATATTGACCGGGGAAAAGAAAAACTCACCTACTGAGGCATGGGGTTGTCCTCAGCGACCTCTGGTGGCAGTGTGACTGGTGCGGAGATCTTCGGTGGTGGCGGGACCGTGGCGAGAGCTTGTAATGCCAAGATGTTCGGATGCACGGGTGTGCCGGGGTACCACCTTTGCTGATGGGAGAGGAAGGGGGAAGGAAGAGGAGTAGCGGGTCGGGTCGGGTTGGGTTGGCTGTGGAGGGTGGGGAGGGTAAGGGTTGGGTTGGGTCGGGATCGGGTCACGGAAAGAGGAGGGAAATGGGGTCGGGTCGGGTTGGCTGTGGGGTAAGGGAGAGGAGGAGGGGATGGAGATCGGTGGGGAGAAGAGTTGGGCTCGGGCCTGGACGGCGGTGCAGGGGACGGGCGGGGCCGGGTTGCCCGTAGGGAGGAGCGGCAGCCGGTGACGAGCGCGAGGCGGGGCAGGGAGGTCGGCGGGGTGGGGGATCTTCGGATCGGGTCGGGTGGCAGCGGCTGGGCTCGGGCCGGCGTGCGAAGAAGCGACGGGGCCGATCGCCGGGCGGCGACGAGACGGGGCTCGGACCAGCGCGAGAGGAGGGCGGCAGGGGTGGAGGAGGTGAGGGTCGGTGGCCGAAGAGGAGGGTGGCAGGGGTGGAGTGATGGTGGGGGTCGGAGGGGAGGCGGGGTAATGGGCCGGGCTCGGGTCTGAGGGGCAGCAGGGAGGCGGAGGGAGAGAGAGAGAGAGAGGGGAGGTCGGGGTTGGGAAAGGGAGACAGAGGGTCGCAAGAGGGAGAGAGTGCGGGATGGTGTGGCCGGCGGTGTGGGCTGGGAAAAATAAAAGGTAACTAGGGTTTCACACACTAGTCTGAACCTAAGGCTTCACGCGCCTAGGGTTTGGGTTTGGGTTTCACACACCTCACCCTGGTTTCTCTCAACACACAGGTGGAGGAAAACTGAAATTCATTATTCATTGCATTCTGAAAGAAAAGATGGCGGTCCTATAAATAGGCTTACAACGACAGACAAAGCAGCCCACTAATCGAGGTGGGACTAAAAGTACTCTAACAAAATAACAGTCCACTAAGCACGGACTTGACCCAACCGAAAACAAAACAGCCAACATGGCTAGAACCACATGCTCAGATGTCACCTCCTGCGATGGTACACTCGCCAGGGCCGAGGCTCGATGTCCCCATCAATAGTTTAGCAGTCCCATGTGTATCAAAAGGCATAAGTAACAAAAACCTATAATTGGTCCTTATCTTATTAATTGTGCTACTATTTATACACATTTTCCAAGCGTTGTCTTTCTTAAGCATGAGAAGTGTGGGGCTACACAATGAGGAATGCTCCTGGTAATCAAGCCCTTCTCCAGCAGATCTCATTGGTCAATGCAACTCCTCCTGAGTGGCAGGACTAACTAGCTCCATGAATGATATTTATAGTGTTGGATGACCCTCATCGTCAAATATATCCAGAAGCGCCTTAGGAAGTAAACTCTTTGTATTCATAAAGTAAAAACTGAACTTCCTTCAAAAATTTTGGAGATGGTACTTTTATCCTTATAACATTCGAAAATCATGATAGTCTTCTCAAGGATTTCTTTTTGGGATTTAGATGAGATTTCCATATTCCTATGAGCATTTCATTCAATCTTTTGTGGACGCAAACTTATCCCCAAAGTCCTTAAAAGTAAATGCGGGTGTTTTTGCTACCGTCATAATGGGTCTTTTGACCAAAATGCCAAGACAATCCATTAAGATGTGACACTACTATAGCAGAAATACATCACATTCTCCAGATAGGGATTTCCTATCGAATAATATCACTAGCCACCTGCTAGCAAAGGCAGCTCCACCATCACTGCTGATGCTTGTTATATTGTATGAGCTTTGCCAATTTCTCGATTTTCCAATTAAGCTTGCCAAATATATTTTGGGAGATCGTTTACAAATGCAACCATTATTTATCATGCTGGAAAACAACTTACCCCAAGCAATGTCATGTAAAACAAAATCCTTTCAGCCTCTTTTTATTTAGCATTAAAGAACATGAGATTCCAAAATCACAAGAATGGTTATATCAACACTATTCACACATTCATGCACCCCGGGTCTCAGACCCTCAACACTTCAATTGCATTAATACAAGCAACAAGGCACCAGAAGGTTCCACAGCAATACAAAGCAAGTTCATGTGTTGGAAAATATTAGAAAACAAACATGTTTCCATGTAAATCCTACCATCTTAGGTTATCACTGAACCCTAGGAAAACACCAATGGGTTTCAAGTTTATCACACTAGGTATGATGCTCCTACAACCTCAAAAAAATGGAGCCAAGTTAAACGTTCCAAAACTTTACTAGAAGATGTACCAATAATTAGTTCTCAATCGAATACCTCCTATTGATAGTTTCTTTTTGCCACATCAAAGGGACACGCAAAAAGAAAGATAAATAAGAAAAGAGGAATATATCAAAACTATATTCCCAAAACTTAATTTAAGACCAGCAGAAAATAACAAAATACATGAAAACAACTTTGATCCATTACAAATTAAGGCTCTATTCATAGCCGGGAGACAAGGCAAAAAGGTACAATATAACTAATAATCATGATAGAAAGACAAACATTTGTTATTAGAGATTGTTAAACATTGGAAACACATGGTCATTTTAACATAGCAAAACTTTTTGCAATAACCTAAGTATGCATATTATGGTCAGTAATGCAACATTTTGTATAAGTGACGTAGGCAATGTTATCAAGTGCAATATGCGACCACACAACCCAGGCCTAGCTAATCACATATCAATTGTGTGGTCGCACATCCCTGTTGTGACAATTTCTTTTCTTTTCTTATTTTGCTGAACTTCAAATTACAAATATAAAATACACAAATAGTCAAATATTGGCATATTATGTTCATTCAAGTTTTAAAAAAAGATACATTAAAAAAATAAAAATACAGTCTTGTTGGCGTAGAGGGCACCACCTCCTCATCATCATCATCCTCGATACTATTCCAAGCTCCTCCTCAGACCACACACACTTCTTTTCATGCTCGTACCTGATGTACATGCTCTTGTTACGACAAGTATGTATCAATCCCCTAGCGATCGTCTGCACGTACTCCAATATCTCCTTGCAGAAGTCGGTGGTGGCCTTGGGGCGCTTATTGGCATCAAACCCTTGTGGATGCACCAAGTGTTGCTTGAGCTTTGTGATGTCACCCTTAGCTTAATAGTTGCAAAGCTAGCAAACCACAATGTTTTTTTGCATCAGACTCATAATTATCGTATTTCCACCCGGAATTATTTGACTTAGGCATCAAAGGATCATTGATATTGACGCCAAACGATCAATCACCAATAACAACTGTCGGGGAAAAATTTCGCTGGCTCATGTGCTCGACCTGCAAGGCAAGAAAAACATGAGAACGGTTGGCTCCGTGAGGAGCGCAAACCCTCCGACGCTCAAGTCAATGATGGTTCAAAAGGGAGGAGGTTTGGAAGTAGGAAAATGTCTGGGTTTCTGAGTTTTGAACCTGTACTGTGGAGCCGGGGATCGTACCTTTATAGACCTTTTGCAGACTGCCAGAGTTTGACACGTGGCCGCTCTTTCCCGCACCTTCTACACCTTCACGTTCCAGCCCACATGGGCTCTTAATGGCCTTTGTCGTTTAGCCTGCCAGGCGGTGGCGGGGGGGGACGCACTAGTCTTGTCCGTGCCAGGTGGACATTCTGAAAGGCTCCCGTCTGGGGTGTTCTAGACCGACTATGGCCGGCTCATGTGGCTGGCAGTTGTCTACGTAGTTCCAAGGGGGTGGTGACATCTGTCGATTTGGTACCGCCTTACTGAAGGCGACCTCTGTGGGCAAGAAGGCGAACTCCTTCGCTGTTACATGATCGGGCGAGCTGTGGATGTTGAGTCCTCTGAGGAGTTTTTTAAACTACGCCAGGGGCGACCTCTTCTGCACACGAGCCAATCGCGTGCGGTCAGGGCGAGCTGTGGGTGTTCGCGAATATCCTTCTAAACTTTCTGTTAGCAAGAGGCGATCTCTCCGCGTGCGATCTGGATGATCTCTCTGCGGGCGAGCTAGAGCTGGGGTTTCGGCGGGCTACTGGCGGCGACCGGGATACTCTTTCCAGCTGGCGGGCTGCGTCGAAAGCTTTGACTCGCAGTACCTCATGAATGATGCCTCGTGGAAGATGTTGCTCTGTTAAAGGGATGCAGCAATCCGCTACTGCAAGAGGGAGTTAGCCAGGAATAACCTCTTTCGCATGCAAACCAATCGCGTGCGGTCCGGGCGAGCGGTGGGCGCTAACCACGGGTGACCTCTTCCACGTGCGAACCGATCCCGTGCGGTCAGGGCGAGCTCTGAGCGAGCTTGTAGACACACAAATTGTGTCTAACCCGAACCCGACTCGCATGCACCTACGCGGAGGCAAACCCGACGTGCACTCGAACCCGGACCTGAACTCGACTCGCATGCTTTGACTCACAGGGGGACACTGGACCCGACCCTCACATAGCAAGAGGCTGGATGGGCCCATCCCCAAGTGGGGCCCACCCGGCCCCCACTCTTGAAACCCGAACCCACTACCCACGGGTAGGGGGTGGCCGGCCATGCAAGGAAAAGAAAGAAAAAGAAAAGAAAGAAAGAAAAGAAAAGAAAGAAAGAAAAGAAAAGAAAGAAAAGGAAAGAAAAGAAAGAAAAAGGAAAGAAAGACCGCCATGCGCGGGGGGAGGTTGTGTATGACGTCTACTTATGCGTGGATCTGCGCCGATCCCTCGATCCGACGGACAAGAAGACGAGTCGGGTCGCCATCGATTTCATGTGCAAGATTCAAGATAAATCCAAAAATGATTGAGCCATAATTACCCCACCAGAAAAGGAAAACAAATAAAGGTTTATTCCTCTCTTCAATTGAAGAGTAAATCTTGGCAATTATGAGGGAGATATTAAAGGGATTTAAAATTAAACTTCTCATATCTCTCCCCTCCCCCCTTCGCTTATAAATAGAGGAGGAGGGGGAAGGCTCAAGGGGTCGAAAAAGTCGCAAGCTGAAGACAAAGCGAGGAAGCTCTGTAGAAGAGGAAACGCGCTCTTCATCGACCCAAGGCTTCACGAGGCACGGGTAAGCCTATCCCTCCGGGACCGGCTTAGTCCATTGAAAGCCCTTATCAACATGAAGACCCTTGCACAAGAAGGTCAAGCCTTCGACTTCGTGCACGAAGAAGAAAGTTCGGAGAAGAAGAACCCTTCGACTCCGAAGACGCAAGAAGCAAAGGCCGGAGGAGAAGATCGGAGCGACACCATACTGTCATCTCCAACAAGCCTTCGACTCCGATCAAGCCCAAAAGCCCGGAGAAGAAGACCGAAGCGTCATCACCCGTCGCCTTCAACAAACGTCCACTCCATCCACGAAGAAGAAAGCTTGGAGAGGAATACCCGAAGCGTCGCTACACCCGTCGTCTTCAAAGCAAAGCCGACGCTACAATCGTCGCACGGAGATCGGTGCCACCCCCACCGTCTTCAAAGGTACCCCTCGACTCCGATCACGCCAAAGAAGCCCGGAGAAGAAGAAAAGTTGAGCCGACACCTAAACCGTCAAAGAAGCCAGAAGCCTTGAAGAAGTAGCCACCGCCGTTCGAGGAGAAGGTCGAGTCGACGTCGAAGCAAAAGCCCACGCCCTGGTAAAGCCCGCGCCAAAGCAACGCAAGTGCCAAAGCCAAGCGACTATGCCGGTCACGAGCAAAAGCACCGCACGTTCTAGCCGATACGACGCGAAGTCCGGAAGAACGAAAGCATCGCAAGTCTCTCCCCGCCTACGTCCAAGCGCAAGCGCCAAAGCAAAGCAAAAGCCAGAGCCACGCCCAAGCTAAGCCAAAGCCAAAGCCGACGCCAAAAGCACGATCGACGCCTCGAACCGACGATCAAGGACGCCGAGGTCAAGCAAGGAGTGAGGAAGACACGAAGACCGAGGAACGAAGCCAAAAACCCCCTAGTCGAGGAAGCGCGAAGCACGGAATGGACCAAAGAAACGGCGGATACTCCTTAACCTCTCAAAAACCCTCACCCTGTAAAGACCTCTGTCCTGGGCAACCCCTTCAGAGCTCTCGCACAAATACCACATGAAGATGCGGATCAAAGGGACCCTCCAGAGGATCTCTCCCACAATCTCCTGATCAATATTCGCCGCACCGCGGACTCGTCACACCCGAGCCCCCGGGTCCCGACACACTGTACTCTTGTTTTGTGCAATAAAGACGACCCGGATCTTTTTCTGCGCATACAGAGCTGTGGGTGCCAGCCACATGCGACCTCTTCCACGTGTGAGCTAATCGCGTGCGATCAGGGTGAGCTCCGGGCAAGCTGTGAGCGCCAGCCACAGGCAACCTCTTCCGCGTGCGAGCTAATCGCATGCGGTTAGGGTGAGCTGTGAGCGCCAGCCACTGGCGACTTCTTCCACGTGCGAACTGATCGCACGCGGTCAAGGTGAGCTCCGGGCGAGCTGTGAGCGCCAGCCACGGGCGACCTCTTCCGCGTGCGAGCTGATCGCATGCGGTCAGGGTGAGCTCCGGACGAGTTGTGGGTGCCAGCCACAAGCGACCGCTTCCGCGTGCTAGCTAATCGCAAGGGCGGAGGACGGCTTTGTTGAGAGTGTTCTTTGAACTCCAAGTCCTATTTTTGCTACAATGATGCATACCCAAAATCGGGGTTGGCCTTGAATCTCGAGCTCATCCGGGGGGCTGCTTCTTTGGTCACCCGGGGTCGCCCATAGTGTACCCAAAGACAAAGGTGATCTCCCTAAGGACTTCTGTCGTCTCGTCATGTCCTCCTCTGCTGCTATCACATGAACGACGAGCCGGTGATATTTTTTGGCACCATCAAAAACTATTGATGAAATAAGAGGTGGGGAGGTTTGTAAGCAGTTAGAGGAGAAGTAGGATGGATTTGGGGTAAAAAATGATTAAATTTGAGGCCTATCTATAGGCCTCACAAGAATAAGAGCTCCTGGAATTGAATGTTGCGTATGCAATTGTGCGGTCGCACAAGTTAAATGGTCCAATTTTGCAATCGTTGTCAGTTTGCAGCCGCATAAGAACTTATGCAGCCGCGCAAGTCCAACGATCCAAAAATTGACCTGGCTTTGTGCAGTACACATGACTTGTGCGGCCGCATATGTGCTTCTTCGCATGTGCGAGCTCTGCATATAAAATTTACTGCATATAAAATTTAATGCATCATGTCCACATATGTGGTGTAATATGCGCATAGGACAACAATGCACGCGTATTTTGTTTTTGTTTTTTTTTAATTGGTTCATTCTACAAAAACAATAAATTTTACAATTTCAACCAACAAAATGGGATAACTACATAGTAGATAGTTCCAATCTTTGAACTAATTAAGACTAATTACATAGAAGACTTAATGGATTCCACAAAATGGCTTAGATTTCGTAACCCAAAGACTTGTAACATGAGAAATAATGCAAAGAAGAAACAAATTAGAGGAGCATCGCCTTGATTGATAGATATTCTATGATCGAATCCCCCAATTGATTCTCCAAGGCATCGCTGCAAGGCTTTGTTTGAAGAAAAGAGGAGGAAAATACAACAATCTTATACATCAAAACAAGGTAAATTAGTTACTCCACATGGATATATACAATCTCAAACCAAATAGCCAAATATTCATTTGAGAGTTTTGAAACCCAATATAATACTAAACTAAGACTTTTAATTTTACCCTATCAAAATAAAACTCTTCAATTTACTTTAAAATTGTCCAAAAATTATAGCAAGAAAAGAAAGAAAGAACGCTATACTCCCAAATTCACTCAAACTAGGATCTTGCCATTACTAAAAGCCCTATTTAGTATTGGAATTTGAACTCCATTGTGTTCGGCCATAAACATGGTTCGAGGGTTCAGTCAAACCAGACCGGTTCAGATTTTGGCCGAATCAAAACATCTCCCAAAACCTGAAATATGGCCCTATTGGACCCAGTTCGGTAAATTGGATTTGGTTCGATTCGGATCCAGTTCGACCAAAATCCGACAAAACAAAACTAAATCAAATCGAATCAAACAAGACACTACAGGTCTAAATCAAGCCATGTCCCTCTTTTTTTTTGTGGTCTCATATGAGAGTTCTAATATATTTCTTCTAGCCCTTCGGTGGTCATTGGGGATTTCAGTCTAACCACGGATAAAGCAGAGGCATTTTTTTAAAGAGAAAGTAACAGGAAGGCCCTCTCGTGGGAAGATAGGGGGAGGCCATGATAGTGTCTGCATGCACTAGCGACATGTAGTTGTGGTGCATCAGTGTGTGGGTAAGGGGTAGTGGTGTGCAACAATGATATGTCGTGCCTGAGGCGACTTTGTTAGCCCTCAATCCATTCTCCACCTTTCAGATGTGTTACGGTGGCATGTGGCTGCAGTGTGCCGAACTTGATGGTCCAATCTCACATACAGCCCCATGTGATCCCTTTTGTCTTCCCTATTTCACTATTATCACGAGATCCCTTGTTTATCTCATTTTTTTTATCTTCTAATACTTTTGGCTGAATACGAACGCATATTGGACGAAAAACTATTTGTGTTTTGCCTGGTCCGAATCAAAAGTCAATCCCAAATTTTCAAACAGTAGTAACAAAAATATTTTAAAATAAGGAGTCCTAGTAGGATTAGTGCACCCAAAAAGCATCAGAGCCGCATATGGCCCCTTTGTGCACGGTGTGGCTGCTCTTTGACTTCTCTTTACCTTCTTTTACACGTAGATTTGCATTGGATTTTTGTATCATCCACTTCTGATGGGGCCAAACTCGCCCCAAGTTCTCTACTATCAAATCATCTCACCCATCATGTGTCAATCGCAGACTATTCACTTGATCTTGAAAACCCACCAACTGATGATAAATCACTACAACTACATGCCCACTTCTTGGATTCCTGATATGATGCTACTCATGCTACCATTGAGAAAAGATGATGGTGTTCTTCCATCTTCATGAAAAAATCCAGAATCATTAGGAATTTTCTACTATGATATGCTCCTAAAAGATATTTTTTTCAATTGATGTAACCATAACAAATTGCATATCCAGATGAACCTCTTACTCGTCACTCGTTAATGTATGACAATCTTGATATCAATGAAAATTCCATGACCAACTATCACTAAAAACATCACTATGTAATACTGACTATAATTTAGCTTGATTTGCTCATCATTGGAATGGGCTTCCATTTAGGGCTCCAAAAAGTGAAAAAATCCTTTTTGGATTAAAAAATGAAGAAACAAATGAACCCATAAAAAAAAAAATCAATAAACCAAATGAGCGAGAACAAAGAAACAGCACAGCACTTGCTGGGATTAATGAAAGAAAAAGGAATGAGAGAGGAGGGGGAAGAGAAAGGACCTGCAGGTCCTCGGGCAGGTACTCGTGCTTCATGGACAGGTCCATGGCGCGCTTGAGGCGCTGGTTCCTCGCGTCCACGACCTCCCGGGGGAGCCGGGCCAGCGCCTCCTTGATGTCCAGATCGTACAAGGGGTCGAAGAGATCGTCGTGGCGCAGCCCTTCAATCATCCAGAATGAGACCTAGAACCCTATTAGGGATTGGAAATTTTCAGGAGATGGAGAAGGGGCGAGGGAGGGGGGTGGGCTACCGTATCTCCTGAGGCGCTTGGAGATGGTCCTGCAGTGCACGGCCGCCAACCAGTTGCGGCGGGGGTTCAGGAACCACTGCATCCATGACGACGACGCCATCGGAGGGTTGCTCCTTTGTTTCGACCGGACAGGCCAGAAGTAATCAGAAACCTGAGGTGGGTAAGGGGGGTTTTATTATTGACGTAAAACCGCACCGGTTCAACCACGAAACCGACCATCTTTTTTCCGAGAGACAAACCAAAAAGAGTAAACAACAATCCAATCACAAATGCAAAATAAAATCAATCACAAGCAAATAAAATGACTTAGGAATTTACTTAGAAAATTTTACAAAAAAACCACGATGAACAAATTCTGGGAGCAAATTCTAGAGGGATGACTTCACTATCAAAGGCGTCAAGTAAGACGAGAGTACAACCCGACTCCTTCTTCTCCCTCGATCAACACCTTTCCCTCTTCTAAGACTCAATAAGTAGAGACCCTAGTAACCTCAAGGAACATACCTCCTTACAAGCTTAGATCCGATCTATTCGTCGAAAATCGATCCCCAAGGAACTCTCCTCATCCCTTGTAGAAGGAAGCTCTCCTTCTCCCTTAGAAAATTAACCCTCAAAGACTTCTCCAAAGTCTCTCAAAGCTAACACAAGCAACACACCAAAAGCCCCTTCAAAGAGCCTTAAAAATACCCCAAGATGGGTCTGCAGAAAAAAAAAACCCAAAAAAACATAGCCGACCTGACTTCGCCCGGATGGGTTTGCTGAATTTTTTGCCCGTTTGTAGCTAAGGAACTCGCCCGGGCGAGTCGAATTTCGCCTAGGTGACTCGGTTGCAAGTCCAGTTGGGAGGGAGCTGTGCTCCCCTCCCCTTTGGGTCTCCTTCATGGGGATGGAACCCCAACAATTATACGGCACGTTCTATCAGCACCCACTTGATTCAGCTTGGTACCTTAATTTTTTTTATTTTTTTAATATCAGAATTATCCTCCTCCCTAACCTTCAGCCCCCCACTCCCGGCCTCTCATCGCCCCCTCCTTGTCGCCCCTAATGCCAGCCCATACTCCGTCGCGACCCTTTCTCCTCTTTCACCTTCGTCTTTCTCCTCCTCCTTCCTCTTCATCATCCATCTTCCTCGTGTCAAACCCTATGTCAACTAGATCTGTCGACGGCTGCCCGTCGATAGTGTGGACGGGGCAGTCGCCGACAGTCCCGTGTTGATGTTGATAGTAGCTCAGCCGTCGAGATCAACATGGGACTGTTGGTGGGCAACCGTCAACAAATGCAGTTGGCTTAAGTTTGGCGCAAAAAAAAATTGAATGAGGAAGGAGGAGGAGGAATAAGAAGGGGGGAGGTGAAGGAAGAAGCAGGAGCAACTAGTAAGGAGAAGCAAGAAGGAGCGGGGACTGACAGAAAAGGGTGAAGGATGCGGGCGATGTCGGAGGCTCTTCCCACAGTGGGATCGAATAGCTGGAGGTAAGAGACGGGGGCAATTTGGGATTATTGACGGTGCCAAGAGGGGGGGGGGGGGGGGGGGGGGGGATTTGTGTGTACCAAGTGCCAATATAATTTGGTGCCAAGCCGAATTCAGTTGCTTCAAGATAGAATGTGTCTTATTATATATATGTGACCTAGCGGCTCTTGATCGATAATATCTTTACGCTTAACTATGAACAAGAGTCTTTTTTTTCAAAATAATAATTCTTTAACGTACCCAATTTATTTAATTTTTTTTTTCCAAAAGTAGTATTGCATTCTCCAACTGATAGCTCAGGTGGTGAGACATGCAATCTGGGACCTTGGTCAAGTGTTCAAATAAGTGTTACGGCATATTTCCTCTCACTCTATAGTAGCGAGCCTCTCCCCCGTCTTAGTCACGAGCTTTCCTATATATGCGGGGCTATTAAAAAATCAAGGCATTCCTTTCGCTTCTAAGACTAGTTTCGTTCCTTGGTCTATATTGTGTCAGTGCACTTACAGGTGGTGTACTAACAACTATGATGGTCCCTTCAAAAACAAAGGGGAAATCGGTGTTAGGTCCCAAAAACAGAACGTGTATTACATCTAGTCCCACTTTAAGTTCCTATTTACAGTAAGTCTACCGATAGAATTATTGTTTAAAACCTGATCCCTTGTCCATAGTTTTATTTGCAAATGATCCAATCTTAACCGTTTTAGATAACGTGTTTTTTTAAAATACCATAAATACCCATGAAGTCCTCCCATATTAAATAACGGTAGATGATATGTCACTTTTTTTTACAGGAATTGTGGCACGGCTGCTACAGTGATTCTATTGTAGCTGCTACAGTCCTTTCGCTGTAGCAACCTATGATTTCACTGTAGTTGCTATAGTAAAATCACTATAGCAACTAGTGATTTCATCGTGGATGCTATAGTGATTTTACTGTAGCTACTACAGCGAAATCTCTGTAATTGCTATAGTAAAATCACTATAGCAATCTATGATTTCATCGTGGATGCTGTCGGGGAAAAATTTCGCTGGCCCAGGTGCTCGACCTACAAGGCAGAAAAACGTGAGAACGGCTGGCTCTGTGAGGAGCGTAGACCCTCCGACTCTCAAGTCAGTCAAGGTTCGAAAAAGGAAGAGCTTTAGTAGTCGGAAAATTTCTAGGTTTTTGAGTTTCGAACCTGTACTTTGGAGCCGGGGATCGTGCCTTTATAGCCTTTTGCAGACCACCAGAGTCTGACTCATGGCCGCTCTTTCCCGCACCTTCTACACCTTCACATGTCAGCCCACATGGGCCCTTAATGGCCTTTGTCTTTTAGCCTATCAAGCGGTGGCGGTCTAGTCCAGGTGGGTGTTCTGGAAGGCTCTAAACCGACCTTGGCCGGTGAATATGGCTTGCAATCGTCCACGTAGTTCCGCGGGGGCAGTGACATCTGTCGATTTGGTACCGCCTTACTGTAGACGACCTCCGCGGGCAAGGTAGCAAACTCATTTGCTGTTACATGATCGGGTGAGCTGTGGGTGTTGAGTCCTCTGAGGGGTTCTTTAACTACGCCAAGGGCGACCTCTTCCGCGTGCGAGCCGATCGCGTACGGTCAGGGCAAGCTCCCGGGCGAGCTGTGGGTGTTCGTGGATATCCTTCTAAGCTTTATATTAGCAGGAGGCAATCTCTCCACGTGCGAACCAAGCGATCTCCTGAGCGAGTTGTGGGTGTTGAATCTTTGGAAGTATTTGACTCCCAAGCAGGTGACAACCTCCTCCGCGGGCGAGCTGGTCGCGTGAGGTCTAGGGGACCTCTTTGCGAGTGAGCTATTAGGCGGTCATTACCGTTGGGCTTTCTCAAAACCTCTCCATCTCATTGCTCTTCCAAAAGGCGACTCCTCTGCGGGTGAGCTGACCGTGTGCGAATGAAGCGAGCTCCTGGCACGCTGAGGTAGGTGATCTGCCACGGACAATCTGATCGTGCGTGACTAGACGAGCTCATGGGTGAGCTCGCGGTGGATCTTATATTAAATAGTGGGCAAAAGATGAGTCCTTCAAAGGGGGCATCTCGCGTGCGAGGTGTTTGTAAATGCCGAGGTTGGCTTCTTTGGGAGTGTTCTTTGAACTCCAAGGCATATTTTGGTCACAATGCTACTTACCCAAAAATCGGGGTTAGCCTTGAATCCCGAGCTCATCCGGGGGGGCTTCTTCTTTGGTCACCCGAGGTCACCCAAGGTGTGCCCAAAGACAAAGACGGTCTCCTTGAGGGCTTCTGTTGTCTCATCGTGTCCTCTCTTACTGCTGCCACGTGGACAACGAGTCGGTGATATTTTTTGGCACCATCATTACCCCCTCCTTAGGGAGCAATTGGATCTTATCCCGCTCGCTCAGGAGGTCGGTGAGGTCGTCTTGATAGAGCTGTGGGCCTACAGGCTATTCTCTGATAAGGCTGAATATGAGCAGATCACTTACAGATGATGTTGTGCGTGCTTATCACGTGCGAGCTATTTTCGAGGGCAAGGTCGTTGTCCTAAGGATTTGTATCTTTGCTTGTCATATCACATTAATGCAGCGCCGGATCAGGACCCGAGGAGCCAAATCTCATCATGGCGCATCATAGGATCTCGTACGGTGCTGAGCCATGCGTCGCTCATTGGTCAGTTAGAGACCCGACAGAGGGGACATCACTGGCGCCACCTCTGCTCTTGTGCACGCATGTGGGCACATGGCGCGTATTGGGAGGCGGATTCTGTTGTATCGACCGTTGCTGTGTCGCCTCGCACATCGTGCTCGTCATTAAATGCCAGTCGCTTCGCCTGTCTTTATTGAGCCTATAAATAGGAGGTGGGTGAGGATTTTTACCCCTATTTATTGTGATCAGCTCTCCCTGCCAGCTCGCTCTTTCATCTCCTTCGGCCTTCTTTTCTTCTCTTCTTTCCGATGGTGACCTCCGCTGCTTCTGGTTTTGAGGTGGTGACGAGCACGGCCGCGACTCCTGCTGCAGTCCCAGTTATCTCTGCCCCTGTGCCAGATTTTGTTCAAGATGTCCCTCCGCCCCAAGAGACCAAAATTCCGGCCCCTGAGCAAGAGACGGTGATAGTCTGGTTCAAGGACTCCATCGGCATGCCAATTGCCGAGAGTATCCGCGCAGCCATTGACCTCCCCACCAACCTCCTAATTACCGAGATGCCGCTTTCGGGGAGACCACGGACAGGGACCGTGATCTCTGTTGGGTTGCTATGGTCCAGGCTCAGGCTTCCCTTAAGCCACCTAGCATGCGAGTTCCTAGAGCTGACGAGGGCTGTGCCCTGCTCAGCTCACCCGGAACTCCTGGGGGATGTTGTACTGGCTCTCCCAGCTTGAGACCACCCTCAACGTGAAGATCCCCTTGAGCTACCTGCTCAAGAAGTGGTTTCTGAAGCCGGGATCAGTCTACAACAACGTCAAATGCGGCATCTTCTACTTCACCGGGTGGCCAGGCTAGGTACTTCCCTTCTCCGCCATCAAAAGCAAGGATCGCTACTGGAAGGACTTGCACGTGGCACCTTCATGTTCGAGAGTAAGGCCATATTTTCGGTGAAAGTTGGTGACAAGGTCATGAGTAGATGATCAACAAGCAGTTTTTTGAGAGGAGTACAAACAACTCTTTATTGAGGATAACTTCTTGAGTCTGTTATGAAAAAGTGGGTGGCCGAGTTCGCGTAGCTAACCCAATTAGGGACAGGACTTGGGCGGGTTGGGTGGGTTGAAGGGTCTGTCAATGTCCAAACCAATTTACAAAAACCTTAACCCATTTTGTCCGTGGAACATGTAGAAGCCCAACCCGTGCTTGTCCATTCGAGTTGCACGGGTTGCCCAATTTGCAAAAAAATTGACGAGTTGGGCAGGTTGCCCAATAAGAAATACTTGTGAAACATAAACAAATGGAAAAAAAATAATCGACAAATCGTTGATTTGCATAAAAAAAATCCAACAAAACTTTAATTTGTATAAGAAAAAACATAAACTCAAATTTATATCCTCACATATTTCAAACGAATTTTTAGTATTTATAAAGTCTTTGATTTGCATAAAGAAAATTACCAAAGCATAGAAATATAACATGGAGTTCCACGGGATGCAAGTATGCCACTATACTTGGGTTCCTCGGGTTGGGAAGACTGGTTCCCAAACCCGTCCAAATTGAAATTGGATTGATATTTTTTTGTCCAAATCTGTCCAAGTTTTTAACTAGCTTTGTTCATGCTAGTCCATTGTTCGGGTTGGACGGATCGGGTTCGGGTCAAACCCGCCCAAGTCCCACCCCTAAACCCAGTGCAGTATGACCGTGGCGCAGTACGAGGCCAAATTTGCATAGCTTCTTGCTTTGCCCCTTAGTTCACCCCCACTAGGTCGAAGAAGGTAAAGAAGTTAGAGTTTGGGTTGAGGCCTGGTATCTAAAACCACCTCATTGCCTATAAGCTTTGTGTCAATAATGATGTGGTTGAGTGAGACCTCTTGGTGGAGAGGTTAATTAGAGGTGTAGACTGTGGGGGGAACATAATGGGATGGGCTCCATTAGTGGTGTAAAAAAAACCCGACAGCTTAAACCCGGTCTGAAAGTCAACGAACCGAACTTGTGCTTGCTCGATCAACGATCAACGGCTTCACCCAACCCAAATACCCCACGGGTTGGGCTTGGACCACCCCCCTGAGCTAGCAACCCAGCTCCACCATTGGACCCAATCCGAACCCTGTAAATTTATTATACATGTATATATATTTTATCTATAAACCAAAAATAGTGTTTGGAATAGTGGATAAAGGCGTTGGCTATCTATTATGTGATTGTTTAGACTCTTCGAGTGCTTAGAAGTTATAATAGTTGATAAAGGTGTTGGCTATATATTACTAGTAATGTTCATTCCTGTTGGCACTCGAACGATCAGAGAGGGTGGCTATATATTACTAGTAATGTTCATTTCTGTTGGCACTCGAACGATCAGAGAGAGAGAGAGAGAGAGAGAGAGAGAGAGAGAGAGAGAGAGAGAGAGAGAGAGAGAGAGAGAGAGAGAGAGAGAGAGAGAGAGAGAGAGAGAGAGAGAGAGGGGCATGTGGACCAAGTTGGAGAGAGATAATAGTGTGTGGACCAGTTGGAGAGAGAAGGGCGGGTGGGCCTGACTAGAGAGAGAGAGAGAGAGAGAGAGAGAGAGAGAGAGAGAGAGAGAGAGAGAGAGAGAGCTATGGTCCGTTTGGTTGGGGTATTTGTAACCCAAACTATGATAGTTTGACCATTTATACAACATACTTATTATATGTTTGTATTACAACTGTAATAGTTTGGCCAGATTTGTACTACAACTGTAATAGTTTGGACTACAAATACACCAACCAAACAGACCCATAGTATTGTTTACCCTTTTAATAAAAAAAACTTTTAAAAAAATTTGTTTTTCAAAATCCTCCTTGATATGTTATTTCTCATTTTCTCTAGATGTGTGTACACTCACCATAATACAACCATTAGATCATGACCGTCCCTATCCCTCCCATAATAAATTTGGACCGCCACTTACCTCCCCAAACTATCCTCCATCCTTTCCCTGTTATAGTAGATGAGATTATGTAAACTCATTAGACAGGCCCAGCCCGACAAGCCCATCATGACTTTTCTTTTGTACAATTCATCTCCTCTCCTTTCCCACCTTTTCAGTCGGTCGGTGCCCAATGCACATTAGGTAGGGGTGGCAATCCTTGACCCGACCCGCCAACCCGACCCGAAGTTAGCGGGTTTGGGTTTGGCCTAAATGGGTACGGGTCATAAACAAGTCGACCCGATTGACCTGTTTATTTAATGGGTCGGGTTCGGGTTTGTACTTATAACCCAATTGACCCGACTTGATCCGTTTACCAAATGGGTCGTGTCAGCCCGATCCGACCCGAGCCAACACAAATTGACCCGACCCAACCCGTCTGACCCAACCCGACAGGTTTACGTGGGGTCTGTTGACCCAACCCGGCCCGACTTGTTTAGTAAACGGGTTAAACGGGTCGGGTCGGGTCAACCCGTTTATTAGACGGGTCGGGTTTGGGTTTAAGTTTTTGACCCGTTTATTAAACGGGTCGGGTTCGGGTTGGGTGTTTTGCCCTTATACCTATGTCTCAACCCGACCCGAACCCGACCCGACCCATTGCCACCCCTAACATTAGGGCCATGACAACACACCTAGACAGTTCTAACTCACTCGGCTCAGACTGTGCCTCCATCCGACGGCTCTGATTTATGCTACTTCACCCTCCGAGTGAAAACCGAGGGAATGGATGAACTGTAGATGAGACATAACTCACTTATTTGGTTGTTCTTGTCTCGGGCCCGCCCGGCCCGACGTAGTTAGATTGACCTGGCCGGATTCACACCACCAGGGTCCCAGCAAATCTACAGAAAGGCTATCCCTCCAATCACGAACCACCAATAACTTATCCTGTATATCTGGACGGGACCACAGTACACCCTACCTTCTGTAGTGCTTCACCAAAAGCCTACCAAATGGACGGTGATCTGACTGCTCCATACGAACTATTTTGGTGTGCGAGACTCGCACGTTTACGTGCAGCCACACACGTCCACTCTGTTCTCCTCCATCCATGCTGCGCGGTCCTAATTCCCGTTGATCAGACGATCGTCGTCGATGAGGACGACGACAAGAGCTTTCCTCCTCTCCCTCCCGCTCCCGCCCTCAATCCTTAATCTCCCAAAACCCTAGCCTCAGAAACCCTAACCCCATTCCCCATGGCTACTGCTTCGCTCCTCGAGACCATATCGTTCCTTAGGGAGCCGCCCAAATCCAGGCCCGCTCCACTCAAATGGAAACCCCTCTTCTACAAATTCCGATCCCAGCCGCCGATCAGGAACCCTAGGTTCATCCGAATCCGCCCAGTATCCGCCTTAGGCCCCCCTGCCATCACCGGACCCTCCACCACCTTCACCCCCGAGGAGGGAACCCCCTTCGGAGGCGTCGTGAGTGCCATAGTTGAAACCCTGAGAGCCCTGAAGAAGCCGGTGGCCGCCGCCGTGCTGCTGGGGCTCCTCCTAACGGCGGACCCGTACGCCGCCCTCGCAGCCTCCGGAGGGAGGATGGGCGGGAGGGCCTTCTCCTCTCCATCGCCGCCTTCGAGGAGCTACTCCTCTCGGTCCGATTCCAGCTTCTCCTACTCCGCTCCGTACTATGCCCCCTCCCCATTTGGGGCAGGAGGGGGGTTCTATGTGGCCCCGGCATTCGGGGTGGGGTTGGGTGCCGGATCGGGGTTCTTCCTGCTGATGATGGGGTTCGCGGGGGTCATTCTTCTCTCCGGGTTCCTCTCTGACCGGACGGACGATGGGAGTCTCCTCACCGCCACACAGAAGACGACTGTCCTCAAGCTTCAGGTCTGTTTACTATCTCCACTCCTTTTCTACTGGAAGTGAGCAACCGTCGTTAATGGATGGTCGACTTTGAATTGGAACCAAAGGACTAATCTTTAATTCCTGTGACTGCAACTTGGTGGGCGGCCTGATACCCATTAGTGTTGTAGCTGGAGTTAGTAGGTTTCGAACCCTGGCCGGGGGTTGATAGGCGTAGTTACCATGTAAGACGGCCACCTAAAAACAAAAAATCTCTAATGGCATTAATATTTATAGAGGATAAGGTAAACCATATTTAAAAATTTACATGTGCACTTATCTAGTTGAGTAGAAGAAATTTAATATGGTGACTATTGCTTTCGATTTGCATTGGTACTGCATCATAAGCTTCCACTGCATTGGATTCTCCCACGAGACTTGACTATGTCAAGTTGACTTACGAATTACGGGCTTACGGCTACATTACTTGGTAACCGACGCAGGAAAGCTAAAATTTAGAACAGAACTCATTATACAAGGTATTACATTTCTTGACTTTGAAACCCAATAACTAACAATGTACCAACTTTTTTCCTTGATCAGCAGATGATGAGAGGGCATTATATGTCCAGGCCATAATTGCTTAGTGTTGTGCGGATGCCAAGGAGGTTGAGAGGAGGTCTATGGTCCACCATACGTCAGTGATAATCGATTTGTTGCCTGATTCTGGTAGACCTTGTGCCTGGGGGATTCAGGATTCTTCATGTTGATGTGCTTAGGCTTATATTCAAACCCTTCATGAAAAGGATCTTTATATGCATGAAAGGGGAGAAGTTGAATCTTTTTGAGAGTCATCTTTAACAGATGGATCCTTATTAACATTAGACAGGTCCCAAGATTTTCCTTAGGTTGGGAAAGTCATGATTTGGTAAACCATTACCATTAGTGATGATCCCCTTAATGAACTTCAACATAAATAGTTAAATACTATGATTTGGTTCCCTCTCCTTTTCTTCTTGTGAATATAAGAGATTAAGGAGAAGGAAAGGATTTTTCAACCTCCTCGTGCGATTTATAAACAATCTGAGGAGTATATGTGAGATATTTAGGGAGATTTTACATCCATACTTGAATAGTCTGTGAAGAACAGCTTCTGTATGGTGTGCGCTTTAGGAATCTACTACGATCCAATAGCTCCTTATGAATAACTCTTGATGATTCTCAATAAGGAGAAGAATCGAGGGAGCATGAAAAAGGAATAGGGAGTGGGTTTGAAGAAAATACTCGAAACAATAGTTTTGATCTAAATAACCCAATTTGTTCATAATTCGTCACCATCCTAATATCCCATTGCATGTTTTTTTTTGTTTTATGGAGAGCACAAGGAAGACCTAAATCTACACTAAGTTGGACTTAAATGACAAAAAAGAAAGGTCCTAAGTTGGGGTTCATCACAGAATGAGGAAGATTGTAACTACATTTGGACCACATGACAATTGCTCATTTGAACGCCTTTTTTTTACTCGTCCGTCCTTCAATTCACGAAATCCTTGAGCTATTGGAAAGATGATTAGAGACATCTTATACAAGGGATTCCTCTTTATCTTGGATTAATTTTGGTGTTCCTTTCTTTTTACTGTTTTTGTGAAGTCACAACGCATCATTGAGTACCTCTCTTGGCAAATCTCTTACTAGAGTTCAACAACATAACCTGGAACCAGAAGTGCCCAGTAATATTGTAGATGGAATAGAGCAATAGTAGCCACCCATTGTGTCTCTAGTTTAGAATGGGTTGGCAGCTTCAACAAGCAACGAACCTTCTTCATTTTTGTCTTTTCTCCCAAACAATCTGGACTAGAAATTCTAGTAATGGGGCTGGTACGAAAAGTTTTATTTTAAGGCATGTAGATATTTGTCTCAATGGAAATCATCTCTCCCTATTATAAGCACTGTTACCAAAATCTTTTTTTTTAATAAGTCGCATTTTAATTGCAACTTATTCAGTAAATGTTCGTTACAAGATTTTCCCATTTTTTTGTAACCGTGACATTTTTTTTAAAAAGGGTAAATTGTCTTAATCCCAGTTTTTCGTATTTTAATCATGATCAATCCTGTTTTAATCCCATCCTGCACTAGTCAAAAAATCTGTTGGAATATATATAGATGTATATTTTAAAATTGTACATTTTTTTTTTCCAGTCTCTTTCCTGATTTTCCGACTTTCCCCCTATCCGTTTCCCCCCAACTTCCGACTTAATAACTGTTAATGTACATATAAATGGGTCGGGTTTACTGTACAGTCGGGTCGGATTGTATAGATATACATGTACATATATTGGGCTTGAGTCCCTCAATGGAATGCATTCTATTACTCTCCAAACCCTAGCCGTCATCTCCTAACATGGTATCAGAGCTCTAGGGTTCTCCTGTGCGACGGCGACGAAGACGGTCTCCCCTTCCGGCGAGCTCCTCCCCTCCGGTCTCCACTCACCCGCTCGGCAGCCCCCCGCCCCTCCTCCTCACCCGCCGGCAGCCCCCCGCCCCTCCTCCTCACCCGCCGGCAATCCCCCGCCATTCCTCCTCACCCGCCGGCAGCCCCACTGCCCTCCCGCCCCTCCTCCTCACCCGCCCGCCCCCCCCCCCCCCCCGCCCCCTCCCTCCACCCCCGCCCTTCCTCCTCACCCGCCGGCAACCCCACCGCCCTCCCGCCCCTCCTCCTCACCCGCCCGGCCCCACCCGCCCCCTCCCTCCACCCCCCCCCCCCCCCCCCGACCCCCCCTCCTCCACCCGACCACCCTCCCGCCCCTCCTCCTCACCCACCCGGCCCCCCCGCCCCCTCCCTCCGCCCCCCCCCCGACCCCCCTCCTCCACCCGACCACCCTCCCAACCCCTCCTCCACCCCCCCGACCCCCCTCCTCACCCGACAGGCCCCCCCCCCACCCCTTACCTTAGCCCACCCGCCCCCTCCTCTGCACCCCCGCCCCCTCCTGCACCCCCTGAAGCCCCACCGCCCCTCCTTCTCTGTACCGAACTGCCTGTCTCCTCTGTACGGACTGCCTCAGACCTTCCTTGTGCCGGTTCGCCCTCGTACTTTAGAGATATGGCTTCCTACAGCATCTCTCGGCTCCCATACTGCCTGCACACCGTCGCTGATCGTCGAGTCCCTCCGTCTCCTCGTTTTGATGGTATTCTCGGGCCACGTCCCTCCACCACATCAGTCGACTGTGGACGTCGTCAGGATCTCCTCCGCCATTATGACGAGACTGCTGCTGCTGCTGATCTCCCTACTCCAGCACCGCCTGCCACCACTCCTGCTCCGTCTCGGTCTTACTCCGACCGCCTCCAGCGCTTTGAGGAGTTACTGTTGCGATACCTCGCCTCCACCAGCTCTTCGACAGATCATGGTCTCTCTGCCACTCCGGGTACTTCTGCTCAGTCTCGGTCTTACTCCGACCGCCTACAGCGCTTTGAGGAATTACTGCTTCGGTACCTCGCCTCCACCAGCTCTTCGACAGCTCACAGTCTCTCTGCCACTCCGGGTACTCCTGCTCCATGGATCTTCGACTCTGGTGCCTCCTGTCACCTCACCTTTGACTCCACTGTCCTCACTGACTGTTCTCCCACTACCACCCACCAGGAGGTTCGCACTGCGGATGGGACTCTCGTCCCTATTCCGCAATGTGGATCCGTCACTACTACCTTTGACCCTTCTGGTCGCCTGACCCTACCCCATGTCCATCATGCCCCCCGTCTTAACATTGATCTGATCTCTATCAGTTCTCTTTGCGACTCTGGCCTGACTGTCACTTTCACTCCTTCTGTTTGTGTTGTGCAGGATTCGCGGACGGGTCAGAGGATTGGGCTGAGCCGTAGAGCAGGAAGACTTTACCAGCTGGACCATCTCCATGTGTCTTCCGTTCCTGTTGTGTCTGTCATGTCTGTTACCTCCGATGCCGACCTGTGGCACAGAAGGTTAGGTCATATATCGAGTGATCGACTCAAAAGCGTATTCCGTTCAGGCGCTTTGGGTCGAGCGTCCTTCTCCCCTCTCTCTGTTTGTACGGGTTGTAGATTAGCAAAACATCTAGCTCTTCCATTCTCTGCTAGTGCTTCCCAATCTGATGCTTTATTTGATTTAGTACATTCGGACATTTGGGGTCCTGCACCTGTTGCATCCATTTCGGGTTACATGTACTATGTGTGTTTTATCGATGACTACTCTAGGTGCACCTGGGTTTATCTTATGCGTCATCGGTCTGAAGTCCCTCACATCTTTAGGAGATTCACCACTATGATACACACTCAGTTTGGTCGGCGCATCAAGACCTTTTGGTCTCATTGTGCCAAGGAGTATCTCTCCTCTGAGATGCGTGAGATTCTTCAATCTCACGGCACTCTTCACCAGCAGTCCTGTCCCCACACCCATGAGCAGAACGGCGTGGCCGAACGCAAGCATCGTCATGTCCTTGAGACCTCACGAGCCTTGCTTCTCTCTGCATCTGTTCCTCACTCTTACTGGGCTGAAGCTGTCATGACGGCTGTCCACCTCATCAATATCACTCCGTCATCTGCTCTGTCCGGTGCCACCCCATATGAGCGCCTCCACTCTAGCCCACCTGACTACTCTCTTCTTCGAACGTTTGGCTGCACGTGCTTCGTTCTTCTTCCTCCCCATGAGCGCACCAAACTCTCTGCGAGATCTGTTCGATGTGTTCACTTGGGGCTCAGTCGGGAGCACAAGGGGTATCGTTGTTACGATCCCTTGGCTCGCCGGATCCGTGTCTCCCGTCACGTTTCGTTTGTTGAGGATGTCCCGTACTTTTCCCCTGAGTCTCGGGATATTTCATTGCCTCCTACGTCACCCTCCTCGCCTTCATCACCTCTCCACATACCCGTTCTACCCCCGTTTTCTGTTGCCCCACCCACGCCTACTCCACCTCCATCTTCCCCGCCACCTCCACCACCACCACCACCTCCTCAGTCTCCACCGCCACCTCCACCACCACCACCACCTCCTCAGTCTCCCTCGCCACCTCCACCACCACTCATTACTCGTGTCTATGTACGTCGGTCTGCAGCTCCCCCTCCAGAGTCGGTTCACACTGGTACTCCCTCGCCTGATGCTGCTACCCCCCTCCTCCCCGGTCGTGGATCCTGCTCCTGTTCGGCGCTACCCAGCGCGCGAGCATCACCCTCCTGCCAGATATGACTACTCTCCTAACAGGTTTGGCTACTCTGCTTTTCCCTCTGACTCTCCTGACTCTTCTGGCTACTCTGCCAGTGTCTCCTATTCACCATCCTTTCAGGCCTTTCTTACTGCTATACACACCCATCGGGAGACCCAATCGTACCGTGAGGCAGCGTTACATCCAGAGTGGTGGCAGGCCATGTCAGTTGAGCTTGAGGCTTTTCAGCGGACCCAGACCTGGGAGTTGGTGCCTTGTCCCTCCGGGGTGGTGCCTGTTAGCTGCAAGTGGATATTCAAGGTCAAGACTCGACCTGACGGATCCATTGAGCGGCACAAGGCTCGCCTCGTTGCTCGCGGCTTCTCCCAGGAGTATGGGATTGACTACGAGGAGACGTTTGCTCCAGTTGCTCGGATGACTACTGTGCGCACCCTCTTAGCTGTGGCAGCTGCTCGAGGGTGGCCTCTCCATCAGATGGATGTCACCAATGCGTTTCTCCACGGTGATCTCTCCGAGGAAGTCTACATGGCTCCTCCTCCGGGCGCTTCAGTTCCTCCAGGGCACGTGTGTCGGTTGCGCCGAGCCCTATGGGCTCAAGCAGGCCCTTCGTGCCTGGTTTGAGCGATTTCGCAGTGCAGTTCTGGCTGCCGGGTTTGTTGAGCGTCACTCCGACTATGCCTTGTTCACTCGCTCCTCCAGTCAGGGCATTGCAGTTCTTCTCCTCTATGTGGATGATATGATCATCACTGGGGATGACAGTGCCACCATCGCCTCTCTCCAGCGGCACCTCCAGAGTCAGTTTGAGATGAAAGATCTGGGATCTCTTCGCTACTTTTTGGGTCTTGAGATTGCCCGGTCAGCTCATGGTCTGTTGGTCTCCCAGCAGAAGTACATCTCCGACATCCTTGCTGATGCTGCCCTTACTGACACGCGCACTGCTGATACACCCATGGAGCTCAATTTGAAGCTTCTTGCTACAGACGGTGAGCCGCTCCAGGATGTCTCCCGCTACCAGAGGCTGGTTGGGATGCTCGTCTATCTCACCATGACCCGGCCAGACATTGCCCATGCTGTTGGCATTGTCAGTCAGTTTGTTCAGGCTCCACGGTCAGTACACTATGCAGCTGTTCTTCGGATTATCTGCTACCTCCGGGGCACCATCACCCGTTCACTACTATTTCCCTCCACCTCTCTGTTGGTGCTGCTTGCCTACTCCGATGCAGATTGGGCAGGAGATGCAGCCACTCGTCGATCGACTACAGGATACTGTGTGTTTCTGGGTGATTCAATGATTTCATGGCGCAGCAAGAAGCAGGAGTCTGTTGCTCGCTCCAGCACCGAAGCCGAATACAGGGCTATGGCTTCCACCACCGTCGAGATCGTCTGGCTTCGCCGCCTTCTGCTCGACTTGGGAGTGGTGATATCCGGGCCCACCCCTCTCTTCTGTGACAACCGGAGTGCTATTCAGATTGCTAGCAACCTGGTTTTCCATGAGCGAACAAAGCATATTGAAGTTGATTGTCATTATGTTCGCCAGACGTTTATCGACCACACCATCTCCCTGCCTTTCATTTCCTCATCGGAGCAGACTGCTGATTTTCTGACGAAGCCCCTGACGATTGCTCGCTTCCGACATTTTCTAGGCAAACTCTCGGTTCATGATCCACCGTGAGTTTGAGGGGGAGTGTTGATGTACATATAGATGGGTCGGGTTTACTGTACAGTCGGGTCGGATTGTATAGATATACATGTACATATATTGGGCTTGAGTCCCTCAATGGAATGCATTCTATTCCTCTCCAAACCCTAGCCGTCATCTCCTAACAATAACAATGATTACTAGTTCATATCGGGATGCTCGGCGCCCTTGAAAGGATCTTTATTTGGTTGCTTGTTTGGAAAAGAGTCTCAACAATAGATATTATTAGCAAAGGGAAGGCAGTGGGGTCAAAATTGTGTGATGTATGACTCTTCTATTGAGTCAATGGATCATCTCTTCCTCCGTTGTAATATTTTACGTGGTCTTTGGTTCTGATAAGGAGGAAATTTTAAAGTCTGGTTTTTTTAATTCAATGAATTCTGTTGAGTAAATTTGGAGGGTTAAGTGGGCCTCTACTCGGAAAAGGATTGTCTATGATCTTATGACTATGTCCCTTCTTTGAATGATTGGAAAGAAAAAAATAGTGGTGTTTATGTGAAATGGTAGACTAGTTTGGCTGCCTTTAATGATTGCCTGTTCTTTCATCTTTTGACTGTCATTCTATTGAAATGGGAGCACCATTTCTCAACAAACATGGTGGCTCTTAGGGCATATCTCCTTTTATTCTTTGGTCAGTTTCATATAATATTTTAGAGACAAAGGGATGATTACATTTTAGGCTTCGGTTCTTCTTAGTTTATTGGGTTACAGGCATGATTAATCTAGACACTAGACTGATTTTGTGGGTTATTGGATTGTTATGGAGTTTTGACCTCTGATTGTTCCTATCTAAGAGGTTTAGAGTCATCTATAGGTGCCCTTTTCTTTTTGTTATTCGGTTCCCCTCTAGGACGCAATATTAGTTTGAGATATAGGATAGTTCAAAAACATGGATAGTTGACTTGAAGCTTTGCCGAGGTGACTCGGCTCGACTGAATTTTGCATGGACTATGCCCTAAATTCACAGTTTTGAATTATTCGGAGTAACTCGCGTGACTCAACCGATTTAGACAGTTAGATTGAGACGAGTTGAGTTTTGGCAACTAATGAAAACACCGTTTATCCTATCCTATGATAGTGTCGCGGGGACTACCCTATGAATCTATGATATATTGTAATCACCTTTCCTTAGATAGAACATCTACAAAAAATCAGCACAATCTAAAACTTCTAGGGCATCAAATATTCTTTTTAAATTAAATGTTAAAATAGATGGTTGATAAGGCCTATTTAATAACCCTAGAAGTTTTAGAATGCGCTGTTTTTTTTGTATGGATGTTCTATTATGGTAAGTAGATTATCCTCATAAAAGATAAGTGGGTTCTAAAACTTCTAGCATCACGAATTCACCACATGTCATATGGTAGTGCCCATGGCACTGTCATAGAAACCCGACATATATATATATATATATATATATATATATATATATATATATATATATATATATATATATATATATATATATATATATATATATATAAAATCAAGGTTTGAAGTTTTGGCTGAAACCAATCCGATTCGGCTGTTTCGGATCGGTTTTGGTCGAAATCGGTCCCGAAACCCTCCAATTTCGGGTTTCAAAATTCACCACTTAGTAAAAGCAGGACTGGGTTCAGGATAAGGTGTATTTCAGCATAACAGCTTGACAAACATATTTACATAAAAACATTTAAGTAAATGATTTTTATGTTCTCCATTTACTTTAAGTTATTTTATGTAGGGCTGGCAATTTCGGACCCGACACGAAGTTAGCGGGTCCGGGTCAGGGCTAAACGGGTTCGGGTCGTAAACGGGTCGACACGATAGACCCGTTTAATAAACGGGTCTGGTCTGGGTTTAGGGTCTGGACACGGTAGACTCGGGAAGACTCGTTTAGTATTCAACGGGTCGTGTTGGGTCGGGACGGGTCTACCCACAATCCGATACTATAATATATATAATACTAGCGGGTCTTTCGGGTCAGGTCGGGTCGAGTCGGATTGGGTCAACTGAATAGACCCGGGTGGTAAACGGGTCTTACCGGGTCTACCCGTTTATTAGCGGGTCGGGTACGGGTTTAGGATCTAGACACGATTAGTTAAACGGGTCGGGTCCGGGTCTAGGGGTTTTGGACACGACACGGAACTAGATACGACACGAACCCGACACGACACTACCCATTGCCACCCCTAATTTTATGTAAATAAGCAAATACCTCCCATTTGGATTTAATGAAAATATCAGAACAATCAAAATCCAATGGAATCAAAATGTAAATTTTCAGTTCGTATACAAAATCAGACTATACAGCTTTTGGCTAAAAAAGAAAATTCGGTGAAAAAAAAATCACAAAATATTTTGGACCAGAAAAAATCTCAAAAATCTAGAAGTATAAGATCAACTTAAAGACCCAAAATCCGGTAAAATATTTTGAATTTATAAAAAAATTCTTTCGCAAGAACTCTTTTTTCCTCCAGACTTGGTCACAATTTAGAATCACGCTTTTTCAAATTTTTGAGAAAAAATCGGGGTAAAGCAAAAGTCACGCTCTTTTGAAAACAAGACCACTATGAAGTTGGTATCGATGTAATTATTTTATATTATTTTTATATTTTGTAAATATTTTAAATTTAAAAAATGAAACCGAAACCATTGAAACTCCGAAACCGATCCTCGGTGGGGGGATCAAAGCTGAAACCGAAACCGAAACCACAAACCTTGATATATATATATATATATATATATGGGGAGGGATACTCTTACTCATGAGATCTTACTAATGATCCCAGCCATCAAGGATGGCTGGGATCAATTCTCTCCCTTTCTCTCAATCTCTCTCTCTCAATCTGTAACCCCCGACCCCAACCCCAACCCCATCCCCTCTGGCTCCGGCAGCCCCCCGACCCCCCCTCCAGCAGCCCCGACCCCGACCCCTTCCCCTCCGACTCCGGCTCCGGCAGCCCTCCGACCCCGACCCTGACCCCGCAGCTCTGCGCCCGCCGGCCCGCGCCCCGCGCCTGCCCATCGCCTCGCTCCGGCCCGTTGGCCCGCGCTGGCCCGCTGCCCCGCTCCGGCCCGTCGCTCCGCGCCCCCCGCCGGAGCCGGTGGGGAAGGTCGGGGTCGGGGGGGGGGGGGGGGTGGTCGCTGTTCACATTTGAAAGAGAGAGATAGAGGGATGGATGATCCGGGCCCTCCATCATGATCGGAACGGACGGCCCGGATCATGAGTAAGTGGCACTTGTAAGAGGCCATGAGTAAGAATATCCCTCCCCTATATATATATATATATATATATGAGCTACCGGGGGAGAAAATGAGTTGCGATTGATTTAACCCCCCTAGAAGTTTTGGAATTTGATAAAATTTGGTAAGGATGTTGTCTAGGGTAAGATGATCATCCTCACCAATTTTTATCAAATTCCAAAACTTCTAGAGTCATCAAATGGTAGAAGCAAAATTTGCAGATTTAACGGTGACTGCGGACGACATATTTTGCTTCTACCATTTGATGACCCTAGAAGTCTTGGAATTTGATGAAAATTGGTGAGGATGATCATCTTATCCTAGACAACACCCTCACCAAATTTCATCAAATTCCAAAACTTCTAGGGGGTGAAAATACCCGCATCTCACTTTCTAAAATGGCAGCTCATTGTAACATTCCTCTCTCTCTCTCTCTCTCTCTCTCTCTCTCTCTCTCTATATATATATATATATATATATATATATATATATATATATATATATATATATATATATATATATATATATATATATATACTCGGCATGGCCAAGTTTTGTGTCGAGGTGATTTTTTTCCCAACGTGGTACATAAAGCTTTTGTATTTTTGGGTATGTTTTGGTAGGGTCTGCCAAACATTCCATCCCATGTTGGATGGACATGTAGAAAAGAATACATTCTAGGTTTACGTCCGAACCAGGTTTCGATTTCTTGTAATTGGATTGGGCTTGTGCTCGAGTTAACTACTTGCCAACATGTGACAGTAGGAGAATCACGCGTCTTGCAATGGATCCTTGATTCACTTTGGCGTGGCCCCCTCCACTACGACAATAGATGTCGTTCTCCCATTCTCGCGTGCTTGACTAGCACTCTTCAAATTGATTTGGTTTAAATTGGTGTTAGTAATAAAAATCACAATTTTTTTTTTGATATTTATAATAGACTAAAGACATTTAAAAGTAATCTCCTATAATTGTATTTTACTATCAAATTCCCAAAATTGTATTCCTGATTAACTCTTATATCATGCATATACTACCACAATAATACATAGTAAATGGTTATCTTTACAATCATGTATTGCTTTGAAACAATAGTAAGATTTTTGTCATAGAGAAAACCAAGAAAATCTTTATTTATTTATCTCTTAGGAAAATTTCGTTAATGTTAAGCACGCTTGTTACCATGCAACCATGTTAGTTTGAGTGGAAGGTGTCATAAGGTATAGTTTCTTTCTATAACAAAATAATAGAATCAAAACGTAGACTCGTCTCTCATTTTTTCTTGTGCGTTGGCTAGGATACACCGATACTTCGAAACAGGTGTCGTATCCGTATCGGATACTTCCCGATACGGCCCGATACGTATCTAATACAGCTAGGAAGTATCGGGGTTTAAAAAAAAAAAATCCGATACATCGGGGATACAGGGCCGATACATCGAGGATACGGGACCAATACATCGGGGATATGGGACCGATACGCCGGGATACTTATGCATGGTAATGTAGTCCAAAATCTAAAAATCCGATCCAAACCCGACCAAAACTCGATTGAAATGTTGGATATGGATCTAAATTCTATACGTGACCATTTGCTTAATGATATCATTTATATGTTTTGTTTTTTGGATGATGCGTGTGACACTAACTTTGTATTTTGTAATGGATGATGAATGTTAGCGTGTTTTGCTAGTGTTATGGACAATGAATGTGACAATTGCATAATGTTGTTAGCGTTACTTTTTTGTAATGGATGATTGTGATACTAGTTTTGTATTTTTTGGTTGTATTGGATGTAAATCATGCAATGAATGATGAGTATGGTCATATTTAATTTTCAAAGTATTCACTATCCAGATTCTAGCACAAAAAATATTATATTCAATTATATATATATATATATATATATATATATATATAAATAAAATTACAAACGTATCCCTGTCGTACCGCGTATCATAGTTTTACAAAACTCCACGTATCGCTGTATCTGTATACTGGAATCTGTATCGGTGCTTCCTAGTGCGTTGGTAATTGCAATGACTAAGGAGAGAAAACCCTTCAAATATATTACATAAAGGGGAAAACCCTTTATCGGTGCTTCCTAGTGTATCTGTATCGGTGCTTCCTAGTGCGTTGGTAATTGCAATGACTAAGGAGAGAAAACCCTTCAAATATATTACATAAAGGGGAAACGATAATACAAGACCAGACAGCTATATTGGACTCTCGGATGTATATATCACATCTTCTATTTTCTTGTTAGCTGTAAGAAGAGGCTGAAGCAAATTATTCTTGGGTGAAACAAAATTTGTGCCCCTGATGTCCCATTTATGTGAGGAAGCCACATTAGTTGTTGATCTCTCTAAATGTAATTGAAGCATGCTGACCTTGATTACTAATTATTCTCTGATCGACATCTCCAATTGCTCATTCTAAAAGTTTTTATTAGTAGTTGGTTTATATGGAAGAATTTGACTCATTCCAAACTCACTCATCTCTTTTTCTTGAGCCGGTTTGGCTAGTTTGATGAAAGGACGTCGATGAAAGGACGTCGGTACAGTTTGGATGTGTGTGTGATTTGGAAAAATTGTAGAATTGAGGAGTAGCTGCAGATCTTAAATTGATATGAAATTACGGTATGTCGGTATGTGAGTGTTAAAAAATGTGGTAAAAACCGCATGAATAAACCTAATATCATCGGGGATGTGGTTCTTGAAGAATTTTGCTATAGGACAAGGATTCATGTAGGAATCTGAATATTATTTGCTTGTTGCACTAAGGATTATGTAGCAAAATTTCTAGTTTCGAGTATGTTGAGGACGGGACTATTGATGGATTCTCCTAATTTACCATGCAAGAACACTCCGCAGATTTCATTACTACTCCCTTTTCAATAAGTATTGGTATACACCTCCCGATTTACGTTAGTATTCCATCAAGTAAAGGGGCCTTACCAGCTTAAACTAGGTAACAGAGGGCCGATTAGTCCACTACTCTTTGCAGATTAATTTCAGTGCTCCTATGTCAATAAGAATTATTTTTCCTTTTGGCATGGGGGACGTCCAACATATACTGGGAAAAAAGTGGGGGTCGACCGTTTGTTCCTTATTTGGAATGCGACTTTTCGGGGCAAAAAGAGGGGTTGGATTCCAAGTTCATACCTTTTGGGTGACTTGCCCCTAGGTTTTCTTCCAACAAGACTTGTTGCACAACATGTTCAGTCTTTGCTCCTCTTTTACTTTTTCACATTGGGTTAATAGATGCATCAATTTTTCATGCCTTCAGAAAACTCGGCTTTGATGAGTCAAGGGCTTCCTAGCTCTTAGATCAAGACTTATCTGAATAATGTCCACGCCAAGAATCCATGAACTGTCCGAGGTTAGTCGGTCCTTCCATTTGCTAGGAATTTCTGCGCCACCATCCTTGGTTGAAAGTTGAAATCACCTTATCTTAGAGACTTAGATAACGTATTTGATCTGGTCTCTGAAATTTGATACATATGGTAGTCTTAGTGCTTGCACATTTGAGTGTTTATCCTCGTGGAGATCATCATATATGGTTAGAATGCTTGGCATGGGCACCTTCGGCCCAACCCCCCCCCCCCCCCCCCCCCCCCCCCCCAATGGGGAAGAGAGAGAGAGATCGTGGGGAAGAGAGAGGGATCAGAGAGAGAGAGAGAGAGAGACGGGGAGAGAGAGAGAGATCGAAGAGAGAGATAGACGAAGAGAGAGAGAGAGACGAGGAGGGAGAGGGGGGGGATGATCGGTGTAGAGAGAGAGATCATGAGGAAGAGAGACGGAGAGAGAGAGATTGTGGGGAAGACAGAGAGGGATCGGAGAGAGACGGGGAGAGGGATTTTAGGGGGGGTTTTCAGCTGTTCTATTTGATCGAATGGATTCAGTTTTGAGGGATTTTAGGGGGGGGGGGGCGATTATTAACGTGGCCTTCAGTTTTGAGGGATTTGAGGGGTTTTTTGATTTGTTTGATTTGAGGGGAGATTGAGATGTGTTTGATATGTACAATTAGATCGGGTGGACAACTTGTCTCCGAAACTTGTCTCTGCACGATTTTAAGGATGGCAGGGTTGTAAATAACCCGAACTGCCCTAACATGTAATATAGACTGCAACATTAAAAGTAAGGCTAATATCGATATCCTTAGGAAGCTTCAGAATATGACCATTTGGACCTTGTAACTTGTAAGGTCTATCTTTTGCATATGTAGCTTATGATATTTCCCCATAGGAATTCTCTAAGGCCATAAGTGTACCATCACGAAGTCTCCTCTTTGAACTCCATGAATCTTCGATTGGTATTAGGTTGTGCTTTTTAGTTCTTATTGATTAGAGTTAATCGTTGTCGAACTTCTTTATGAATCTCTCGCTTGTGCTTTGCAAACTAATTGGCTTCGTCACCTTGAAACTTCTCGTAGATCAATTCGCCAAACCGTTGAATTGGAATTTAGCAGAGGGTAGGATTTGTTCCTACGTCGTGACCTGGTCTCGAACAATACATCATAGTAGATTACCAAGACTCTAGCTCATTAATCATTTCTGTCCACTAGTCTAGATTGCGTTTGTCTGCCGCAAATGCCATCGGTTCCTCCCGATCTAGCTTGGGAACTTTAGGCCTCATCTCAGGAGGCAGTGACACCCCCCAAGTTCTCTCTTGGCCTCTCCGAGGTGAAACGAGCTTCTTCTTCGGGAAGGATTCTCGCAGCACTGGGGGACGAATGATCATCTCCTGAGTCCCCCTTTATAATTATACCCAGGTTTCTCGGAAATTCTTGACTTTTCGGCTTAACCAAAACTTAGGGACAAAGTCACCAGTATGGAATTTTAGTAGTTAAAATTGTCTGTCTTGTGTTTAATTCTATACGAGGCAAGTCGGTAGCTATTTCAGACAATTCCAGATAGTGTACCTAGAATGCGTCCGATACCTCAAGACCTCCTCGAACATCTTGTTACTTTAAAGGCCTTTCTCTCCAACATTAGCACGTTCCTGAATGATTGGAGTTTGTAGTTATCTACATTATCCTTTCGAGGAACTCACTTGGTAAATGGTACCACGCTGGGAAACCAATACCCGGATCAGATCCTTTACCCTGCCAGGGTTTGATTTGGGAAGGATGTCAAAGGGCCTCCAAAAAGACTTTTTGTGTAGGATGAAAGAATGCCTGATATCTTTTCCAATGTTTGACATACGGACAATGAACTTCCACAAAAAGTACAGGCACTGATGCCGAGCCCATACAGTCGATTCAAGATCTCTATGTCGTGAATCACCCACCAGTCGCCACCCTTTGCCACTAATTTGACCCAGCCCGACTCATAGGTGGTGCAAAAGCATAGCACAAAGGGAGAGAGGGGGCAACCGCAATCCCCTTTTAATCTGTCTAATTGTAGTGACGATGAAGACCATATGATATGTGAAGATGTCAGTTTCGACGGACTCCTCCTTAGTCTCCTCTTGCTTGATGCTAGCTATTGATATATGGTAGCTTTTACTATTTTTTAGCTTTATCATTGCATGAACACTTGGTAATTAGGCATATTAACTAATGCGAACTTTTGTTGCATATTGTGAAGTGCGAGTACCTATTTGTTTATAATTCAAGTAGTGACGATGGTATGCATTTGTAGATATTCCTTCTCATAGGTGTGCATTTGAAAGTCTTTCTTTAGAGTATCTCTGGGTATGAAAATTTCATTCATTTTTTGATGGTATATTATCCGTCAGAAAAATTAGTCAGCATTTAGAGAGAATATTTTGTTTGTGCGAAATATTTAGAGAGGTTCACTGTTTTTCCAGTTTACTTTGTACCTTTGAAAATAGTTTGGGTTTTTGAATTAACACATATATGACATAAACAACCGACCGTAAAGATTAGAGCATCTAATATTTTTTGATTTTTTTTTTTTGTTTCTTTCTACAATAGCATGATTTGCTAAATTTACTTGCTTTTTTAGGTTGGTTTACTCGGCATGGCTCGATCACTTCAAAAAGATCTTGATCAAATTGCCGAATCTGCAGATACATCTACTTCAGTGGGGTTGCATTATGTATTGACAGGTAATGCTGGATGCAAAGTTCCCAGTTTTTTACTGCCACGCCCAAATTACAACAAGCTTGCATTGTTCCAACTTGTTTTGTGCCGTCTTTATGAAGCCCATACCTTTTTGATTGCATTTTCTTTAGCCAAATTTTGACTTGTTTTTCATATTTTGTATCTTTTATATTTTATTGTCTGATATCCAAAGCCAGCTTCCCATGCTCTTCAACTTATTAAATTGCAGATCCTTAATTTTTTTTATAAAATTAATTTCAATAATAGGCACCATTTTGGTTGAGTGATGGTCCATGTATGACTCATGTAATCTTATTAGCTAGTTTATTATATAATCTTGTTAGGCATAGTGAAAGCAGTGAATTTCCTTACTATATCTTGATTAGGTTGGTAACATGACATCATTTACCGTTTTTTCTAACAATAACTGAAATTATAGCCATCTGAGCGCCCATATACTTTCACTTCTTAAATGTATGGTTTCTTTGAAAGCAGTGAATTTCCTTTTCTTCTTTCTAATTTTTTTTCGAATCATTAATTAAGGCCTTGTTACAACGTGATGGTCCTTGCAGTCTTAAGCATTATAGCAAACATTATTCTTGTTTTTTTTACCAAAAAAGTAAAATCTGGCTATACTTCACGTATTTTGATTTTTCTTTGGTGTTATTCAGGAAATTTTTGAAATAAAATAATAAGGATTATCAAATCAAAATATGAAAACAAAGCGAAGATCAATAAGTAATCTAAAATGACGTATCCTTATAAATAGCACATAGTGTCATGCTATCATTGTAGAATATCAACCATATCATAATTATATTGTAGTAATTTAAATTTATAAAATATAGAATTGTCTCCTAGTTTTTCTTAGCGTTTAACTGTTTTACAGGGAAAAAACTGCCCACATTTGTTAATATGGTCATGAGCAACATAGGAACTATTACAATGAATTCTTACGTGCTTTGAGATTTTTCTTTTCTTTTTCTTGTTGGTCTTTTGCTTAATGGCCTTGATAAAAGTTTGCATGCTCATTTTTGCTGGTGGAGCTCATGGCAGAAATATTTGCATCTTAAACATATTAACTACAGTGAATAGCATCAATTCATGTCATATTTTGGGGAGTTAGACCATTTAGCATTATTTTCTTTTATATTTTTTAGTGAAGGTGTTGGTGCATGAGAGATGACTTGGCTAGATTTGAGTTATGATGCAATTTGGGGAAGTAGCCTAAAATTTTAAATGTGCGATCAGATTGGGATTTCAGTTATAATCTTAGGGATATTCTATTAGAATCTTAGTCTTCACTAGAAGGTTCCTGGCACGACATCATGCATTCCTTTGTTGCTGTAAAAACAGTCCCCTCCATTCTTTATAGAACGATTAGCCAAGCGTTCTTCCTTGCCATCTGACATTCCCTTAAATCCTCTGCCAGAAGAAGCTCTTCTTGATCCTCTACTACAGATAACTAGCCCATCCCCCTGGCAATTGCCAATGTTCAATGTATCACATGAACAACACATACATCACACTCGACTTGTCTCTTCCGTTCCCCTTTGAATTGCAAGGAGCAACCCTTCTATTATAGAACTTTCTTTTAACCAATCTAAATCTTGAAGGACATGATGCATCCCCATGTCTCATAACAATGAGTTGGTGCTGGGGAGACTCGATTGCCCTCACCACTTGCACAGTTTCGTAATTAATCCACTGCTTGTATACCTTTAGAAACCGCATCTGATTATCCTTCTTCTCATCCTTATAATCCTTCTCCATTCTAAGATATCCAGAACTTGAGGGCTAATACTGAACTATGTACAACTACATTTCTTTTCATGCATTGCAGGGCGTTGCTACTCCTTGAACACCTCCACCATGCATTCTTTCATTTGGATGCTTGGATCAGCCTCAAACATTTGCCTAAGTTGACTCTCACCTTGGGAAGCCAAACTTCATCTTGGAACCTGCTTAAATTGCCCAGAATCTGAGTTGTGCCAAAAAAAAAAAACATTTTTTTCCATTGCTTTGGCCTAGGAATTTAGAATTTACTATAATAACACTTTTTCCTCCCCCCAAGGTTGTATTTTTTAGTCCTGAACTTTAAACGTCCTAGTGGATAAATCTTAACCACTTCCATTTCAGTCATCTTGACATGCTTCCTAAAGAGTTCTGACTCATGACATGATTAACATGACTGTACTGGTGTGCTACAACAAGGCAAACTTGGCTACCTATTTCCCTTTTGAAATTATATCCAATTCAATATGTTTGTCGGTGGGTAAAAGTTGTTCCCCCACATCTCTGGTCCCTCCATTTTGCTGCTTCTAAGTGTTGATCTCTCTTTTGCCAATGCTCATTTGGCTTTGCATTTGCAGCTCAAATGCCTAATCTTATTTTATAACCTTTATTATATAACCTACACACGTTCAAACGACAATATTCTTTTCCAAAGGGCCCCAATTGTGGCGATAAAAGCATCTAGCATAATTTTCAAAGACTTCCCATTAGTTCTTGATCTAATGATCAGTAGACTTTTGCTTCCAAATCATGAAATAAATAACAGCAGCGAAGTCAGCATAACAATCTGTCAGTACAGTTTTAGGAATTCTAATATTTATCATGAAGTCCAATTTCCATAATTTTGAACTGCCACTCTTGCTAAAATAAAAAACAAGTGGGATTGAATTTTAGTTGGTGACAGCTACAAAATATAATGAGTGGTGCCAGTCAACTCTCATCCTGCATAATGGTCAGTTTGTTTGCATCTGTATTCTTCTTGGGCTGGTGACTTTTATTTCTTTGAAGCGATATATGTATAGTTTACGTGCTGCACAATGTGGGATTCTGCATGATTATGGACCACTCAGGCAACCTGAGTCTCTCTTTATTTCTCATTTCTTTTCCACTACATTGGATATTTCTAAAACTGAATGATTTGCTTATGTGATTTTTGCCCTTTTACAATCACAGTTTCACTTTTAAATTGAGTAAGTGAAATTTTAACTATATTTTTATCCTTTTGATTACACTGTTTTCCCCTTTGTGTTGCAGAAACTGCATTGGCTTTGCTCCGTCACCCTGATTGCTGCATCTCTGCTTACTCATTTGTAAGAAACAGTCTGTATTCTTTGTTCGTCAATATACTATGCTTGCTACTTGTGGTTGAGATTGGTGTTCACCCATATTGTCTGAAGGTACACACTTAGTGCAGGATACGGATTGAACTGTGATCCTAATAGTAGGCCATAGATCTGGGGTGAATAGGTCTATGCCCGAAACTTAACCTATTTTCCCTCAAAGAAGTCATCAGAGAATGATGCTTGCACAACAGAACGGAAGCAATATGGCAATGACAATTAGAGATTATAAAGCTGAATCACAACCGTCCATTACACCTAGCCCCAAACGATAAATCGCACCGCCCTGACTGACATGCAATGAACGGTTGTGGCTTTCACGTATCTCTATAAACTGAAGTTTTAACCTTAGAGGAAAAATAAAATAAAATAACAGTGTTAGACTAGGTATTCTATTATTTGATTGAATGTTGGGACCAATAATTCTTAGAACAAAGTTGTCACGGAGATGACAAGTCCTAACCCTAAACCTTCTTTGATGCAACACTTGGACTTTTTAGTGCATGTACATCGGGCTCACCAACCCTGTCACCAAGAGCCCTGAACTACAATGTTTGTTGACTCTCCTTCAAAACTACACCCCAACGAAATCAGCTACGGTGAGGTCCGCACGTGGGCTCTACCAAAACTCAGCAACCGGCTTAGCAATATTGTTGAGCTGATTTGGTCAGTAAATCAAATTGCCCACACTTCCACCTTCGTCCACACGTCATTCTCAACCTTTACCCACGCTAGCAAGTCCTAAACCTTTACCTTCTACTCTTTCCTCGCACGGTCTCATATTTTTTGGTGCAACTCTCAGACTTTTTTTTCCTAGAAGATGGCAACATCACCTATAATGACAATTAGAGATTATACGAGTCTGTGTCCAAGGTTTAAAACTCGGATACCGGTATCGGTTGACGCCGAATCAGTTCGAATCGGCCAGTTCGTACCGGTTTCGGCCTGTTCCGGTTGAACCGGTACCGGCTTTTTTTTTTAAAATTGTAAAAAGATTAAAAAAATCTTTAAAAATTATATATTTTTTTAAAAAAATTAGAAAATAAATATTAGACTATTTTAGGCCAATTTAGGCCTTAAGGGTTAATTTAGGCTTTTAGCCTTTTAGGAATTATAGGCTCATGGCTGTTTAGGGTTTTAGGTTCTTTGGTTTAGGAATTAAAATTTTAGAGTTATGAGTCCTATGATTTATGAAGTTATGACTTATGAGTTATGAGTCTTAAGACTTATGACTTTAGAGTCTTGGATTCATTAAGATTTATATTGTTGGTCCTGTTGGACACTTGGATTGTCGTGTTTTAAGACTTATGACTTCAGAGTGTTGGTTCTGTTGGACACTTGGATTGTCGTGTCGGGTTGTCACTCGTTGCCTCGTCGTCGCCTTGTATGCTGTCGAGTGTCGGCTGTCATAGACTCAATAGTGTCGCGACGCCGGCGTCACCTTGACTCCTTGAGCTATTCTTTCTTTTCTCTTCATCTCTTGAGTCACTTCTCTCTTCTTTCTTTCTCTTCACTCTTTTCTCTTCTCTCCTCTTTTTTTTTCTTCTCTTTCTTTCCTCTCTCTCTCTTTTCTTGCTGGTTTGTGGTGGTTGAGTGGTGAGGTGAAATGGTATGGGTTTGGGGGGGGGGGTTATATAGCCTTCAAATCCTCCTCCTCGCACTTTTAAATTCAAAGATAATGACCCCCCCATGCTGTAGCTGGTAATGCATGTGCAGCCCATGTGGAAGAGGAATCATAGGGAAAAAAACAAAAAAAAATCCAAATGCCCCCCTAATGCTGTTGGACAGGGATTGAACTGGCCGGTACCGGTCGATACCGAACTGACTCGGCCTGTTCGGTCCGGTACGGTTTGGTGGCCGGTTCAATCCTGGTTTTGGTCTCGGAGGGTTGACTCGGCTCGGCCCAACCAAAACCGGTATCGATCGAGATTTGAAACCCTGCCCGTGTTGGACACGGCCTGAACACGTGTCCGGCACAAATTGAAGCTGTTCTAGGTTGTTTTTGGCCCGGATACGGCCCAAACACAGACTAAACATGACCTGGATCGAACCATGTCACTTAAGTACGGCCCTGATGTTTGCAGGGTCGCTGTCTCTCTCTTTGTGATGAAGGAAGACAGTGCCCGTGCCCCAACGGGTCTCAATCCTAGCGAAGCGAGGTCTCGACCCCCCGCTTTGCTCTCTCTCTCTCTCTCTCTCTCTCTCCCTCTCTTCGCAGTGAAGGAAGGTAGCGTTCAGCGACAATGGATTTTCACGGTGCAGGAGCGCAGTGACTCAACGACCCTTGATCTCTCTCTCGTCTGTTGGTCTCTCCTCTCTCGATCTTTTCTCTGTTTCCTCTCTTGATCACTTTATCTGAGACCCCCTTTCTTCTTGCGTGCCCTAGGAGCAGATTGTTGGTGACGCTGTCAACTGCTGGAGACGATGCCACTGACAACGACTCTCGTGCTCTCTCTCTCTCTCACGTAGGTATTCTCTTTCATTTTCTCTCTGGTTTGCATTGGGCTCGTGCAAACCCTTTGTGGCTATGGTTTACACAAGCTATTTTTTTTTTCAGGGTTTAGGGTTTGAATGCATAACCATGATCAATCAATTACTAATTCATGTTTATGCATTCATAAAAAAATGTTAGTTTTTTTCTTCTTAAAAAACAAAGAGTTTTTTTTGTTGTTGTTACTTGCTAATTACTTGCATATTGTTTGTTAGTAGACTAATATTGTTTTATCATGAATCTATTGTTGAAGGCTCGAATGTTCAGTGAATATTTTTTTAATATATTTTACTTGCATGTCCATTTTATATGTTTTGAACCTTGTCTTCCTATTTTAAGACACACACACACACGCGCATATATATATATATATATATATATATATATATATATATATATATATATATATATATATATATATATATATATATATATATATATATATATATATATATATATATATATATATATATATATATATATATATAGGGTCCCAATCCAGTGAGAAACTTTTATATGCGAAACCTTGTGCGAAACCAACCTAGAGGTTTCGGAATTTGATGAAACTTGGTAGGCATCCTACCTATGCCATGTTGATCATCCTCACCAAAATTCATCAAATTCTAAAACCTCTAGGGGCATCAAATGTTAGAAGATTTACCGACCGTTTATAAAAACCGTTAATTTGATTATCAAATTTGATGCCTCTAGAGGTTTTAGAATTTGATGAATTTTGGTGAGGATGATCAACATGACATAGGTAGCATGCCTACCAAGTTTCATCAAATTCTGAAACCTCTAGGTTGGTTTCGCACAAGGTTTCACATATAAGAGGTTTCTCACTGGATCGGGACCCTATATATATATATATATATATATATATATATATATATATATATATATATATATATATGGGAATGCTTAGGTGCGGTCTGCAGTCCGCGGCTGTCCGATGCACCACTCCGTGCATCGGATGCACGCGGCTGGTGCATCGGACGGCTGCAGACCGCACCTAAGCATTCCCATATATATATATATATATATATATATATATATTACTGTATCCTTGCTGTGTCTGTGCCCGTGCTTTATAGACTACACCTAACACATGGTACTTTATGATATGCTCTCCAATATGATGACACTATGTAGATTTCTTTATATTTTTTCTGTATTCGTTGCCTAAGAAAATGCCCTTGGTGTGGCATAACAAAGTCTCCTGCAGATTGTTCACCCTCTTCCATAGTGTGGCTGATAAGTTTAAAGAGTCAGTTTGATTGTGCACCACCCTTATGAAAATTTTCATAATCTACTTTTCATTGAACTCGCCCAGTTCTCGTCATCCATTTCAATGCTTGTATTTGTGTGCCTTGTGACGAGAATGCATATAAAATTTTATGAGCAAAATATGTTCCAACTCTAACGCTAAGGTTGTTAGAACTTAGAACTTAGAAGTCTTCAGTGATATTTGCATAATATGGCTAAGCAGGTTCCTCTTTAATTGAATTTTTTTTACTGATGGGGTCTACGTCCTTGTTCTTTGTGATACCTTTTTTATTTTTCCATCACCAATAGGTATTTAATAATCTCGAACTACTTATCGTGGTTTCTTCTTTTGAACATTCAGTTACCAGTGAAAATCTCCTTTTTTTTTTCTGAATCCCCTGTGAAAAGTTCCATCCCCCCCCCCCCCCCCCCCCCCCCCCCCCCCCCAATTCCCATTTTATTTCTTTTGATTTGTATAGTTCGTTCTCTAACAAAGATGCCAGAACCATAATGACTATATTGCTATATCTCCTTTTGGTTCTTGCTTGCAAAAACTGACTATGTTCCTGTATAATTGGGTTTGCCTGTCCACAGGTTGATGTAAGACGAAGTACTGAAGATGGGGAGAAACAGTTTAATAAGCTTTCAATAGAGGAACGGGGAAAATTTGACGAAGAGACACTTGTAAATGTTAACAACATTAAGAAGCGAAAAACAGCCAGCCAAAGATCAAAAGGTTTCAATAATGAATATATTGTGGTATGTACCTCCTGACTAATGATATGATTTTCTTGAATTGAATTAATAATTTGTGTGCCATAAATAATTAGTTTGCAGTTTGCTTTCTCCTTGATTGATTGGTGCTAATTGGTTGATTTTTGATGTCAAGTTTATTGTTATTTGATGCTTATTAGAAATGGGACCAAATATGCACCTGTATTCTGTACTAAATATCGTTTGATAGTCTATAAATGTCTCTTTGCTCGAAAGTGCAGGATTTAGATCTTTAAGATCTCTAAAATTGGCTTCCATGTTCTATTGTCTGCCATAATTTTCTAGATTATATGATGTATAGCTTTCCCTTGTATCTGATTGTCTTTCTGCAAAAATCTATGATTGTTAGCCTATTACCTGTTTAATTACTGCATTACAATGAGTCAAAAGAAAGCAAATCGCCATTCTAAAAAGAACCTTGAATTATGCTACTTTGCTTATATAAAAGAGGGCTTTTGGTGGAACTCCCAATCAGGCCTGCCAGGACATGGTAAGAATAGTAGGTTAAGAGCAGTGTCGATCTTGATTTTGTTTGGAAATTGGGCTAGTAGGTGGGTAAAAGGGGCTTCAGGCTGAATCATCTGGACCAGCAGTTCAGTTCATCACTTAGAAGCTAGGAGGAAACAGTGTTATTAAAGGCACACGCCTAGGCTCAAGCTCAACTAGGCTCACGCCCTGCGCCTCAAAAACCACAAGGCCAGGCTCTGTTAGAAAGGCGCGCCCCCCAGGCTCCAGGCGCCAAAAAGGCGCGCCTAGTTTAATCATGTGCAATTATGTGCTTGCAATTAATATTTTTGGCAATATGATTAAATTATTAAGTAGATTTGATTCATGATTACAGTAGTCTGAATATTGACACATTGATTGAATATTATTTACATTCACAAGCACACGGATGAAATAATACATTCAATCATTCACTATTTATTTTTTGTTTGCTATAATATCACATTTGATATCTTATAACTGGTTATTGAATTTGAGCTATACATATTTGAAGATTTTAATATATTTTAAATAGGTTATTTAGAGCCGTAATTCAAACCTACAAGGCTACAACATTTGTGTTGTTGCAACAATGATGTATCCAATTTATCTTTTGTCTTAAGATTCATTTTCTTAGTCTAGTTATGCGTGTTTTGAATATATATATATATATATATATATATATATATATATATATATATATATATATATATATATATGCCTTACTTCAATTAGGCGTGCGCCTTGTGCCTACGCTCTAAGAGACCTTTGCGCCTCATGTGCACCTTGAGCCTTTCAAAACACTGAGAGGAAAAAAAAACTTGGGAGTGGGAGTAAGATCGGTATTATGTAGAGGGAATGCTAAATTAGTTTTGCTCGCAAGTCAAGTGACATAAGGAACTAAGTTGGAGAGGGAGGGTAGATTGTGATTTGCAGGAATACATTCATCTAGTGATTCCTGTTTCTAACGACCATCATGCATCAAATGGGTAAACCTTCTAGTATTCCAACTGTATCAAAGGGGTCAGTCAATGTTTGGATAAGTTCTACTTAATGATTAGTATGGATTGGATTAGAAAGTGTTAACATCATTAGAGTCATCTTCTAAGCTAGTTTGGATGTCTCAATATATGTATGTAATCTTAGCTTTGGATATTTGTGTCTTGTTTGAAGAACCATTGTTCAATGTAGTTATATTTTGCATGGTGGACAATGAACTACATCTTTATGGTGGAGAGGTTATTCTTTCCATATCTTTCCCTTCTCTCCAATTTTTCTCAAAATGCCAACATACTCCTATTCCAAGCTACACCAAGTTCTTATAACTGTTGCACATTTTGTCATTCATAAGATAATGATGTCGAAATTGCACCAAATAGTAAGGTTCTAAAAAGCGCTAGGCTCTAGTCGGGTGATGGGGGACCGCCTAGCGCGTAGGCGGCGCCTAGGCTTTTTGACTTTTTTTAATTATTTGTAAAAAAGGGGCAGGATCCAAGAGAGGGACTGCTGCTGAGGAAGGCCGGATCAAGAGAGGGACTACCGCTGAGGAGCCCGCCTGTAGGGATGACAATGGTGCGGTTTTGGGCAAAACCAAAACCGCACCACAGCACCAAACCGTCACACCGAAACCGCACCGCACCGCGACGGTTTATCATTATGTAAAATCGAAACTGCACCATGCGGTGTGGTGCGGTGCACCATGGTTTATCATTATAAAGGTCTAAACGGTGCGGTTTTATACGATTTTGGTCAAAATTGAAACCGCACCGCTACACCGAAATTGAAAACTGAAACCGCATCGCACCACGACGGTTTTATATTTTGGCAAACCAAAACCGCACCATGTGGTGCGGTTTTCGGTTTTAAACCGCACCGCTGCCATCCCTACCCTCCTGAGCCCACCTAGGCGGGCCGCCTTGCCCCGCCTAGAAGCTTGGCCGCTTTTCTGGAACGCCTAGGGTCTAGGCTGGGCGGTGGGGGGCCCGCCTAGGTGACCGTTTGGGCCGCTTTTTAGAACATTGCCAAATAGCAATAGCAAGATAGCACCAGCATTTTGTTTTTGAATTCTGTGTGTTCTACTAGATGAATGCCGACCTTGAATCAAGACTTGTTTGCATTCAAATTAATTTTATATAGGATAATAACATTACGTCTGGAATTCGAGTTCCAGATCAGGTCACTTGTGTAAAAATGACCAAAATATCCTTATCATATGAATATGGTCTATGATGAACTAAAGAAAGTGACATCCAAAGGACTAGAAAGTAGAAATCTAGAGTGCTTATCAAGAATATCCATTTCTTGGAGGCTGATTCTATGACACTGTCACAAATCTTCGGTTTTTAAGGAGATGATCAAGGTTACTTTGACAATCCTGATTCTGTCCAATATGGATGGAAAACCATTATGTATCATTTTTCTTGGAGCATTTTTCTGCTCCATCTGATATCTGATAAAGAATGGCAGACGTCCCACCAGGGGATAGGAGAGTTGGCAAAGCAATTGATGCTTTGGTGATGAGGTTGTGGGTTCAACTCTTCCTCCCCTCGATTTACCCAGGAGTGAAGTGGGAATTGCCGAGTGGGTCGGGCTTCACTCCCGGAGGGATTAGTCCGAGCCTGAAGTGGGCCATTGCCCGAAAGGTTTTAGGACACCCGCCAATCTCAAAAAAAAAAAGGCAGACGTGAACATACTTGAGGAAGTTCTTTTTATTATATGATTATCCCTTGTGATATTGTCTCGTATGCGTCAATCATCAAATCATGAAGATTGGATATTAGATTTTGAATGGATCTCGAGGTTGACTCGGATGGAACAATAAGTTGATATCCAAATCCAAAGGTGTTTGCAGTGACTTGGATAATGACAATTGTTTTAGATATATATGAAGCCCAAATTTTGTTCTGAAGTGGGCTGGGTTGTAGAATTGATGGGCATAGCATATTACACAATGTAAGCTCATGCGACTAGGGGGAAACTCTTCCATATTCTCCTAGACAAGGAAATAGTCTAGACGAAGTGGGTCGGAAGCAAGATTCATCAAATACATCACTATGACACGAATTATGAGCCAAAGAGCTTAAGTGAAAACAACATCCCTGTTACAGTTATTTGATAGGTGATCTTGTATAATCATTTAAATTATATAAGAGACTAGCGAGGGAGAGGGAGTAGATAGAACATGACTGAAAGCAAATGTAAGCTCTTTGGTGCTGGTAAGAATATTATCGGATTTTAGTCTGGATCAACTTAATTTATAAAAGAAGCAATGGGAAAGGTTGAAAAATAGATCTACTTGATTTTATAGATGTTCTATGGATTATTGCGCAATATTGTATTTCCTTGCATGAAGTTCAAGCCCCACCTATTGTCCTTTATTCATCTTATTTTCCTTGAATTAAATGTGCCCTGATCAGGAAATGCCAAGTTTTTAAAGGTATCCTATTAGTCAAGTAGTAGAATAATATGTTGCGCTAGACCCTTGTTAAGGAGGGGAGGTGAATGTGTCAAATGGTTTGAAAAGAAAGGGCTTTGAAGAAACATTTATGGAAATTGCAAGTAAAACTAACTTACTAAGGTAATACTCGAGTTGCAAGTCAATAAGACTATTGAATGGAGAGAAAGGTTGAGAATATAATGCTTGAGTTGCTGGAGAATATGGCCCTTGAATGGTGTGAGAGATGGTGAAAACGGTTGATAAAGCTTACCAGTAAAGGCTATACAATGTTTCATGATCGTGGATGTTATAAACCATGATGCGCTTCTATTTAAAAAACTGTGAACTTCAGGAAATAAGAGAGAATATGACACACTAACAGGACACATTGTTGCATCCATAGTAGCAATGTTCTCTAAAATACAGAAATCTCTTGTGTTTCTTATTTTTGAATGGTCATGGGGTTTTCCATATCCAAAACTTATTCGGATAATTCATGACATAATCTAAATTGTCACATATTCATTACACTCTCTATGTATTCAAAAAATGCTAATATGCTATTGCTAAGTGTTATTTAATGTTGCTTTGGCTTTGCACATGATCTTTTCACATACTCTGGCAGATTTCTTTTTTATTTATTCTAAAATCTTCTACTTTTTATTTTACATAAATTCATTATGAACATTTAGTGAACTTCTGGATTATTTCTGAATACAAAATTTAATCCCCTAGCCAAATTCTTCCTGAACACCACATCATTGACTACTTGCATCATCATGTATAGCACAAACCATGTTTCTTGTATGATGCACCTTCACCAATTCTAAGGCACACCATGGATATGTTAATGTTTATTTATGACGAGTTTATTATTGTTTTCCATGATATCCTTCCTATTCCATCTTAGATAACAATTCTGGTGGCTGTTGAGGGAGTACACAAGCTACCCGTCATCAATGGCAGTGCTGACTTGAAGGAGGCACTGCAAAAGCTGGGCTCTATACCTTCCAACAAAACTCTGGTATCAGTATCACAAAGACCTCACATGTTGTCTTGTAACAATTGTTGGTATGACCGGGAATTGACATTCTGTCGAAATTAATCCAAGCACTTAAATATGTCTTTTCTGTACATTAATGCAGGCGGTTGAGGTGCTATGGACTCCTCAAGATGAACACGACACGCTTACAGAGCGGGAGCTGCTTGAAGACTATCCACTTTTGAGGCCTCTATGAAAGATGATATATTGTTGTTACTTAACCTGGTAGCTGTCTTTATGAAGAAAATATTTAATTATATCAAAGCTTTAGTTCTTCCGGTAAAGTAACCCCCATCTTACGAGAAGAGCATTGCGATTTTTCTACAGTACAAAGGCTTCTCTTTTTATAAAGCTTCATACCCCATGCATTTTGGCTAGATTCAATTCTTTACACGGATGATTATTAGCAGTTCATGACTATCTTAGACAGAATTGGTTGGGCCCGAGATTAATGTATATTTCTTTAGTTAGTAGTATAGGTTGAGTAGTAGTATGGTTATAGTAGGCTTGTATCTTGTGTGAATTCATTATATCAGAGTTTTAGTTCTTTTTGTGTTGTTTCACTGGTTTTAGTTTCTATGCCTTAAGTTGTATGTTTTTAACTTTATGGATGAATTGTTGACATACTCAAATGAATTTTTGGAGTAGAAGCTCTTGAATATCTAAGCTAGGCATACAATGAGCAATGTTAAAAATCAAAATCAACCAATAAATTGACACCGTCGGATATGGAAATATATTTACAGTGTGGAAATATTTGTATTTTCATGGAAAAGGTGGAAATATTAACTTCTTGATGCAATTTTCCAACTGAACTATGAACAATTATAAATTCATAAACCATGCATAGATACACACTTTGGTACACTTGGATCACATTTATACGCTATCTAGGGATGTAGAGCATCACACTGCCAGGTGGAGAGAGAGAGAGAGAGAGAGAGAGAGAGAGAGAGAGAGAGAGAGAGAGAGAGAGAGAGAGAGAGAGAGAGAGAGAGAGAGAGAGAGAGAGAGATGCATCCCACGCATATCGATTAGATCGGGTGGCTAACTTGTCTCTGCACAAACTTGACGATTCAGGGTTGTAAATAACCCGAACTGCCTTAACATGTTATATAGCGTGCTGTGTTGATGTACAACAACAGTCTAAACATAGAAATGATGAAAAGTATTGAATAAATTATGGAATTTTGCAACAAAACTCTGTACAATCACAAATCAAATGTAGATACACTTTGAACATTCGAATAACCTATATACGTTTATAGTTTTTTAATTATTCTTCCTCAATTTTTTGATTTATTCCTATTTATCCCAATATATTCTGATATATTGCGATATGTTGCGATTTTTCTTTTTAAACATTTTTGCTGCCGGCTAATATTGTCGGGTATATTTCGAATTGACCCCCCGGATTTTCGAAATATTAGTGTGGGTCAATAGTAAAGTTGAGTTACTAAGGAAGTCAATAGAGGGGAAGCTTTAGTGATAATTCATGCTAAAACATACTGTGGTTATTGTAACGTTTTGGGTAAATTTAGAAAGTAAAGCACTTATGATTATCAATGGACAAATGGTTAGTCAACTATTTTCGAGATTGATCTACATATTTCAAATCGTTTGAGAACAAGCTGCTTTCAGTGGAAGTACTCTAGTGAGGTATTGTATGCTGAGCTTATTCTGAAGATCTGAAAGGTAATTGTTGGGGCTCCGTTTCCCTAGGGTTAGGCTTTCCGTGATCTGTGTCTTGGCCTCCTTCGACACCGCCGCCGGTGGCTCCGGGGAGGCTGGGATCTGGTTTGGAGCGGCTTGGGGGGGTGGGATATGGATCCCCGTCCATTCCTTTGTTCAGAGGGTCTTTTCTCCGGCAGCCGATGTTTTGTATCGTCTCGTCGAGGTCACATGGGGCCATCTTCTGCTCGTTTGCTGTCCATCGGTTGGATGGGGTCCCGACGTGTGGATCTCCATCGGTGCATGCCCAGGCTCCTCCTCTAGTCGGTGCGCTGCTCCCGGCAGCTTCAGGCGGCGGCAGTGATTGACGACAGTTCGGAGGGCACGGTGGTGGCCCTTCTTTCTTTGCTGGTTGGCTGGAGATGGTGGCGGTAGTCGATTTTGGGATTTTTTTGTTGTTTGCTGTTTGGATCTCCCTCCTATGTGTAGGTGTTACCGTCGGGTTTGGCGTGGGTTGTCACTGTTGGTGAGTGGTTTTTTCCCCTTTTTTTTTTATTTATTTTAGGTTTTCTGTTCGGTTTGTGTGCCGGTGGCGGCGCCCCCCCCCCCCCTCCCCGTCCGTCTGGTGGCAGTCTTGTTTCTGCCGGCGTGAGGATCTATGCTTGCGCCGGGCTGTGGCGACTCCCGGATGTTCTTGAACCCTTCCCTCTCCTCGAACGAACGACCTCATCCAGCTCAACGACTTTTGTTTGAGAAGACTCTAGCATTGCGCTCTCGCGACGAGTGCCAAACCACGGTATTGCGCTCTCGCAACACATTCCAAACATAAGCTTTGTCTACACTTTGAGAGACATAATAAGCTCCCATTGCCATAAATGGGAAGCTCAACCATCACCCTCTTTTCCCATGCCTTGGTACAAGTGAATGTGTCTCGCTTGAAATGAAGAGGCACACACCCGCATTTTGAGAAAGATTAGTTAATTGACCACACTATGCAAGGTTGGACCAAAACCCTTTATGGGCCCACCACTAGTAATGGGTTTCCTAGTCATGTCGGGACCCACATGAGAATGGGCTTTCCTAACACAGTCCATTGCTCTGGCACTAAGTGATTGATCAAAAGTTTCACAACCACCTCTTGGCTCTTAATGCAGAGAAAGTAAAGTGATACAAGGCTGATGATTTGTCTCCTTACTGCTTCACACTTTCAGGCTCTACATTCTTTCAATTAGGGTGGCAATCCTTGACCCGACACGAAATTAGTTGGTTTGGGTTTGACCTAAATGGGTTCAGGTTATAACGGGTTGACCCGACTGATCTGTTTATTAAATGGGTTGAGTTTGGGTTTGTACTTATAACCTGATTAATTGACCTGTTTACCAAATGGGTCGTGTCAACTGACTTGATCCAACTGACCCAACCGGATCAAACCTGACCCAATCTGATCAGACCCAACCAGTTTATATGGGTTATGTTGAGAAAACCCGCCCTGATCCATTTATTAAACGAGTTAAATGGGTTGGGTCAACCCGTTTATTAGATAGGTCGGGTTTGGATTTAAGTTTTTGATCCATTTATTAAATGGTTCAGGTTCGGATTGACTGTTTTACACTTGTACCTATATCAACACGAGCCCAACTCGACCCGAACCAATTTAATCCATCCCTTCCCACACTTGAATCCATTTCACTAGCATAGCGTTATCTGAAAACTGAGCATCTGGGAAACAAAAAAAGGGGTTATTAGCCTAAGACTCTTTCAACCAACCCAACATTAGGATAAACCAAGTGAATTAAACTTTTCATTTGAGCTCCAGCCCCTCTAACGTATCCAACATTAGGAAAAACCTCTTTGTTTTTTTTTAATCCCGAGACCACACCTCACCTCCTCTCCTCTCTTGAACAACCATGGCGGAGCGACAGACTCGAGCGGCAAAGGTGTAGGCGGGCGCGAGCAGCGCGTGAAGGAGGCGGCGGGTGCGAGCAGCTGAGGTGGAGGCGGGCGTGGAGCAACGGTGAAAAAGGTGGCGGGCGTGAGCAGCGGAGGCGGAGCAAGTAGCGGTGATGGTGGCGAGCGGCAGAGGCGAAGGCGGCAGCTGGTGGTGGTGGTGGTGTGTGCTGTGTGGGGGGGGGGGGGGGGGGGGGGTGGGGGTGGGTGTTGGTAAGAAGGAGTGGCATGCAAAACTAAATTAGAAGTGAAGTGAGAGATATTTTCGTCCAAAAAGATTTGAGCTTAAGTCCCCCCAAAA
>OX393557.1:16616948-16664448 GCA_947650365.1 Chamaelirium japonicum | reverse complement strand
AACATGAGGGGGTGTAAGTGATAATCGGTTAAACTAGAGGAGGTATATGTGTAATTTATCTATAAAAAAATTTATTTAATTATTTTTCTTGTGCAAAAAAATTTATCGATATTGTTCTTTGAAAACCGCATGGCTTAAAAATTATCGCAACTTGTGGAACTTAAAGAGATGAAAGACAGCTTGGATTCTTCACAAAGAGATGAGAAAAAAAAAAAAGGAAATAAAGTATTGAGATGTTTATGACGGTGCGCAATAGCTTCCTCTCACCGGCTGACGTCCTCGGCCGAGCTGGTGAGAAACTCGGAGAACGGGTGGGCGAGGGGTTGGGGGGGTGGTCGCCAGCGATTCGCTTGATGTCCAGCTGGAGGTCGTCGTAGGTGACCATCGGGATCCATGCTTGCCGGCACTTCGGGTCTCATCCTTCACGCACACACTAAGAGAGAGAGAGAGAGAGAGAGAGAGAGAGAGGTTCCTATCCATCCTTCCATGGCTGAGCTAAGTGGAACAATACTTGGCTCCAATAGGTGTTGGAGCAATGAGCTCCAATAGCTGATGTGGCAATCAATGATTGGATTATACACACTTAAAACGGAGATAGATTTTGTTCCAATCTCTTTGGGAGGTTGGAGTATCACACTTCCTCGTTGATCCATTTCAAGGGCATGTATGTCATTTTGCACTATTCATCATGGTGACCAATGAGAGAGGTTATGCTCCAACCATTATACCATAGGCAAGCACATTTTTGCTGCTAGCTCCGTTTGCTGCATTTGCTTCTGGCCCAATTGCAGTGTGCCATGTCATTCATTTAAAGGATATAATGAAAACTATCAGACTTATCTTTCCCATTATACCCTTTAAATGGACGACATGAGACCCTATGATTGGGCCGGAAGCAAACGGAGCCAGCAGCAAAAATGGATCTCCTCCAGTCAATCGGCCCGATCGGTGGGCTCAAATGGACGATGGACGACGTGACACACTATGATTGGGCCGGAAGCGATCAGAGCCGGTAGCAAAAATGAACTCTCATCCATAGGCACTGATTTCGGATCACCTCCAGTCAGTCGCCGCGGTCGGTGGGCTCGGTGTGCATCACAACCGTATTCAATTGGCTAGGGTTCTATTCACTATCGGGTCGCCTGCCATCATGTGGTTGTGATGCGCATGGTCCACTTACTGGGCCGACCGATTGGAGAAGATTTGAACTCATAGGCATCATAGGCTACCATATGAGGCCCAAATTACCTTTAGGCTTTTTCAAAAAGAGTAACGTTACAATCTCCAAACACAACGACGAAAAAGACCCATGAAGTAGTGGTGGGCCTAGGTTAAGTGCATCGACATTCACACCAAGACCTGAGCTCTGATCCCACCACCATTCATGGGTCTGGTTTGTTGATATGTTTGTCGACGGAGAATATACAAAAAAAACATTGCATTTTTATAAATTCGGTTTACTTCATCATTAGTGGAGCATGATCCAATCATTGATTATCACATCAGGTGGTGTTGGATCTGGTGCTTGGACACCTTCTATTGCGAATCTCGTGACATATATATCAAGATGAGGGGGTCTCGATGGGTCATGGGTGCTGGTATACTAGCACTTTATTTGGTTTTGCATTCGACTTTATTGTAAGGGAACCATTAGACAATTAAAGAGGAGGATACAGGGCCATGTTGCAACCATAGGAATTAACTCTCAGTAGAAAAACGTATTAACAATTATAAAAATACTAAATTTGTCTCTATTATTTTACATAAAGCCCCCCAAAACATGATCAAAAAATACAATTTTACAATCTGGTCTTTCCGTATTTTATTTCTTCATCCCATTTAATTTCAACCCTCCATTTCAACTCCATGCAATCTTAGCCTCTCCCCCCTTCCAAATGATTCTCACACTTACCCTAACAACAGCTTGTATTAGCCCCTCTTTTTTATCCCCCTCCTAAAGATAGATCATGACCGTTCTTTGTACCCCCCATAAAACCTTCTATTGTGTGTGTGTGTGTCTATATATATATATATATATATATATATATATATATATATATATATATATATAGGGCATGCTATAATGCGGCATGCGGTAAGTGCGGCACCGCACTATAACCGTCTGATGCACCATTGTGTGCATGCGATGCACACAGCAGGTGCATCAGACGGCTGCGGTATGGTGCCGCACTTACCGCATGCCGCATTATAGCATGCCTCTCTCTCTCTCTCTCTCTCTCTCTCTCCTCTCTCTCTCTCTATATATATATATATATATATATATATATATATATATATATATATATATATATATATATATATATGAGGAATGGGATGCTTGCCAATCAAAGCAGCGTTTTTGCTGCTTTGAGACATTGTTTGACCATCCTAGAAGTTTTGAATTTGATGAAATTTGGTGAGGTGTTGTCTAGGGTAGATGATCATCCTCACAAATTTTCATCAAATTCCAAAACTTCTAAGAGGGTCAAATGGATCGAAGCAAATGCTGCAGATTTTAACGGTAATTGCATGCGACTGATTTTGCTTCGACCATTTGAACCCCCCTCGAAGTTTTGGAATTTGATGAAAATTTGTGAGGATGATCATCTTACCCTAGACAACACCCTCACCAAATTTCATCAAATTCCAAAACTTCTAGATGGTCAAACAATGTCTCAAAGCAGCAAAAAATACTGCTTTGATAGGCAGCATCCCATTCCTCTATATATATATATATATATATATATATATATATATAATATATATATATATATATATATATATACACACACACACACACACACACACACACACACACACACACACACACACACACACACACACACACACACACACACACACACACACACACACACACACACACACACACACACACACACACACACACACATAGAGAGAGAGAGAGAGGCCTGCTCACCTACGGGATGTCCTGTACCGGCTTCCAGTGCGACAGGTATCGGTCGTCCAATTCGCTTGGATCCAACAGAGTGGGTCATGTGAGACAAAAGAAAATCATGGTTATTGTACCTACAATATCCACGATTTTCTTCTGTCTCATGTGAAACTTTCACTTTACACATCACGGTTTTCTCCTGTCCAATGAATCTTATTTTCTCCTTCTCTGGTGACTCGCATCGACCGACATTGCCTCCTCCCACGTCTCCACTGGTCCTCTTCCCCGGACTGATGTCCACCAAGCCTCTGCCCGGTTCAATCATCGTCCCCAGTAAGCTACAAACACCCTCCTCCGGTTAGGCCCCATCTTGAATCACATCCAGCCCCCTCTGGTAAGCCCTCCAGCCACTTTGATCTCCTCTTTCCCCTTCGGCTGCCAGAAACGAAGGAGATCAGAGTGACTGGGGGGCATGTCGTAGGGGATTGGATGCAATTTATAATGCGGGTTGAGTGTGATTCATCATGGGGGGTAGAGGAGGCATTGCCGGATGGGCGCGGGGGGGGGGGGGGGGGGGTGGGGGGAGGAGGACATCTTGCGATGGTTGTCGTCCAAGGTAAGTGCGATTCAACGATCGGGGATTGTTGTTGTCAGGGTTGATTGCAATTCATTGGTCGGAGCTAGGTACTATTTGGGCTGAATGTGATTCACCTGATTAGGTTGGTTGTCGTCCAAGGTGAGTGCAATCACCGTTCAGGGCTAGGTAGAGGATCGTCAGGGAGGAGGACCACAGGTACAAAGTTTGGAGGAGGTGCTGCTCTTCCCCAAAGAAGTGAGAATAGCTTCGCTGTAAAGCCAATGTTTCACATGAGGACAAATAAAAATTTCAATTACTGTAGCAGCTACAGTAACCGTGATTTTCATTTGTTTCTTGTGTGAAACAGGATTTACAACAATCATTCCACTCCGTTTATCCAATAATAAATTGGACGGTTCCAAAAATGTCGCGCAAGAAGTCCCAATGGGCATCCCGTAGGTGAACAAAATTATATATATAAATATATATATATATATATATATATATATATATATATATATATATATATATATATATATATATATAATATATATATAATATATATATATATATATATTATATATATATATATATATATATATATATATATATATATATATATATACAGAGAGAGAGAGAGAGAAGTGCTAGAATGCGGCATGCGGTGCGTGCGGCATCGCACCGCAAGCCGTTTGATGCACTGCTACGTGCAAGCATGCTAGAATGTTTAGAATATATATATATATATATATATATATATATATATATATATATATATATATATATATATATATGAGGGCTGGTTCCTATGACATGTCATAAGGAGTACCCTATGACATATGGTGAATTAGTAATGCTAGAATGTTTAGAATGTGCTAAAATTTTTTGAGGGGTGATCACCTTATCTTAGATTAGGACTGGCAAATTTCGGACCCGACACGGCAGACCCGACACGACCCGACACGAGTTAGCGGGTCTGGGTCAGGGCTAAATGGGTTCGGTCGTAAACGGGTCGACACGATAGACCTGTTTAATAAACGGGTCAGATCCGGGTTTAGGGTCTGGACACGGTAGACCCGGGAAGACCCGTTTAGTATTCAACGGGTCGTGTTGGGTCGGGTCGGGTCTACCCGCAATCCGATACTATAATATATAATACCAGCAGGTCTTTCGGGTCAGGTCGGATTGAATCGGATTGGGTTGGATCGGGTCAACTGAATAGTCCCAGGTGATAAACAGGTCTTATTGGGTCTACCTGTTTATTAGCGGGTCTGGTACGGGTTTAGGATCTAGACACGATTAGTTAAACGGGTCGGGTCCGGGTCTGGGGTTTTTGACACGAACCCGACTAGACACGACACGAACCCGACACGACCCGACCCATTGCCACCCCTACCTTAGATACAATGTCCACAAAAAATCAAAGAATTCTAAAACTTTTTGGGGCGTCAAATGCTAGAAGCTTTATCGGCCATCCATTTTAATCGTTAAATTGAAAATCATATTTGATCCATCTAGAAGTTTTAGAATGAGCCGATTTTTTGTGGGGGTCCTATCTAAGATAGGGTGATCATCCTCATAAAAATTCTTAACATTCTAAATATTCTAGGGTTACTAACTCACCATATGTCGTAGGGTACACCCTATGACATGTCATAGGTTATATATATATATATATATATATATATATATATATATATATATATGGGAACGGGGAGCCTGGACCTCAGGTGCAGCGTGAACGCTGCACCCATGCGTGCATGGATGCCAAGTGTCCAACTGAACAGTCCGTCGATTTAATTCACAACCGAATAGCCTGCGGGATTAGTGTGAGCCGTCCGATAGCCAGATCCAACTGCAGGGATTCATCCACGCGGGGCTGATTCTCGCTGTTACTGTGGCGGGCACAATAACAGCGAGATTTACTGTGGCCCGTTCGGTTCAATTGATCAGACAAATGGGATTCATTTGGGATTGAATCGGCCGTCCGGGTGAATCCCATCCGTCAGATCGATCGAATCGAATGGGCCAAAACAATTTCACGGTTACTGTAGCGGCTACGGTAACCGCGAAATTTTTTTGGCCCATTCGATTCGATCGATCAGACAGATGAGATTCACCCAAACAACACAACAGCCGCCGGTATTTGTTTGAGCCGCCCGATCGCAGGATCCAACGGCTGGGATTCATCCCAGCCGTAAATCTCGCTGTTACTGTGCCCGCCACAGTAACAGTGAGAATTAGCCCCGCGCGGATGAATCCGTGCAGTTGGATCTGGTGATCGAACGGCTCACACTAATCCCGCGGGCTGTTCGGCTTGACAATTGGCATCCATGCACGCACGGATGCAGCATTCACGCTGCACCTGAGGTCCAGGCTCCCAATCCCATATATATATATATATATATATATATATATATATATATATATATATATATATATATATATATATATATATATATATATATATATATATATATATATATATATATATATATATATATATATATATATATATAAATATATATATATATATATATATAGAGAGAGAGAGAGAGAGAGAAATGATAAAATGCGGCGTGCGGTGTAGCACCGCAGCCGTCTGATGTACCGCTGCGTGCATCACACGCACCACAGCGGTGCATCAGACGGCTGCGGTGCGATGCCGCACGCACCGCACACCGCAGCCTAACACGACTATATATATATATATATATATATATATATATATATATTATATATATATATATATATATATATATATATATATATATATATATAGAGAGAGAGAGAGAGAGAGAGAGAGAGAGAGAATACGGGAGGTGAGCTGCCAGCCTAAATGCTCATTTGAGCTGTCACCGACAGCCGTTCGATTCCAATGATCGGACCGTCCCTTAAAAAAAAAAAAAAACACAGCTGTAGCTGAACTGAACATAGCTGTTACCCGTCCCATCTCCCTCTCTCTCTTTTTCTCTGCCCAGCCCGAACCACCGAACCCCCTCCGGCGCGTCCCCTCCGGCACCCGGCCCTGCGCCCCCGGTCCCCTCCGGCGCCCGCCTCCGGCCCGACCCCCGGCCCTGCGCCCCCAGTCCCCTCCGGCCCCCGACCCCTGCGCCCATTTCCGGCCCACTCCCCTTCCGGCACCACACGACCACCGGCGAAAGTGGCTGCTGCCACGACCACCGGCTGCTGCCATGACCATCGGCGAAGGTGGCTGCTGCCACGACCACCTGCTGCCACGACCACCGGCAGCCCCTTTTCCGGCCTACTCCCTTCCGGCGTCGATCCAGCCCCAACCTCCCCCTTCTCCCTCTGATCTCCTCCTTCCTCGTCGGCAACCACCTTCGACATCGTCGAAGGTGGCTGCCGGCGGGGAAGGAGGAGATCAGAGGAGGAAGGGGGAGGTCGGGGCTGGATCGGCGCTGGAGGTCGGGGAGGTGGGCTGCCGAGAGAGAAAGAGAGAGAGAGAGATGGGCTGGAGGTCGGGGAGGTGGGCTGGACGTCTGGGAGGTCGGGGAGGTGGGCTGGAGGTCAGGGATCGGCCCCAGAGGTCGAGGAGGTGGGCTGGAGGTCGGGGAGGTGGGCTACCGAGAGAGAGAGATTGGATTACAGCTGGGTTTTTTTTTTCTTTAATAATCGGACGGTCAGATGTGGTTTAATCGGAGGGCTCGCAGCTGACAGCTTAATTTCAAATTAGGCTGTCAGATCATACCCCGTATTCTCTCTCTCTCTCTCTCTCTCTCTATATATATATATATATATATATATATATATATATATATATATATATATATATATAATATTCCAGGGTTTTGTGGGGGGGATAAACATTTAATTGAGTGAAGAGACAAACCATTAGAGACAAACACAGCCGTTCATTGCTGTTAGGGTGAGTGTCATTCATTTGGAAGAGATAGATTAATAGCTGTGATTGATCCGATCTGTCCTCCAAAAATGGAAGCTGATTGTATGGACTGGATTAAATGGACAGCTGTGATTATACCCTCGGTTAAAAATGGAAGGTGATGATACCCGTCCCAAATTCAATCACCAGTCATGTTGCCAGATCTGGGCTAATCCGAAAAAATCACAACCGTCCATTTAAATCATGGTGTCTCTCTCCTTCCTATTATATCCGGACCCTGTTCCCTTTCCTGTCCCCATCCCCGGCCCTAACCCCGACCTCCACCTTCTCTCCCTCTCCCTCTCTTTCTCTCTCTCCCCCCCCCCCGATCCTCTCCCTCCTGTCCTCCACTCCGGCTCTACCGGTGTCAAGGAAGAAGAGGGGGAGAGCACAAGCTCCTCCTCCCTCGGATCTGGAACAGCAGCCGAGGAAGAAAAGGACGGGGAGGGTACGAGCTCCTCCTCTTCCGGATCTGTAGCAGCGGCCGAGGAAGGGGATGGATCGAGCACCTCTTCCGCTGGATCTGTAGCTGCAGCCGAGGAAGAAGAGGAGGGGGAGGGAAAAATTTAGGTATGATACTCAACCCTAATCTCTTCCACCTCTCTTTCTCTCTCACGCTCTTCTACTCCCCTTACTCTCTGTGATGCAGCCGGTGGTGGTTCCTGCCGCCATCGACGGTGCCATTCTGAGTGTTGTTGCGAGGAGGAGCTCCGGCAGGTATGGTTCACCTCCCCTTCCTTCTTCTCTCCCTCCCTCTTCTTTGTTTCCCCCTAATTTCCCCTTTCACCTTCCCTTCCCTCTCTCGATTGCAGTGGCCGAGGAAGAAGAGGAAGGGGGATGGATCGAGCACCTCTTCCGCTGGATCTGTAGCTGCAGCCGAGGAAGAAGAGGAGGGGGAGGGAAAAATTTAGGTATGATACTCAACCCAAATCTCTTCCACCTCTCTTTCTCTCTCTCGCTCTTCTACTCCCCTTACTCTCTGTGATGCAGCCGGTGGTGGTTTCTGCCACCATCGATGGTGCGATTCTGATTGTTGTTGCGAGGAGGAGCGCCGGCAGGTATGGTTCACCTCCCCTTCCTTCTTCTCTCCCTCCCTCTTCTTTGTTTCCCCCTAATTTCCCCTTTCACCTTCCCTTCCCTCCCTCGATTGCAGTCCGGATTTAGTCCAATAAGTTACAATTTTTAATCATGCTCCAGTTTTTGTGCGTTCCAATTCTTTGATGTTTTAGTTTTTGATTGAATATTAATAATTAAAAATTTAATTAGCCATTGAAGGAGCCAGATCTGCATTAGTTTTAAGATGGCTGGAATAATTTTGTGGTAAAATTGGGATGCAAAATTCTCTACGACCTATGTTGTTGCAAAATTCTGAATATTATCTCAACCACTTATCATCCTGTACATTTTTCCCAAATTTGATGGTGGTTTTGAAAATCAATGTCATATGCTTTCTTGAGCAATTGAAGATGGACATTTACGAACCAAATCCTTTTTTTGGCTGCTCTGTTCATTTCGAATCTATGTTCAGTGACTCGAGTTTTGTGCTATAATCCTAGGTTGTATGAACCAAATCCTTTTTTTGACTGCTATGTTCTCTTCTGGTTTTTTTTTTTGGTAATCTGCCATATACTGTACTCTCTTTATCGATGTTTTTTTTTTTATCTGTCATGTACCGTAGATTTTTTTTTTTGTGATATATAAAACCTTTGGTTTTTTTTTTATGAATATGAATTAGGGTGGCAAAATGGAAAAAAATCAGACATTTGTACATGAAATACAAATAAATCCGTTGATTTGCCAAATCCTCTGTTTATTATCTGTTTGGTTATGACGATATTGGAGGAGCTGAAGGTGAGCATAAGGGTTTCGTCCCAATAAGGGTGTGGAGATTGCTATTGCAGAGCTATGGCCTTCAGTTTCTATTTCTTTCCTTTCATACATTTTTTTTATAATCCATTTGCTTTTCTTTTAATTCAAAATGCTATGAGACTTCATCACATAGTGTTGGTCAGTTCCTTTGCCTAAGGATTCTGACTTGAATTTTCCACCCCAACATATGATCTTTGAAGGTTTTTGACAACAACTCACTCTAGAACGTGTTGTTTGTTGAGAGAAGGAATGAGAAAAAAAAAGAGAAAAGTCAGAGAAAGAGGATCAGGTTTTTTTATTCAAATTTTTAATTTTATATCTAAAGCAATTTTCTGTTTTGTATTGCACTTCTTTTTTATTTCCCCAAGTGTTTTATTTTTCATGTAGATAGAGGGTTTTCTGTTTGTGTGTGTGAGCAATTTTTTTTAATTTTTTGTATTTGAAATTTTTTCATGCATATTAAGGTTCAATTGCCCATATGAATTGAATCTTTGGTCTAAATATCCAATGAGGATGTGAGAACGCTATTGAAATTTTTTGTGTGTGCTATCCAAGGGTGGGTGATCAATCCCCAAAAAAAAAAAAAAACCAAAAATGCCCCGGAAGGGGGTGCCGCATGTTATGGCCGCACATTACCGACCGCAATGTATCACTACTCTCTCTCTCTCTCACTCTTTCTCTCTCTCTCTCTCTGTATATATATATATATATATATATATATATATATATATATATATATATATATATATATATATATATATATATATATATATATATATATGAGGAATGGGATGCTGCCTATCAAAGCAGCATTTTTTGCTGCTTTGAGACATTGTTTGACCATCCTAGAAGTTTTGGAATTTGATGAAATTTGGTGAGGGTGTTGTCTAGGGTAAGATGATCATCCTCACAAATTTTCATCAAATTCCAAAACTTCTAGGGGGTTCAAATGGTCGAAGCAAAATCAGTCGTCTGTAGTCACCGTTAAAATCTGCAGCATTTTGCTTCGACCATTTGACCCTCTTAGAAGTTTTGGAATTTGATGAAAATTTGTGAGGATGATCATCTTGCCCTAGACAACACCCTCACCAAATTTCATCAAATTCCAAAACTTCTAGGATGGTCAAACAATGTCTCAAAGCAGCAAAAACGCTGCTTTGATAGGCAGCATCCCATTCCTCTATATATATATATATATATATATATATATATATATATATATATATATATATATATATATATATATATATATATATATATATATATATATATATATATGAGGAATGGGATGCTGCCTATCAAAGCAGCATTATTTCCTGCTTTGAAACATTGTTTGACCATCCTAGAAGTTTTGGAATTTGATGAAATTTGGTGAGGGTGTTGTCTAAGGTAAGATGATCATCCTCACAAATTTTCATCAAATTTCAAAACTTCTAGGGGGTTCAAATGGTCGAAGCAAAATCAGTCGTCTGCAGTCACTGTTAAAATCTGCAGCATTTTGCTTCGACCATTTGACCCTCTTAGAAGTTTTGGAATTTGATGAAAATTTGTGAGGATGATCATCTTACTCTAGACAACACCCTCATCAAATTTCATCAAATTCCAAAACTTCTAGGATGGTCAAACAATGTCTCAAAGCAGCAAAAACGCTGCTTTGATAGGCAGCATCCCGTTTCTCTCTCTCTCTCTCTCTCTCTCTCTCTCTCTCTCTCTATATATATATATATATATATATATATATATATATATATATATATATATATATATATATATGGGGACGGGGAGCCTGGACCTCAGGTGCAGCGTGAACGCTGCACCGGAGCCGCTCCCCGCGCGCCACATGTCTAAAAAACCCACCGCCCAGCAGTTAAAACCGCGGGACGAACCGCAGCCGTCCGATCGGTTCGATCGGATGGAAATCCGGCCGCCCGCATGTAAAAACGTGGCAGCCAGCGGGAGCTGTCTGATCCGTGCACCAGCAGTCGTCTGATCCGTGCACCAGTAGTCGTCCGGTGTGATTCGTTGACCCGGGTGATTCTCATCTGTTCGATCAGAGGAATCGAATGGATGAAATCGAGTTTCGCTGTTACTGTAGCCGCTACAGTAACAGCGAAAAATGTTTTTGTCCGTTCGATTCCCTCGATCGAACGGACAGGAATCACCCGGGCCAACGAATCACATCGGACGGCTGCTGCTGCATGGATCAGACGGCTGCTGGTGCACGGATCAGACGGCTCCCGCTGGCTGCCGCGTTTTTACAGGAGGGCGGCCGGATTTCCGTCCGATCGAATCGATCGAACGGCTGCGGTTCGTCCCGCGGTTTTAACTGCTGGGCGGTGGGTTTTTTAGACACGTGGCGCGCGGGGAGCGGCTCCGGTGCAGCGTTCACGCTGCACCTGAGGTCCGGGCTCCCCGTCCCCTATATATATATATATATATATATATATATATATATATATATATATATATATATATATATATATATATATATATATATATATATATATATATATATATATATATATATATATATATATAGAGAGAGAGAGAGAGAGAGAGAGGGAGAGAGAGAGAGAGATAAATGGTATAATGCAGCATGCGATAAGTGCGACATCTCACCGCAGCCGTCTGATGCACCACTGCGTGCATGAGATGCACGCAACGCGTGCATCAGACGGCTGCGGTGCGGTGCCGCGCGTACCGCATGCCGCAGCATAACATGCCCATATATATATATATATATATATATATATATATATAGCGGGCTGCTATGCTGCGGCATGCGATGCGTGCGGCAGTGCACCGCAGCCGTGTGATGCACTACTGCGTGCATCGCATGCATGCAGTGCGTGCATCACACGGTTGCGGTGCGATGCCGCACGCACCGCATGCCGCATTCAAGCAAATCCCTATATATATATATATATATATATATATATATATGTATATATATATATATATATATATATATATATATATATATATATATAGGGGCATGCTATAATGTGGCATGCGGTAAGTGCGGCACCATATAATTGTCGTCTGATTCACTGCTGCATGCATCGCATGCTCGCAAAGCGTGCATCAGATGGCTGCGGTGTGGTGCCGCGCGTACCGCATCCCGCAGCATAGCATGCCCCTATATATATATATATATATATATATATATATATAGAGGAATGGGATGCTGCCTATCAAAGCAGCGTTTTTGCTGCTTTGAGACATTGTTTGACCATCCTAGAAGTTTTGGAATTTGATGAAATTTGGTGAGGGTGTTGTCTAGGGTAAGATGATCATCCTCACAAATTTTCATCAAATTCCAAAATTTCTAAGTGGGTCAAATGGTCGAACCAAAATGCTGCAGATTTTAACAGTGACTGCAGACGACTGATTTTGCTTCGACCATTTGAACCCTTTAGAAGTTTTGGAATTTGATGAAAATTTGTGAGGATGATCATCTTACCCTAGACAACACCCTCACCAAATTTTATCAAATTCCAAAACTTCTAGGATGGTCAAACAATGTCTCAAAGCAGCAAAAAATGCTGCTTTGATAGGCAGCATCCCATTCCTCATATATATATATATATATATATATATATATATATATATATATATATATATATATATATATATATATATATATATATATATATATATATATATATATATATATATATATATATATATATATATATATATATATATATATATATATATATATATATATATATATATATATATATATATATATATATATATATATATAGGGGCATGCTATGCTGCGGCATGCGGTACGCGCGGTACCACACCGCAGCCGTCTGATGCACGCTTTGCGTGCATGCGTTGCACGTAGTGGTGCATCAGACGGTTACTATGCGGTGCCGCACTGACCGCATGCCGCATTATAGCATGACCCTATATATATATATATATATATATATATATATATATAGAGAAAGAGAGAGAGAGAGAGAGATAAAGAGAGACTAGTGATACATTGAGGCTGGGGTTAGCGTGCGGCTGGTCGGGGCGTTTACAGGCCGTCCGATCATCCGATCCAACGATCGGGATTCACCCCCCCGACCATCGCTGTTACTTTGGCAGCCACAGTAACAACGATTTCGGTGGGGGGTTGAACCCCGGCCGTCCGATCATCGCGAATCGAACGGCCCAAATCATTTCCACACCGAGTTCGGAATTAAGTTTTGTCTGCGCCTACGGGCTCAGGATGAAACCCTTTATACAAGTATAGAAGAAAGTAATAGATATTAAATCTATTAAAAAATTAAATATGAAATGACTATTTTACCCCTAGGGGTGTTTTGGTCATAACTTGGGCATTCGAACTCTGAATTGAGTTCCATCTGCGGTCAGGAATTCATGGGCCAAAGTTATACCTTATGAGACCATAAAATAACAGAATCGATGCTTAAAAAGTGAATTTACTATTTTACCACTATAAGGTAAAATAGTCATAACTTTTCCATTGATCCTCGGAATCGAGTTTCGTCTATCACCACATGTTTATGGTTATGATTCAGACCCACCGATATTATAAAATTCTAAATTAGAACCTTAGAAGAAAAGACCATTTTACCCTATATATCATTTAGATCATAAGTTCACTGATTAGACATAGGAATTCGATTTCGTCAGTCGCCCTAAAAACCCTACAGAATAAACTTTCAAATTGACTAAGTAAGAAAAATCAACTAATAATTAGAAATATATTGATTTCAGGTCATAATCGTATTAAAGGATCATCCGCTGTTAAGATTATGGAATTGAAATGATAGATCGATAAATGTGTAAAGACTGAGATAAAGTATGAGAGATGCTGATCATTTTGGATGTGGGCCTTGCCCAAGCTGAGACCTAAAAGAAACCTAGATGTGGGGCTAGCCTTGTCTTTGTGACTAAAAGAAACTCAGGTGTGAGGCTAGCCTTGTCTCTGTGATTAAAAGAAACCCGGCCAGATGTGCGGTTTGCCTTGTCTCTGTGACAAAAAATAATCCAGGTATGGGGCTAGCCTTTTCTTGAGACAAAAACGACCCTGGGTAAGATTCCTACCCTGGCTTGAGCCAAAAACGGAGGTGATCAGTAACTCTTTTATAAATACTCATGAATATATTTGGTATTGATTTCAGTACATTAAACTTATCTTGAATAAACTAGGTTTATCGGTGAGTCAGTGGATTAGACTCATCCCCCTACATGTTTCGTGCCTCTTGCACATACTAACCCTGTAGGATTTGGCGAAGAGGAAGGTGAGAAGAATATAGAGAAGGAACTGGAGGGAACCGAGGATTCACTTTATACCCCTTTCTATGAGAAATCGGAAGCGGAGATCTGAAGAATTGGAGGATCTAGATATCGTTTTATTTTAAAATAAGTCATATATCAAAACCTATCTACTCTATTACATGGTTTTTAATAAATAAAGAGGCTCCAATCATTTCTTTATTCGATGGAAATCATTGTATCAAGTTTTTCTCTTAACACCTCAGTGTTATATGGGTTATCCAAATCCATAAAATATCGGAGCGTTACAGGATCGACAAAGCGCAAAGCGGACCGATAGGGCGCAGGGCACAAGTAGCCAGACCACAGAGCATAGGGAGTAGGTCGCGAGTGCAGGGCGTAGCAGACAGTCTCAAGGATGGGTAAGAAGGTCGGTGTGGTGCACAAGGGCAAAAGGTAGAGACAATAGATTCCTTAGGCAAGGTGTGCACAAGGATGGGCAGGGATACAACCTCATGGGACATTAGGGACACCATGCGATACGAGTCACCGACATACACGAGGAACACGGGGAGATCAGCTGGTACTTATTTGCAAACTTGAGTAGACGACAGGGTTAAGGGGGGCAGGCGGCGAGCAGCAGAGAGGTCGCCTGTGAGGTCCAGTTGGGATGCGTTGATTGCAAGTAGGAGAGTCTGTCGGTGAGGTCGCGTAGAATGCGAGACGGGCAGGAAGTCAGACATATAGGCTTAAGGGAGCATGAGGGTCGCACCAAGGGGCGAGGATCAGTGGCTCATATAGATGGCCATACGAGGATCAGTGCAGGGCACAAGGACCTTGATAACAAAGACCTCGATGGTGCAGGGGACCTCGTGGGCACAATGCGACACGACTGATGGTAGGATGACGATGATGGCAAATATGGAGATATCGCGAGGGGGGAGACTTCTACAGCTGGATAAAGAGAAACAATTGCGGATGGTAGTAAGGAAATGAGATGGATTAAATTAAGGAGGAGAAAAGGAAGGGGAAGTGGCCGACTACCGAAGCTCGGGCTGATGCTTAGATGGCGACCGGAAGGAGCAAACGGTGCACGGGTTGTTGGATCTTCTGCACAGGCGATGGTTAGAACGAGCACGGGCGACCGGATCTGGAGCACAGGTGGCGGCTGAATCAAGCATGGGCGGTCGAATCTGGTGCGCAGGAAGCGACGTATCGATCGCAGCTGGCCGAATCTAGCGCGGTCGACCAATGGGCGTGACCGAAGGGCACAGTAGAGGAGGTCAACGGGATTTTTTTCTTTTATATTTGGTCGTTTCCCACGGGATCCCATCCGTTGGATCATCCGATCAGACGACTATACTTTTGAGCCGGTGCGCGATGGATTTGTGATGTTCGATTCGCATGGATCCATCTCCGATCGGATGGCTATAGTTTTAAGCCGGTGTGGGATGGATTCGTGCCATTCGTTTCGTATGGATCCATCTCCGATTAGATAGCGACCGGAACACAACATATTTTCTCGCCGGCAATGCATAGAACAACATAACACGTCTCTATATATATATATATAATACAACGGAAGGTTTTATGGGGCGTACAAAGAAAGGTCGTGATATGTCTTTGGAAGGGGTATAGAAAAGAGGGGCTAAGATAAATTGATGCTAGTGTGAGTGAGAATCATCCAGGGAGAGGGGAATGGCTAAGATTAAATGGAGTGAAAATGGAGGAATGGAATTAAGTGTATGAAGAAATTAATTAGTGAAGGACTAGATTGTAAATAAACAAAATTTTATAATGCATTAGAGTAAAAAAATAGGGACACGTTTGGTATTAGTTTGATTGTTCACATGTTTTCCTACTAAGGTAAATTCACAATGGATGAAAGCATTTTACTATCTTACTGATTTGCTGCATTTACTTTCAACTCAATCATGGTGTGCCATGGCGTCTTATAAAAATAGCACAAAGGGACGAGTACTTTTTACTCCATTATAACTTTTTAATAAACGACGTGGCATTCCACAATTAGGCCTAAGCAAGTGCAACAAATCAATATGTAGCAAAAGAGAACTTTCAGAACATCCAATGTACGCTACAACCGTTGCCTGGAGCCTATCAGCATGCTCTAAAGGCTGTGGCCCACTACCCCAATGTGCTGTCGCCTGCTACCCCATGTCTCTTGAATGCAGTGGGCTCCATAGTTGTAGGGTACGAAGGATGTGCTGAGAATTTTCCTGCAAAAGAGCAAAGCTATTTGTCCTAAATGCAACGTGGCACTCCACGATTAGGCCTTAAGTAAAAAGGCTGTGGTAGCAAAAGAGCAATGCAATTCAACCCCCAAGCATTTGTCTTGAATGCTCAGCCCGAATGACATGGCAACTAATCATAGGATCCCTATGTTGCCGGAGTGCCGATTAGGACTGATTGCGATTCATCGGTTGGTGCTGAAAGTTTTCTCTTCTGAGAAATGCTATTCAGCCCGAAGGTTTTTCTGATTCTGCTCGGTACAACTGACATGGCAGCATACAACTGGTGGTGTTAAAGATTGGAATGTCGCTAGCGAAATTCAGCCACCAGTTGTACGCTGCCACATCAGTGGTATCGAGCGGAATCGAAAAAACTTCGGGATGAATAGCATTTCTTTTTTATTTTTTGGGTTACAAGCTGCAATGCTACTCAACACCAAGGGTTTGTCCTGAATGTCATGGCATCCAATCATATGGGCTCTTTGTTTGCCGACGGGAATAACTTGACTGAGATTCATCGATCCTGTCTATTAGTGATCGAAGATGGATGTTTCTGATTTTAATGGATTATATGGACAAAACAACAAATGTATCAATTCAACCATGGTCAACTCTTTGATTTTAATTAGTGTGTATCAATCACCTATCATAGGGTTTTTTTTTGTACTAGACATACATGCACAAAAAACACAGACTACAACAAAACGATTCCCCCCAAAAAAAAACCACCAACAGACAAATAAACTCGGATCAAAGACTGTCTGAAGGTAATACACCAACGAAGCATCCTGGATGGTTATGGCCTTGAGTGGAAGAGAAATATCATGCTGGTAGATGTGGAGGAGGATTACGGTCGTCATACGGTCACCCTCCAACAGTCAATTGAAGGTTTAACCTTTTGAGATGTGGCGCGCTATGAAGCACTAAGATGTGACTCAAGCACTGTAGAGTAGAGAGAGACAAAGAAGGATAAAGATAGAGAGAAAGAGAGTTGGGACGAGATGTGGTATCGAAGTTCGGCTGAAGCCTACTTCTCCGTACGATAAGACACAACCTTGAATCCACCAACTTCGAAAGAAGTAGAGCTACTCTCGATAGGCCGAGGAGTGTTTCTTATAAGTAGACAGAGGGTGGAGAAGGCTTAACTAGACTTTGATCACCAGAAGCCTCAGAGAGCTCTAGAAAATAGAAAGTGGAAAGTAGAATAATGAATTTCGATCTTGAGTATTTGTCGGGTCTGCTATTTATAGAGGTTTGGGAATATCTGGGGGATATCCTAGGAATATTAGCGGTTCAGTGGAGGTTCAAGCCCATGGGGAGGCTCGATCTGGGTCTTCAGAAGCAGTGAGAGTCGCTGGGTCGGCAAGAAATCGAGGAGATCCGAAGGGTACCAGGGTGGGCTCGACCATAGATCTGGAGAATCTCCGAGACCCAAGTGCACGCAAAAAAAAAAAAAAAAAATAGATGATGTATTTATTTTGGCTATCATTCAACATAGTATGTTGCTTATCCGAGCATTCCCCTGACAAATGTGAACCTCTAAGTCAAATGTATGCTCCTCGGTCGAAAGTGGACGCCTGCATAGATTGTTTCCATCCTCGAAATATTATCACCTCCCTCAAAATATTATTACCATTTTTAAATAATTATTGTCACCCTTAAAATATTGCCTCCTCTTTCAAAATTTTGTCACACCCTCGAAATTTTTTTTGCCGCCCTCAAAATCTTTTGTGTGCCGACAAGCACGATCCGATCCAGTGAGAAACACTTATATGCGACCTATTTAGAGCTTTCACAGCTCACTATAGCACTCATATATATATATATATATATATATATATATATATATATATATATATATATATATATATATATATATATATATAGGGGACGGGGAACCTGGACCTCAGGTGCAGCGTGAACGCTGCACCGGAACCCCAGCACGCGCCACGTGTCCCATTCCAGTTCAAATCCCGCGCGGCCCGCCCCCAAAATCCTGCTGAAATCTGATCAAAACTGCAGCCGTCTGATCCCATCGATCTCAGCCGCCTGATCCCGTGCATGCAGTGCGCTCCGTTCGGTTCGATTCCCATCCATCCGATCGATAGGAATCGAACGGACAGGAATCATTTTCGTTGTTACTGTAGCGGCTACAGTAACAGCGAAAATGATTTAGGGTCGTTCGATTACCATCGATCGGACGAATGGGAATCGAATTAACACAATTGGTTCGGTTCGATTCCCATCCGTCCGATTGATGGGAATCGAACGGACATGAGTTTTTTTCGCTGTTACTGTAGCCGCTACAGTAACAGCGAAAACGTTTCCTGTCCGTTCGATTCCCATCGATCGGACGGATGGGAATCGAATCGAACCGAACCTTTAGGGGCGGGCCGCGCGGGATTTGAACTGGAATGGGACACGTGGCGCGTGCTGGGGCTCCGGTGCAGCGTTCACGCTGCACCTGAGGTCCAGGTTCCCCGTCCCCTATATATATATATATATATATATATATATATATATATATATATATATATATATATATATATATATATATATATATATATATATATATATAGAATACGAAAAGATAGATAAGAGAGAGAAAGAGAGAAAACGGGGAGAGAGAGACGGGGGAATGGGTTGTGCAATTATGGGGGAGTGGGGACCATATATAGGTGGCAGCAACATTTTAACATTAAAACCCACAAATATATTATATTATTTAATTTTTACAATTTAGTCCTTGCATTCATTTGTTTCTTCTTCCTCTTTAATCCCACCTCTCCATCTTAACTTAATTGAATCATAATCGTTCTTTTTCCCTCTCCAAAGATGAATCGCACTCATTCTAACCCTCCTTTAAATCTCAGCCCCTCTTACCTCGATCCCAACTACAGATCATGACCGTTGTTTATACCTCTCATAAAACCCTCCCCTATTATATATAATAATAATAATAATATATATAAATATAAATTATATATATATATATATATATATATATATATATATATATATATATATATATATATATAGAGAGAGAGAGAGAGAGAATACGGGGTATGAGCTGACAGCCCATTTGCAACTTTGGGCTGTCAGCTAACAGCCCTCCGATCTCCATCACGAGCCGTCCGTTTATAATAAAAAAAAAACGGAATAACACCATCAACCCTCTCTCTCCCTCTCCTTCTCTCTCGCGAGCCATCAGACCCCTGCCCGGCTGCCCCCTGCGCCCCCGACCCCTGCCCCCCGGTCCCCTCCGGCCACCTGCGCCCGGCTCCCGCGCCCCCGGTCGCCTCCGGCGCCCTACGCCCCCGACCCCTGCCCCCCGGTCCCCTCCGGCCACCTGCGCCCGGCTCCCACGCCCCCCGGTCCCCTCCGGCGCCCTGCGCCCGGCTCCGAACCCTGCCCGGCTGCCCCCTGCGCCCCCGACCCCTGCCCCCCGGTCCCCTCCGGCCACCTGCGCCCGGCTCCCGCGCCCCCGGTCCCCTCCGGCGCCCTACGCCCGGCTGCCCCCTGCGCCCCTGTCGCCCCGGTCGCCGACTCCGGCCCCCGTCCGTCGACCCCTGCACCCGCCGCCGTCGCCACCGGCCCCCGTCCGTCGACCCCTGCCCCCGCCCCGGCCCCCGTCCGCCGACCCCTGCACCCTTCCCGTCCCGTCGGGCTGGTGCTCGAGCTCGAGATCGAGAGAGAGAGAGAGAGAGAGTTGACGGTGTTATTCTGTTTTTTTTTATTATTATAAACGGACGGCTCGTGATGGAGATCGGAGGGCTGTTAGCTGACAGCCCAAAGTTGCAAATGGGCTGTCAGCTCATACCCCGTATTATATATATATATATATATATATATATATATATATATATATATATATATATATATATATATATAATTTATATTTATATATATATATATATTATTATTATATATAATAGGGGAGGGTTTTATGGGAGGTATAAACAACGGTCATGATCTGTAGTTGGGATCGAGGTAAGAGGGGCTGAGATTTAAAGGAGGGTTAGAATGAGTGTGATTCATCTTTGGAGAGGGAAAAAGAACGATTATGATTCAATTAAGTTAAGATGGAGAGGTGGGATTGAAGAGGAAGAAGAAACAAATGAATGCAAGGACTAAATTGTAAAAATTAAATAATATAATATATTTGTGGGTTTTAATGTTAAAATGTTGCTGCCACCTATATATGGTCCCCACTCCCCCATTATTGCACAACCCATTCCCCCGTCTCTCTCTCCCCGTTTTCTCTCTTTCTCTCTCTTATCTATCTTTTCGTTTCTCTCTCTCTCTCTCTCTCTCTCTCTCTCACACACACACACACACACACTGTGTGCCCCCGCTCCCCCCCGGTTTTCCTCTGTGCGCCCTTCAAAGAAGTCGGTGGGTAATGAACTTGCATGGCTGCGGATGTGAAAGAGATATGAATGTGCACGGCTGCTGATGGGTAATGAACAGATAAGGAAAGAGAGAATTCCTAGAGAAAAAGAGAAGTTAGGATGAGGGATCGTGAGAGATCGTTTCGGAAAATGGACAGCCTCGATTGGACTAGAGAGAGAAATCCGGCTGCAATGAGGGGGGCAGTTATGAGAAAGATAGCTGCGAACGGGTTTGGTGTTGGCCGGGTAGAGAGAGAAAGTATGAGACGGGATCTTGAGAGATTTAGAGAGAGAAAATAGGAAACGGGGGTAAGGAGATCGTCATGGTTTTAGGGGGTTCAGTTTCTACCCAGTTGGGTAGTTAAGGAAAGAGATGAGTTTGAAGAGGGTGTGGGACGTACATGCATGCACAGGGGTTGGCTGTGATGGAATTGTTGGGTGCATGGCTCATGCATGGGTTAGATTGGATGATAGAGATGGATTTATTGGGTCTTTGAATGGTTGTGATCATAGATAAGAGGGGCTTGAGAGATCAGATCATGAATGCATGGGTAGAATAAAGAGAATTAATGAGAATTAAATATGAAGAGAGAGAGAGAGAGAGAGAGTCCAATTGCATGATCGGATGCATGTGTTTTGTTTCAATGAGTATTAGAGAAAAAGGGTGCCATGCATGGGTTCTGTTTGTATGACCCCAGCTTTAAGAGAGACATAAAGAAGGGAACCAAAAGAGATGAAGAGAAAGTTTAAAGAATTAATAAATAAAGAAAATAAAATAAATAAATCAAAAATTAAGAAGAAAATGTGTATGGAAAATGAAATCTCTCTTCCGCTGATCGTGCACGCCCTCTCCCCTCTACAAGCCCGCGCCCCCTAATCTTCTCTCATCCGCGCCCCTTTCCTCCTTCCGCTGATCGCGCCTCCTCCCCCCCAAACCCCTGCGACTTCGGTGCAGATCAGATCGCAGAGGTGATGAGTAGATCTGATCGCAGGGGAATGTGCACAGGCAATTTCAACGGCGGATCTGGTCGGGAGGGCCGTGGATCTGGTCGCCGGGCTAGGATGGCTACGGATCTAGAGGCAGCAGCTCAGTGTTTGGGAGGGCCGTGGATATGGTCGCTGGACCGGAAGGGCCGCACGATGGTCGCTGGAGCTCAAATCTCGAGGTCGATCTGAAGGAGGGAGGTCACCGGGCCGGGAATTTGGTTGGGACTACCATGGATCTAGTCTCAGATCGGATGGTCGCTGGGCCGAGAGGGCCGCACATGAGCAGATCTCAAATCGGGTGGTCGCTGGCCGAGAATCTGGTCTTCACTCCCTCGCAATGAAGAATCAGCCCCCACAGGTTATCTCCCCCCCCCTCTATCTCTCTCTCTGATCCTCTCCCTCTTCGATTCTCTGTGTCTTTTTCTTTGCTTTTACTCTTTGTTATTTTTTGATTATCTGAACCGCCGTCACTGAGTAGGAGGAGGAGGATGCATGAGCAATGTGTTGGTTTTTTTGATGGCCCTTTACGGGAAAGTTACTGAACTAGGTGGATCGGGTTGGTTGTCGCAGTCCTGGTCAGACCGGGCGACTCAGCCAAGAGGCTTGACAGGGTTAGTGGTGAACCTAGCTAGCCTCATTCTCATGTGCACCCAATAACCGGTGGACGCCCTGATGGGTTGCGTCTACCGATTGGACACATCTATTATAAATAGATGTATAGGGGTGAAGTCCCCATACGCACGTCTTCAGAGCCGCCGTTGTGAATCTAGAGGGATTCAGGAGGACCCATCGAATCCACAGGAGACGGCAGCGTGTGGAAGATCTTCACCCGGTATTGCGAACGATCTCTCTTCACACGAAGGTATGTTCTTCATCAAAGACGACGATCTCGGTCTGTCGATCGGGGATGTTCTCGTGTGGAAAACCCAACAATTGGTATCAGAGCCAGGTTTTAGACCTTGTTCATCGTTTTTGGATGACGATCCTTCGTTGTCTCATTGACTCCGACAAGATCGATTCTCGTTCATTATTTGTTTTTGGATGATGATTAGTGGTCTCTTGAATTTCGAGGAGATCGAATCTCGTCAAGTATTTGTATACATATATATATATATATATATATATATATATATATATATATATATATATATATATATATATATATATATATATATATATATATATATATATATTCGCTTTGGATTGACACAACAATCATCGGAGAAAAAAAAAAAACGATCTCTGGATTTCGATCCGCCATGGCCCATCCTCAAAGTGGTGGTGACCTTCGGCAGCGCACAGCACGACAGTCGACGGAGACTACACGTGCGCCTGAAGGGCGTCGGCCGGTGGCCGGCTGCGGGTCGGCGCGGCCGTGTGAGCAGCGGCGAGTTCCGGCGCACAGCAGGCGGCGGGCTCCGGGGCACACTGGCTGCGGGCTCCGGCGCACAGCAGCAGCGGTGGCCGGCTCCGGCGACGCGCGCAGGCAGCGGCTGCGTGTGGGCATGGGGAAGGGGTGGCGGCGGGTTAGGGCTTCTCCCGATTTTTGGGGAAGATGAACAGTTTCATCACTTTTTGGGTTTCGTTGGGTGTAAACCCGACAGCATGCCACCCGACCCGCCAACCCCTTAAGTGGTAAACCCAATTGGTTAATTGGGCTTGAACCCGACATTTACCCCTAGACCTGACCTGAAGCACTGGTTCGGACCCAAGCCCAGGCCCAGGCCCAGACCTGAGCCCAGGCCAAACCCGATCTTGACCCGAGCCCAGATCCTGGTTCAGGCAGGCCCAGGCCCAACCTGAGCCCAGATCCTGGTTCTAGGCTCAATCGGGGTCCGATCTGATCGATCCATATATGGATCTTGACTAATTGAGCTGTTCTGGACACATCGGTATGGTCAGATTTCATAGATTCGGACTATTTTACAACTTGATGCATATATGGTACAAATAGCAGATATTTTAATGCATTCTAAATGTGATCTTGTGCCGATTTACATCATTGTTATGTTTACATGTGCTAAACAGTTATGCTACAATTGTATTGTGCCTTAGTAATGTTAAATGTGATTGCTTCCCTACTAGTAGGTATACATATAATATGCAATTGACAACTGATGGCTGCCATTGAACCCTATTAGGGTATATATTGGCATTATACTACATATTAGGTCTTCCATGGGGTTTAGAGAAGACCAAGTGACCATCTGAGGCTCACTTTCGAAATGAGTTGGATTTGCCCAAAGGTAGGCGGCTCATAGAGATTATGGGTAGTCGGATTGGAGTGCTTCCACTAGGGTCACTAGGCATCCTATTGTACTAGGGTTTGATTCTGCCCAAAGATGTTTCAGACTACTGAGTGCAGTAGAATGAGCAGAATAGTAGCCTGTGATTGGGGAAGATAGGATAACCCTTCTGCCCAAAGGTGTTGGATAGTGTCCGACTCAACCCTATTACAACTAACTAGGTCTATGAACGTTTCCATACGTGACTTGGGAAACTGAAGCACATCAAGGGATCTGGCCAAAGCTGAGTCTTGATGGTGTGAGGGAGTTGTCCTAGAAGAGAACTTTGCACAGGAAGTCCTCTTCGGTTGTATTGAATTATAACCCCTAATTCATGTTAACATATATATTGTAATTAGTGTTGAAACTATCACTGATTTGTAATCCTCTCTTCAGAGAAGGATATGATAGCTATTTTGGAGAATCTAGTTGTTATTGAGCCCCTGTATGACTCTGTTGATTCATCTTGGAAGATGAATATTGAGATCTTGCTAGGATGTATGAATTGCGACTTTGTGCTTATAGAGCCAAAGTTGGCAAAGCTTATAGATACTTCTACCGAGGCCCGATAGACCCACTTTGCTAAGTGGGAGAAAACAAACCGTCTCTCTTTAATGATAATCTGGGCCACCATTAGCGAGGAGCTTCGAGGTGGCATTGCCAGGACAGAGACTACAACAGAGTTGATGGCACTGTTGAAGAGACAATTCGCAGGGAGCAAGAAGTCCTTGTTGTATGTCAATATGCTTCAGATCATGAATCTGAATTATGATAGCAATGACAACGTTCATGGGCATACTCTCTAGCTCTCGAAGCTGGTCATAGGCATCAGAGAGTAGGGTCTTCAGCTTGAGAAGAAGCTTCTGTTTTTCATTATAGTGATCTCCCTCCCAAAGTCTTTTGATATTTTAAGGTGAATTATAATGCCTAGGAGATCTAATGGGACCAGAATCGGCTTATCACCCTATGCGTCGTTAGGGAAAAAATGATTGAATGGAGGGAAGAAGGGATATGAGAATCTTGGCTTTGGTAGTTCTGGAATGAAGTCATTCAAACCGAGATTTCTGTAGCAGACATTAGTCTGTTGTGAGTCCAATACGGTAGATATACTGTCAAATTTTTAGTAGATCGACTCAGGAGCTTTTGTTCATGTGTCTCATGCTTTGCATGAGCTTAAGAGCAGAAGAAGACCCAGACCAGAGGATAGGCTTTTCCTCGGTAATGATAACTCGATGAGTATGGTGGTGGTTTGCAACTACTTGGTGGTGTTGGACTAGGGTCTCATTCTGGTGTTAGAGGATGCTTTCTACCTTTTCGATCCGGTTGAAGCGTTTCTTTCTAGCAGAGGATTCTGCTGTGCTTTAGCACAAGAGACTAGGCCACATCTCTAGGAAGAGAGTAAAGGTCTTAGTGTAAGATGAGATCGATTCTACCTAGTCTGGACTTTTCAGACTTTGGTACTTATGTGGACTACCTCAGAGGGAAGATGACTAAGCAAAGAAAGCTCACAGCTACCAGAGCTTCAGAGCTCTTAGAGTTGATCCACACAGATATTTGTGGTCCATTTCCAGTCAAAGCTCGTGGTGGTCAGAGTTATTTCATCACGTTCATTAATGACTTCTCTAGATATACCTGCATGCATCTTCTCCACCACAAGTCAGAGGCTTTGGAAGTCTTCCAGACATACCAATTGGACGTGGAGAAATAACTTGATAAGAAGATCAAGGTAGTTCGCTCAGATCGTGGAGGAGAATATTTTGGAATGATGAACTAGGATGGTATGAATCATGGCCCTTTCTCTGAGTATCTGAGACAGCAGGGGATTGTTCCCCAGTATACCACACCTGGCACTCCTGAGCAGAACGGTATGGTAGAGAGGAAGAATAGAACTTATCAGGAGGTTATTGTAGTATGATGAGTCATTCTTCTCTTCTAGAGAAGTTTTGGGGAGAAGCTTCGAAGACAACGGTTTATATTATGAATCGTGTGCCTTGCAAAGCTGCCCCATAAACCCCTTACAGAAGATGGAAAGGTTCGGCTCTTAGCCTCCATCATTTGCATGCTTGGGGTTACCTGATAGAGACTAAGCTCTATAATCCAGAAATAAAGAAGCTTGATTTTCGCACAGTTCGATGTTTCTTTATTGGCTATCCTGAGAGATCGAAGGGTTTTTGGTTCTACTGTCCTTCCAGACCATTGGAGATAGTGGAGACCAATAGGGCTATATTTCTAGAGGATGCAGAATTTAGTGGGAGCTAACAACTATGTGATACCCTTTTCAGAGAGAGCTCTTCGGAAGGTGTTGTGCCAGCGTCATTTTTCCCAATTATTCAGCTAGACATTATAGCAGATTCAACACCAGCACATACTGAGACGGTAGCTAAGGTTGACCCACTGCCAGTTCAGGCTGTACCGGTTCTAGATACTCCAGTGGAGCCAGTCCAGCCGAGGAGGTCAGATCGACAGCGTAGGTCAGCTATCCCAGACTATTATGAGATCTATTTTCAGAAAATTCAGAGTGAGAGATCTGATATTATTGACCTTACTTCCTTCCGTGAAGCCATGGGTTGTAATGAATCTCGACAGTGGCTGGAGGCCATGAGGAGGAGTTGCAATCTATGGAGAATAATCATATTTGGGATCTTGTTGTGATACCAGAAAACCGAAACACGATGGAGTGCAAGTGGATTTTCAAGACCAAGAGAGATGCTGATGGCATGATCGAGAGATTCAAGGCCAGACTGGTGGCTAAAGGTTTCAGGCAGAAAGAGGGTATTGACTTTAGCGAGACTTACTCTCCGATTTCCACTAAGGACTCCTTGAGAGTGATTATGGCCATTATAGCCCATCACAACCTGGAATTGCACCATATGGATGTTAAAACAATGTTTCTGAATGGTGATTTGACAGAGGACATTTATAAGTCACAGGCAGAGGGCTTTGCAGTCAGTGGGAGTGAACAGCTGGTTTGCCAATTGAGGAAGTCCATTTATGGGCTGAAACTGGCTTCCAGGCAGTGGTACCTGAAGTTTGATCAGGTTGCTACAGAGTATGGTTTCCAAGAGAATATGATTGACATATACATATATCTGAAAGTCAGTGGGAGCAGGTTTGTCATACTTGTCCTCTATATTGATGATATTCTCTTAGCGAGTAATGACATTCACATGCTCCATGATCCTAAGTACTTCTTATCAAAAAAATTCGATATGAAGGACATGGGTCAAGCAGACTATGTGCTTGGGATCAAGATTTACAGAGATAGAGCAGCAGAGATTCTGGGACTCTCGCAGACAGCTTATGTTGAGAAGGTCCTAAAGAGGTTCGGGATGGATAGGTGTGCTGCGGAAGAGGCACCAGTACTGAAGGGAGATGTATTTTCCTAGGATCAGTATCCCAAGAATCAGGCTGAGAGGAGTCAAGTGGATACAGATGAGTACGCTTCCATTGTGGGGAGCGTCATGTATGCTATGACTTGTATTTGACCAGACATTAGTTTTGCTGTTGGGATATTGGGTCGTTATATACAGAATCCTGGTATAGCTCATATATGTGCAGCTAAAAAAGTTCTGAGATATCTTCAGCACACCAAAGAGTTCATGCTTATCTACAGGCAGGACGGTAAGCTTCTGGTGATTGGTTACACCGACTCAGACTTTGCTGGCTGTAAAGACACCCTGAAATCCACTTCGGATTATGTTTTTCTGATGGCGGGAGGAGCTATTTCGTGGAAAAGCTCCAAACAGTCAATTGTGACTGACTCCACTATACATGCAGAGTATGTTGCTTACTATGAGGCTACAAAGCATGCTCTTTGGCTGAAGAACTTCATTGGAGGCTTAGGCATTGTGGATTCGATCCAAAAGCCTTTGCTAATTTTCTGTGACAATGAGGCTGTTTATCAGTATGTCAAGAATGAGAAGATTACCAGATGCAACAAACACTTGGATATCAAGTATATGCTTGTCTGCGAGAAAGTCAAAGGGGAAGTGGTGGAGATCCCGCATATTCCCACAGAGCTGATGGTAGCAGACCCTCTCACCAAGGGACTTGCACCAAAGGTTTTCTAGAGCCATGTAACCTGTATGGGCTTGATGGAGTCCTTGTATCAGTAATTGAGTCCATTTGCTTTATGTTTAGTCACTACTGTTTCGTCTTTAAATAAATATAGCTCGATGTCATTTTCTTATTTGAGTTATGTCATATGTAAGCAAGATCATAGCCTGGAGTAAGATGACTTACTCAAGATACTGAGACTAGACATGCTTTGGCAATATGTCAGAACGTCCAGTAAGCCTGGAGTACACGGTACTCAAAAGTGACATTGAGACTAGGCATGCTTAGGCAACATGCTAGATAGTCCAATATGCCTGGAGTAAGATGACTTACTCAAGATACTGAGACTAGACATGCTTTGGCAACATGTCGGAACATCCAGTAAGCCTAGAGTACATGGTACTCAAGAGAGACCTGGGCTAGGCTTGGGTGGGCATCATGTCGAAACGCTTTCATTCTATTTGTAGTTGATTGGGTATCAATATGGGCATTAGAATGACATGCTTGGACAAGCATGAGGTTGGAAATCATGGGCCTGGGTACAAGACCAAGTGATAATGTACTCAGATAACCCATAGACACATGAGAAAACCACCAGAGTTGTTTGTTGGAGTTTTTTGTGGATCTGATAGATTGACCATGGATATGAACCAGCATGAGATATGCTGGAACAATCATGATATCCTATCAGGGTCATTTTGAACAAAGACATGAATGGTCCCTTAGTATTTTTTCTTTTAAAAACGATCCGTATCGTGTTTTTCAAAACTGAGTGACTCTCCAAATGTTTCCAAAAAAAATATATTATTTTCATTACAAAATTATATATGTGTATTTGAAACAAGCTCCCACACTTATATGGTGTAAAGGGCCAAGTGGGAGATTGTTGGTTTTTTTGATGGCCCTTTACGGCAGAGTTACTGAACTAGGTGGACCGGATTGGTTGTCGCGGTCCTGGTCAGACCGGGCGACTCAGCCAAGAGGCTTGACAGGGTTGGTGGTGAACCTAGCCTTATTCTTATATGTACCCAATAACCGATGGACGCCCTGATGGGTTGCGTCTATCGATTGGACACATCTATTATAAATAGATGTGCAGGGGTGAAGTCCCCATACGCATGTCTTCAGAGTCGCCGTTGTGAATCTAGAGGGATTCAGGAGGACCCATCGAATCCGCGTGAGACGGGATCGTGTGGAAGATCTTTACCCAGTATTGTGAACGATCTCTCTCGTCACACGAAGGTATGTTCTTCATCCAAGACAATGATCTCGGTCTATTGAGGTGCTCATACCTGTATACGAAAGTAAATCGGGTAGAGTTCTTATACCCGAAAGGTTCGAGTCGGGTTTGGATCGGGTATATTGTTGTGCCCATACCTGTACCCGGAAGTTAAAAGGGTAGAGTTCTTCTACCCAAAAGTTTCGAGTCGGATTTTGAATCGGGTATTTGGGTTTTGAAAGTCCCAGTTGGTCGTTGTGTCAGTGCTCATCATAGCTCCTGCCACCATTAGTGGGTCAGCCTCCTTTTGATCTCCTCCAGTCGGTCGGTGGGTCGACTCTCATCATAGCTGCATGACTCGAAAGTGAATTTTACTCTAGCCGACCGCATGTGGTTGCGATGCACGTCGACCCATGAAGTTTATCCCAAAATCACAACCGACCATTGAAACCAAGAGCCAAAGCTTCTCACAGGCTCGGCGCTGGTAGCCACAACTTCCATCCTCTGAAAAGCTTGACATCGGACGGTTGGATAGTAACTAAAAAAAAGATTTATTTGTTCCAGTTAAAAAAAATTTGAAGGGGCAAAATGTAGTTTACCAATAGCATGATTTTTGTACCCAAGTGCACAATTAGACCATAACCAACTGCACGATAAGAATAATCGTGTAACAAAAATCATGCACTTGGTTACGGGCAAAAATCGGTGCACAGTATAGAGTGAGAAAAAAAAGGCAAAGAATGAGTAACAACCATAGAGATGCAGTCCCACTTCTCTCTCTCTCTCTCTCTCTCTCTCTCTCTCTCTCTCTCTCTCTCTCTCTCTCCCTCCCTCTCTCTCATTAGTAAAAAAAGAACCAAAGCTTATCACATGCTCGATGCTGGCAGCCACAGCTTCCATCTTCTAGAAAGCTTGACATCGGACGGCTAGATGGGAACTAAAAAAAAATTATTTGTTCCAATTAAAAAAAAAATGATGGGGCAAAATGTAGTTTACTTCTTCAATCACACTCGTCTGTTGGATTTGCTGCACTTGCTTACGGCCCAGTCCTAGTGTGCAACGTTGTCTATTTAAAGGGCACTATTAGGCCGTCCAATTATATTTTACACACAGCAACGAGTGTATTTTTGCCGCTATAGGTTGCATATATCTTGGCACAGCCAACTTGATATGGCATGCTCAAAGTCATCGATTGCACCCCCACCAAAGGTGGCCACTGCAGTGCCGACAAGAACATGTGTAGTGATGGAAATGGTCGATAATGGTGGTGGTGGCAGTTGATAGAGGCGACAAGAGGTTTAGGCATTGTCCAGGGAGTATTGTGCTGCTACTTAGGCGGGATGTGTTTTATAGCGGCAGTGGTGGTGACAGTCGATGGAGGATGTGAGAAGTCCGGATATTATTGCCCTAGGGGTGTGTTGCTACTGAAGGCGGCCATTGCATTTTCAAAGTTGCCGAATGCGACCACGAAATATTGTCATATTTCTCAAAATATTGTCACCGCTCACGAAATAATGCTATCACCCTCAAAATATTGTTCTCACCTTCGAAATCTTTTACATGCCAACAGGCACTGGCATTACTAGTATATATATAGGGGGCGCGGAGCCTGCACCTGAGGTGCAGCAACGACGCTGCACCTCTTGCTTGTCTACCTAGAAGTTTGGAAATTTGATAAAATTTGGTGAGGGTGTTTTCTAGGGTAAGATGATCAACCTCACCAATTTTTATCAAATTCCAAAATTTCTAGGAGGGTCAAATGGTCGAAGCAAAATCTACAGATCTTAATGGTGACTGCAAATGGCTGATTTTGCATCGACCATTTGACCCCCTTAGAAATTTTGGAATTTGATAAAAACTGGTAAGGATGATCATCTTACTCTAGACAACACTCACCAAATTTGAAGCCCCTAGAGATTTTAAAATTTGATAATTTAGGATAAGGATGATCAATTTGGCATAGGTTTCTAAAACCTCTAAGTAGGTTTCTCACAAGTTTCGCATATAAGAGGTTTTGCCGACGCCAGATTTTGCTTCAACCATTTGACCCCCCAAGAAGTTTTGGAATTTAATTAAAATTGGTGAGGATGATCAACTTACCCTAGACAACACTCACCAAATTTTATCAAATTCCAAAACTCCTAGGGGGGTCAAAAGAATCGCATCTCATTTTCTAAAATGGTAGCTCAGCTCACTGTAACATTCCTCTCTCTCTCTCTCACTATATATATATATATATATATATATATATATATAGAGAGAGAGAGAGAGAGAGAGACAGAGAGAGAGAGGAATGTTACAGTGAGCTGTGAGCTACGGGTGGAGAAAATGAGCTGCCCTCATTTTGATCCCCCTAAGAGTTTTGGAATTTGATTAAATTTGGTGAGGGTGTTATCTAAGATAATATGATCATCCTCACCAATTTTCATCAAAGTCCAAAACCTCTAGGGTTATCAAATGGTAGAAGCAAAATTAATGGTGACTGCGGACGGAAGATAATGCTTCAACCATTTGATGACCCTAGAAGTTTTGGAATTTGATGAAAATTGATGAGGATGATCATATTATCCTAAATAACACCCTCACCAAATTTTATTAAATTCCAAAACTCCAAGGGGGATCAAAATGAGGGTAGCTAATTTTCTCCACCCGTAGCTCACAGCTCACCGTAACACACCTATATATATATATATATATATATATATATATATATATATATATATATATATATATATATATATATATATATATATATATATATATATATATATATATATATATATATATATATATATAGGGAAAGGGGAGCCTGGACCTGAGGTGCAGCGTCGTTGCTGCACCTCAGGCATTGTTTTACCATCCTAGAAGTTTTGGAATTTGATAAAATTTGGTGAGGGTATTGTAATGCTATAATGTGGCATGCGGTAAGTACGGTACCTGATCGCAGCCGTCTGATGCACCGCTGCGTGCATGCGATGCACGCACCCTGTGCATTAGATGGCTGCGGTAAGGTGCCGCACGTACCGAATGCCGAAGCACAGCATGCCCCTATATATATATATATATATATATATATATATATATATATATATATATATATATATATACACACACACAGAGGTGTGTTACGTTGCGCTGTGCGCTGCCCGCCTCTGAAAATGCACTGCAAATTTTGGGCCGTCCGATCGCGCGAATCGGCTGCGAATTCGCACGAAATCCCGCAAGCCGTCTGATCCCCCGTCTGATGCCGTGCAGCGCACCCCGCCCGGCCGTCTGATCCCCCGGGTCGGGACCGGACCGTCAGATCCCGTGAACCGCACCCCCGCCGTGCATATAAATGCTCGGTTCGATTCCTATTAGTTGGATCGATGGGAATCGAACGGGCGAAAATGATTTTTGCTGTTACTGTAGCCGCTAAAGTAACAGCGAAATTCATTTTCGCCGGTTCGATTCCCATCGATCCAACGGAAGGGAATCAAACCGAGCGATAAACTACCGGGCGGGGGTGCGGTTCACGGGATCAGACGGTCCGATCTCGACCCGAGGGATCAGACGGCTGGGCGGGGTGCGCTGCACGGCATCAGACGGGGGATCAGACAGCTTGCGGGATTTCGCACGAATTCACAACCGATCCGCACGATCGGACGGCCCAAAATTTGCCGTGCATTTTCAGAGGCGGGCAGCGCACAGCGCAACGTAACACACCTCTCTCTCTCTCTCTCTCTCTATATATATATATATATATATATATATATATGAGAAATAATATGCTACCTTTGAAACCAGCGTTCTTCGCTGCTTTGATAGGTCTCCGATGGCTATCAAAGCTTTGAACGACGATAAATATCATTCGAAGTCATAATCGGGAGATGCTAGAAGTCACCGGAAGTGGTTGCCGGGTGCGGATGTCCTCGAAGGTTACCGAATGAGATGGGGTGATGAATGGACGGCTCTCAATAGATGTAGTCAATAAAGTCCTCTACCGGTGGAAGCCGATAGGTGGTGTCAACGGAGATCACTGGTGGAGGTGATCAGAGGTTGTTTATGTTGATTTTGGCCGGAGATCACATGTGGCGCGGCCGTAGTGGGTTGTCAAAGTAGCAAAAACGCTGCTTTGAGAGGTAGCATCCCGGCCCTCTCTCTCTCTCTCTCTCTCTCTCTATATATATATATATATATATATATATATATATATATATATATATATATATATATATATATATATATATATATATATATATATATTATATATATATATATATATATATATATATATATATATATGAGGGCTGGGTTCCAATGACATGTCAAAGGGAGTACCCTATGATATATGGTGAATTAGTAATGCTAGAATTTTAAGAATGTGCTGAACTTTTTTGAGGGTGATCACCTTACCTTAGATAGAATGTCCACAAAAAATCAAAGCATTCTAAAACTTATTGGGGCATCAAATGCTAGAAGCTTTATCGGCCATCCATTTTAACCGTTAAATTGAAAATTATATTTGATGCCTCTAGAAATTTTAGAATGAGCTGATTTTTTACGGGGGTCTTGTCTAAGATAGGGTGATTATCCTCATAAAAATTCAGAACATTCTAAATATTAACGGCTTACTAACTCACCATATGTCATAGGGTACTCCCTATGACATGTTATAGGAACTCATTTCCCTATATATATATATATATATATATATATATATATATATATATATATATATATATATATATATATATATATATATATATATATATATATATATATATATATATATATATATATATATATATATATATAGGGATTTGCTTGAATGCGGCATGCGGTGCGTGCGGTATCGCACCGCAGCCGTGTGATGCACGCGCTGCGTGCATGCGATGCACGCAGCAGTGCATCACACGGCTGCGGTGCACTGCCGCGCGCACCGCATGCCGCAGCATAGCAGCCCCCTATATATATATATATATATATATATATATATATATATATATGAGGAATGGGATGCTGCCTATCAAAGCAGCATTTTTGCTGCTTTGAGACATTGCTTGACCATCCTAGAAGTTTTGGAATTTGATGAAATTTGGTGAGGGTGTTGTCTAGGGTAAGATGATCATCCTCACAAATTTTCATCAAGTTCCAAAACTTCTAAGAGGGTCAAATGGTCGAAGCAAAATGTTGCAGATTTTAACGGCGACTGCAGACGACTGATTTTGCTTCGACCATTTGAACCCCCTAGAAGTTTTGGAATTTGATGAAAATTTGTGAGGATGATCATCTTACCCTAGACAACACCCTCACCAAATTTTATCAAATTCCAAAACTTCTAGGATGGTCAAACAATGTCTCAAAGCAGCAAAAAATGCTGCTTTGATAGGCAGCATCCCATTCCTCTCTCTCTCTCTCTCTCTCTCTATATATATATATATATATATATATATATATATATATATATATATATATATGAGGAATGCTTAGGTGAGCTATGAGCTACGGAAGGAGAAAATGAGCTACGGATATTTTGACCACCCTAGAAGTTTTGGAATTTCGTGAAAATCGGTGGGTGTGTTCTCTAGGGTAACATGATCATCCGCACCAATTTTTAAGGAATGCCAAAACTTCTAGGGTCATCAAATGGTAGAAGCAAAATTAACGGTTACTACGGACGGTAGATAAAGCTTCTACGATTTGATGACCCTAGAAGTTTTGGTATTCATTGAAAATTGGTGAGGATGATCATGTTACCCTAGAGAACACACCCACCGATTTTCACAAAATTCCAAAACTTCTAGGGTGGTCAAAATATCCGTAGCTCATTTTCTCCTTCCGTAGCTCATAGCTCACCTAAGCATTCCTCTATATATATATATATATATATATATATATATATATATATATATATATATATATATATATATATATATATATATATATATATATATATATATATATATATATATATATATATATATATATATATATATATATATATGAGGGCTGGGTTCCTATGACATGTCATAGGGAGTACCCTATGACATATGGTGAATTAGTAATGCTAGAATGTTTAGAATGTGCTGAATTTTTTGAGGGTGATCACCTTACCTTAGATAGAATGTCCACAAAAAATCAAAGCATTCTAAAACTTGTTGGGGCATTAAATGCTTGAAGCTTTATCGGCCATCCATTTTAACCGTTAAATTGAAAATCATATTTGATGCCTCTAGAAGTTTTAGAATGAGCCGATTATTTTGCGGAGGTCCTATCTAAGATAGGGTGATCATTCTCTCTTTCTCTCTATATATATATATATACATATACATTTATATATATACATATATATAGATATATATATATATATATATATATATATATATATATATATATATATATATATATACATATATACATATATATATATATATATGTATATATATATATATGCATATATATATATGTATGTATATATATATTTATATATATATATATATATGTATATGTATATATATATATATATGTATATATATATATATATATATGTATATATATAGAGAAAACGGGATATAGGCTGGCAGCTCATTTTCAGTTTAGGCTGTCAGCCATGTGGCATCTTTTGAACCATCAGATTGTAGGAAACCAAGATCAGCAGCCGATCGGAACGGGGTTAATTAGATCGCAGAGAGAGAGAGCCCGATCAGATCGCAGAGAGAGAGAGAGAGAACGGCCCGCTCCTCCGCCGGCATCCTCAGATCGCAGAGAGAGAGAGATTGGCCTTCTCTCAAGGTCGCATCCTCCTCTTATATCCTCTCCTCTTCTCGATCTATCACCATTGAAGGCAACCACTCAGCAAAGGAGAAGAAGATCGAAGAAGAAGTGGGATATGGAGCAGAAGAAGATAGAGCACTCCCACCGGCGCTCATCCCTGACGGCTCCGGCGGTGCCCACATCCTCAACCCCCGACGGTTCCGCCCTCCGCCGGGGCTGTCGGTCCTCCCGGATCTCCCTCCCCGGATCTGAACCCAACCGATTGGCCCCCAACCTCTCTCTTTCTCTCTGGTTCGCTGAGAGAGAAGACCACAGAGGGAGAGAGATCGACTCCCTCCGCCCGCGTCCTCATCCCCGACGGCTCCGGCGGTGCCCGCGTCCTCAACACCCGACGGCTCCGGCGGCGCCCGCGTCCTCAACCCCCGACGGCTCCGGCGGCGCCCTCACCTCCCCACGGCTCCGGCGGCGCCCTTACCCTCGCGCTCAACCTCCACCGGCGAGAGATCGAGGAGATCGCTCATCCCCGACGGCTCCGGGGGGCGGCGCCCTCGTCACCCTCGCGCACAACCATCTCTCTCTCCCAATGCACCTATGCACCTATGAGTTGTGCGATCGCCATATCTATAGGATGGGATGAAGGCGTGTTGGGCATGCAACTTGGAGAAATTGCTTGTCTTCAGGTATTTTTCTTCGTGATGTGCTTGTAAAATTTTATAATTAACGACCTTTTTTTTTTTTTTGAGAAACCCCTCAACAGTGAGGTAGGGTTGGGCGCCCCCCTACTCGTTATTGAATTAAAAGATCAAATCAAGCTACAAAAAAAAGGGAGATGGTAGAAGGGAGGACCAAGTCCTAAGCAAGTCTGTAGCTTGACAATGTGGAGTTTTTTTTTTTTTTGGATTGATTTCATTGCTACCCACTAGATAATGCGCTGGAAGTATATAGTTTGAGCTGCATTTTTATACATCTGGATTTGTTCCGAGTATTAAGGATTGACCTCTTTCGTTAGGGTTTAGAATCCTCATTGTTGGTTTTTTGATGCCTTTTGTTTTTTAAAATGATTTACAGTGCTCACCGGACTATGCATATGGAGCTGACGGATTTCCACAATGGGGAATTCAACCGAACTCGGATCTAGTTTTCGAGATCGAGGTGCTCAGCATTCAGTAACAAATGTTCTTGGAGAGTCACCAAGCCTCTGCTCAAAGTACAAGCAATTATCGTGCTGGAAGTAGGGTTGTTGCATGATGGTTTAACAATTTGGTTTTTTTTTTATTTTTGGTATTCAGTTTAGCAGTTTGTTATCGCATGAACTGAACCCAAGTTTGATGTGTTGTATGTTGCATGAACTGAACCATTGAGCAGCAAAATAAAGGTTTTTCTATAGCGAGTGCATTAGGTGGTGTTTGGCATGCGAATATTCCCGTCAATAACCAATTCTATCGAAAATCCGATGGTTCAGGGAGCGGTTGGCAGAGAAACGCACGGAGCGACAATTTCTCGTTCCCAACTCTTCATTCCGCCGGAACAAATACTAGCCGTTGCTTTTAAAATTCAGAACCGGGAATAGAAACAGGCAGTGCAGGATTGATGCCCTGAGCTTTACCAAACCTGTGTGGATCTAAGTTTTTTATCTGAGTTCATTCGTTATTTGATTCGGCGGTGTGGAGAGTACCTTTACCAAACCTGTGATGGAGGAGCTGTCAACGAATCTTGATCTGCCGCTACATCGCGCCACCGGGATCCGCTCCACCGAGCAGAGGAGGGGATCATGAGACCCATAGTTGGAACATCCGCCGCCAGCGGGCCGAGAGATGTCCGTGCGACCTGGAGAGACGATCACAAAACGCTACCCACCGGTAACAGCCCTATATACAATGGGAGGCAAGGGGAACCAAATCTGATCCCTAAAACATCAACAAGACCGAAATTCTGGACTCCCCGGAGCTGCCGGCGACATCCGAGGAGGCTAGAAAGGAGATCACCTAAACCCTAGACCGGGGGGTCAGGGAAAGGTGGAGAGGGCATCCAGCCATACACAAAACTTCGAACTTATTTGCACTAAACTTCAATAATGTGATGCTCCTGTCATAGCTGGTTTTAGGTAAAAAAAATTATTTGCACTCCTGTGACCGGAGCAAGCTTCGAACCACAGTCTTCAACAAGGCTGCGATTACAACCACCTTACGAGCAACTCACATTCAGTGAGCTTTTGAATTGCATAGTTGAACTTGATTTCGAAACCATGCATCAGATGATTCAATAACCGATTGACAGAAGCATGGAAAATTAGCATTAGATCAGAGACAAAACAAGCCTCTCCCAGGATTCTCGACAGAAAATAAAAAAAGAACACAATGATAAAAGTTTTCAGATTTCTAAAACTTCAAATAACACAAAGCTTCCACCACCACGGCAGCATCCAGTCCCAAACACTAGGAATGGGTAGGATACAGGCTCCTACAACATTCAGCCATGCTCGGTAGTGAAATGGAAGTCATCGTGTCTCGTCCTTTGTTTGATTACTTTGACCTCTGCCTCATCTTTCGGCGCTTCCTCTTGAGCCTCCTCATGCGCTTCTTCTTCCACTGCAGAAATCAGAAAGTACCGACAACGTAAAGTCTCGAAAAATGAAGTAATAACAGAAGCCAAATCTACTGAATGACAAAAGAATAAGGAAATGATACCCATCCACTAACAAATTTCCAGTATATTAAACATTCAAAACTCCATTTTATAATTTTCGGGACAGTTTTCAAATCGCAGTGAAATTTAATGTTGACCAAGATAGTATCTACGGAATACTCACTGAAATAAGTATTTTAGAAATGTTTTATGGTCCAACTAAGTGGAAACAAGTATCGATCTAAGCCTCAGTTGCATGTGCAGTACTGAGACAAAGCTCTATCTTCCAGTCTCAATTGTTAAGCCAAGGTTTCAAGCCATTCAATTATGCCAAATGACTAATATTGACTGAGCAGATGGTGAATAAGTCAGACCATATGCAGTGTTAGTACGGCCCTGAGAGCCTGTCAACGGAGTCATACTACTCGGATTAGCCAACAGATCATGGGCATTGTTGCGGGCTCATCCAGAACGCATGTGACCCAATGGTTCGGTCAAATGCCAACTTCTGGAGATGGGTTCGAGCCAAACGGCTTGAAGGAGCACCCGAGCCAAGCGAGAGCATGTGACAAAACTTAATGTTGGCAATGGAGCCAAACTACCTGAATCGAAATTACGGGTTTGGGTATGGAAACTATACCCACAAGAAATTCATGTCGGGTTTGGTGAAGGATCGAAATTACAATAGCTCCCTCCCAAAATCCCACCGAACCATTTTTTGCATAAAAAGCAATTGAAATCACTCCAGATTGTCAATTTAAAACCGCAAAACAATATAATTTTATCTCTGTATATTTTCATCAAAAAAAAAATTGTCAACAAACCAAATAGTTACCCTTTTTTACCTAATTATTACTCTATGTGCGATATAAAATCAGCTTGGTTTCAAATAGTTAAATGCATTTTTTGTCACAAAAAAATCATATTGTGACCAGATAAACAGAAATACCGCTACAATAAAAATGTAGGTCATGATTGTGAGAAGACATATACCATTAAATACTTGAAAATACAGATTGATCATCACATGCAGCAGCAGTAGCAGCCGCCTCCTGAAAAGTGTACCTCATGAATAACTAAAAGTGTTCAACGAGTAAGAAGTTATACATTAAAATTCAGTAGGATCATACCTTGGCTTTGATACACCCGGTTTTGTAATGACCCTTTTCCCCACAAAACCCACATGTTCGTGGCTTCTTACGACTTTCCTCTTGTGACTCCTCCAATCCACTTCTTATTCTCGTAGCGATTCTCGGTCGCCCTTTAGTTTTGACGAGTCCCGTCGGATCACGAATTGTAATATCAGGAAATATATCTTTGTTTAGGGAGATAGGTGTTACCGAAGAACCAACTTGGCTAGCAAGTACTTGGGATAATGCATCAAACTCAACTGTCTGAGTTATTTTTTTCCGGTTATCAACTTTTGCCAACATCTTTGACAAGATCGTGTCAAATTCCTTAGCGAATATAGATGACTTGTATGCTTCTTCTAAAGCCTTATTGCATTTATATCGAATGCTCCAATAAAGATTGCGATCCACTTTAGTAGGTGCACTATCACCTAAGCCAACCGAAACACATCGATGCCGTGCATCTATAGTCCATCGCTTCAGAATATATCTATCCGGAATCTCTGACACATGTTTCTTCCATAAAATATTTAGTGCGTGCCTACATAGTAATCCGACGAACTCAAATTGTTTGCATTCACAAGAAACCACTACCCCATCAGAATTATCATACGTGACAGTTTTCCATTTGCTTTGATCCGATTGTGGGCATCCAACAATGAACTTAGTTAAGGTCCCCTCCTTATGCACCTTGTCAGCCCAACAACCAAATGCATCTTTCAACTCTTGCTTGAATATGACAAATAAGGCTTTGGTGTAGCATCTTGCAGCTTGCTCCTCAGCTTTCCATCCCAAAGTTAGAACGGGTTTTGAGTTCATGGTATTGAAATCTTCATCTTCCTCAGCAGAACGACGACTTGCTAATGCCTTATCGTACTGGACGACAAATTCGTGCAATGCTGTGTTTGCATTAACAAATGTATCGAAGAATGAATTTATACTTTCAGCCCTTTGACTCGTTCTCGTGCCAGCAAGAAATATATCCTTTAGGTAACAAGGGATCCAACTTTCTCGTTTCCCCCATAACTTTGGCAGCCAACTTTTCTCTGCCAATTTATACCTTGTCATCAACTCTTTCCAACATTCCTCTGCTTCAAGTATAGTGTTACTACCCCGCAATCTGTTAAAGTATATTTCAAACTCTATTCCGTGTATAGTTTTTAAATGCACTATATGCTCACCAATATTCCTGTCAAGATGCCAATCACAATATCGATGTCGAGTATTTGGAAAAACTTTAGTGATTGCATTTCCAATAGCTGCATCCTGATCGGTGATGATAGCTTCCGGTGCTTTACCATGCATACATGTAAGCCATTGATGAAACAACCAAACAAAGGTTTCCTCTGTCTCATCGGCTAGTAATGCACAACCGAACAAACTTGACTGCCAATGGTGATTGATACCAGTGAAAGGAGCAAATGGTAAACAGAAGCTATTAGTACGATATGTGACATCGAATATAATAACGTCACTAAACTTAGCATATGATTCTCGTGATCTCCCATCTGCCCAGAATACACTTCTTAAAGTTAAATCTTCGGCCACTTCAAAAGAAAAGTAAAAATCTGAATCATTGGCTTTTTTCTCTTGAAAGTGTTTAATAACTTTAGCACAATTTTGATCGATATTGTTCTTTCTTTTAATTCTCAAGTAATCATGAACTTGTTGTGGAGTTACAATGTCATTCTGGCTTGATTCCAATACATTGACAACCTTTGCAATTTCTGAATTTGTTATTCCTTCACTATGAAGCTGCGTAATTAAATTCTTGACTCGTGGCTGTCGATGAACATTCTTGTGTGAACGATGCTTCGATGTCTTTGTTGGACTAGTCAGCTCATGATTGTCATGTTGTTCAACAAACATGGTAACTCTCCAAGTGTCAGAATTAGTAAGAATAATCTTCATTCTTGCATTACATCCTACCCGTAGTTGACGATTATGAACTATTTCTTGGTCTGCCTCTCCTTTGTTATTCTTCAGTGTAATCTGACCCTCTTTGTTACAAACAAATTTTCTAGATATGACTTTGTTTTTATCTGTCCTGGACTTATTAGTCGACGACCATCTTACACCAAATCCTGTCTTCAAAGCATACCGATTATAGAAATCATATGCAGCTTTCTGACTAACAAACTCCATTCCTATCTGTGGTGTAATAGAATCATCTCTTTCATCATCTTCCAAATTATATATATCATGATATTCGGGGTTGTCCTAAAAATAAAAAGATCAAGAATATAGTGAGACATTACATCATGTAGTACGAACTAAGTTTTCAATACATTTCAACCAAGAATCAAGAATCGTTTATGTTTGAATAATTAAAATATATATCATGATATAAAGCCAATCATAATTACCTGGTTTATTATTTCAGGGCAGTGAGAAAAGCCTGTTTCGTAATTCAAATCTCCATCAGAATATCTAGTTTCGTGAAGTAAAGGATCATGTTGATAGTTAATAACCATTGTCCTCCCTGAAATCAATTGTATACTGTGTTTTGTAAAAATAACTTACAGACATCAACATTAAAAAAAAACGTACTAATCTGCAATGATCAGAGAGAAAGAGAGAGAGGGAGAGAGAAAATTAAAAATAAGAGTTTTTGGTATTAGTGGTCATCATCGTGGTCGTAGTCCAAGTTTTATCCCATTATGTAGGGGTTGACCATGGAGGACAAAGGATGTTTTCTGAAGTGCTCCCCAACCTTCCTATACTCTGGACATGATCTTTGAAGAAAACCACATGATTGTTCATATGACATTTGTCTCTTTTCATTTTCCTTGCTTAGTAATATGGCATTTCACTAATTGATTGAAGAACAAAAGGTATCCATAATGACACAGGATTAGGTTTAGATATGTGAATCTCTATTGTTCATCCCAATCAATGTTAATTCCCTCCAAATCGAAGTTCATGGAATCCTCCTTGAACACTACCGTCCACTTACAACTCTATAAGGTTCTTTTATACAAGCTATTAAACTAGAAAAAGAATAACAAGGGACTGCGTGATTAATTCGGAATGACTTAATTCATAAAGAAACCCATCTTTATCCAGAAGGTGTTTGCTATTGGTTTGTGCAACTATAAGAGCTTATGAGGTTGTAATCATCTCAAGAGAGTTGCAGATTTCAGGCTATATCCCTGTGAGGAATGTATCTTCTCTTTTTATATCGTGGACAATGATCTCTTTGGTTGACCCCATCAGAGGGTGTGAGATAACCATCTCTACCCATAGGTGTCTCGTGGTAACAAACCACTTAATCACTTGTTTTCTTCATTATTAATTTTTTATCAATTTGTGTGGCTTGTTTTCGTCACACCTGAAAGCCGTTCCATTTACTTCCTCATTGTCCTGAAGCTCTGATCAAGGAGCTGAGACCCATACCAATTTTATCCTAATATAATATATCATTCAGGCTCTTAATACTCAAAGCAAAAATTAGTTGACAACGTTTTTCTGAAGTGCTGTCAACTTGACATCAACCTTCTAAGATCGAAGTCGAAAACATAATCAGGCCAACTTGGCAACAGAAGTGACCTGATGAGAAGCCTAGAAGGCCAATTGGTGGCCGGGTTCGAGAAACCTATCATAATGGTTATGCAGTTTAATCTTATGCTTCACACATATCGAATACTAGATTGCCTTTGAACTGTGATACTCTTTCTAGGTGACAAGGAATCATGTGATTCTTCCATTCAAAAGATGAACATAATATGGAACTTAGGATTGTATCCCTTCTTCCACTTGGCATCTAGAAGTTGTCTTTTCTTTTGGTATTTCCATAAGTTACATCATTGTATCAAAAAGTTGGTGACATACAGAATATTCATAATAGGGTAGTCTACACTCAAATATCCGTATTTCGGATGTATTAATTGCTCGAACATATCCCCGCATGCATACACTACTATACAAAACATGTGCCATGAAGAATTTAATCCTTGTAAAATATTTTACCAGATTAATTATATTGTGGATTCCTGCTCCACTAGCGCGGAGGACCGACTGCGCTGAACGGTGATCGTTACATGGGAGGATTGAGCTTAGGGTACTGATCAAGGGGTCTTGCTGGTATTCATCAAGAGCTGCACATGTATCACCAGCAAACCTATAGGAAGCATGTAGTTCTCTTTCAGTAAGGGGGCACTACCAACAAGCAAATCTCAAGCCATAGAGGAAGAACATGTCTTACTTGTGTGAGGGTGAGGGGGGCGCCACCCACCGGAGCCGTCAGGGATGAGGACGCGGGCTCGGGAGTTGAGGACGCGGGCGGAGAGAGCGGGCAGAGAGATCGTGCGGAGCCGTGCCGTCGGGGATGAGGACGTAGCCCCGTCTATGGGAGATCGCGGCGCTGTCTATGGGAGATCGCGGCGCTGGAGATCAACGGTGGGGATGAAGACGCGGGGCTCGCGGGTTGCAGACGCGGGGCGGAGGCGGTCTCTTGCCGGTGGAGGTTGAGCGCGAGGGTGAGGACGCAGCCCCGGTGATCTACTGTAGCCGGCGAGGACGCGGGCGGAGCCGAGCCGAGCCGTCGGGGATGAGGACGCAGTCCCGTCTATGGGAGATCGCGGCGCTGTCTATGGGAGATCGCGGCGCTGGAGATCAACGGGTGGGGATGAGGACGCGGGGCTCGCGGGTTGCAGACGCGGGGCGGAGGCGGTCTCTTGCCGGTGGAGGTTGAGCGCGAGGGTGAGGACGCAGCCCCGGCGATCTACTGTAGCCGGCGAGGACGCGGGGCGGAGGCGATCGTCTGGTTTTTTTGCACGCGGGCGAAGCACGCCGGAGCCGTCGGGGAGGGTTGAGCACGCGGGCGGAGCTTCTCTCTCTCTCTCTCTGCGATCTAATTAATCCCGTACCGATCGGCTGCTGATCCTGGTTTCCTATAATCTGACGGTTCAAAAGATGCCACGTGGCTGACAGCCTAAACTGAAAATGAGCTGCCAGCCTATATCCCGTTTTCTCATATATATATGTATATATATATATATATGTACATATATATATATGTATGTATGTATGTATGTATGTATGTATGTATATATATATATATATATATATATATATATATATATATATATATATTTATATATATATATATAAATGCTATAATGTACCATGCGGTAAGTGCGGCACCTACCGCATGCCGTCTGATGCACCGCTGCGTGCATGTGATGCACGCAGCGCGTGTATCAGACGGCTGCGGTACGGTGCCGCACGTACCGCATGCCGCAGCATAGCATGCCCCTATATATATATATATATATATATATATATATATATATATATATATATATATATATATATATATATATATATATATATATATATATATATATATATATATATATATATATATATATATATATATATATATATATATATATATATATATATATATATATATATATATATATATATATATATATATATATATATATATATATACATATATATATACATATATATATATATATATACATATATATATATATATATATATATATATATATAGGGATTTGCTTGAATGCGGCATGCGGTGCGTGCGGCATCGCACCGCAGCCGTGTGATGCACGCGCTGCGTGCATGCGCCGCAGCATAGCAGCCCCCTATATATATATATATATATATATATACATATAGGGGGCTGCTATGCTGCGGCATGCGGTGCGTGCGGCATCGCACCGCAGCCGTGTGATGCACTGCTGCGTGCATCGCATGCACGCAGCGCGTGCATCACACGGCTGCGGTGCGATGCCGCACGCACCGCATGCCGCATTCAAGCAAATCCCTATACATATATACATATATATATATATATATATACATATATACATATATAGATATACATATATACAGATATATATATATATATATATATATATATATATATCTATATAGATATATATATATATATATATATATATACAGATATATATATATATATATATATATATATATATATATATATATATATATATATATATATATATATATATATATATATATATATGGTCAGGTTCAATGGACACTGTTTTTACACTCAATTTTTTACACCGATTTTCAAACCATTAGATAGAGGTTTCAGAATTTCTTGATTTTCTATGAGCATAATCATCTTGCCTTATATAACACATCTACAAAAAATCAGCACATTCTAAAGCCTCTAGACTTATTAAATGTGCTCTTCAATTTAACGATTAAAATGAACGGTTGATAAAGCCTTTTAGTTTTGATGTACTTGGAGGCGTTAGAATGTGCTGATTTTTTGTGGACGTGCTATCTAAGTCAAGGTGATTATGCTCACAAAAAATCAAGAAATTCTGAAATCTCTATCTAGTTGATTTGAAAATCGATGTAACAATTGAAGTGCAAAAACAGTGTCCATTGAACCTGACCCATATATATATATATATATATATATATATATATATATATATATATATATATATATATATATATATATATGGGGGCGGGGATGCTGGACCTGAGGTGCAGCAAGAACGCTGCACTTTAGGCATTGTTTTACCTACCTAGAAGTTTTGGAATATGGTAAAATTTGGTGAGGGTATTTTCTAGGGTAAGGTGATCATCCTCACCAATTTTCATCAAATTCCAAAACTTCTAGGGGGGTCAAATGGTCGAAGCAAAATCAGCCGTCCGGTGTCACCATTAAAATCTATAGATTTTGCTTCGACCATTTGACCCCTCTAGAAGTTTTGGAATTTGATGAAAATTTTTGAGGATGATCATCTTACCCTAGACAACACCCTCACCAAATTTCATCAAATTCCAAAACTTCTAGGTAGGTAAACAAGCGAGAGGTGCAGTGTTCTTGCTGCACCTCAGGTGCAGGCTCCCCACCCCCTATATATATAAATAGATATATATATATATATATATATATATATATATATATATATATATATATATATATATATATATAATACGGGTTATGAGCTGACAGCCCATTTCTTATTTTGGGCTGTCAGCACATAGCCGTCCGATCGACCATCACAGCCATTGATTTAAAACAAAAAAAAAACACAAAACTAAAGGCCGAACCCTCTCTCTCTCTCCCTCCCTCTCTCTCGCGATTGCAGCGGCAGCAGCCCCGACACCTCCACCTCCCCCTACCGCCGATCGCAGCCCCTCCGGTACCGGCTCCCCCCTCCGGCACCGGCAGCCCCTCCGGCAGAGGCTCCCTCCGGCAGCGGCTCCCTCCGGCAGCAGCCCCGACACCAAAACCCGACGTCGGGGCTGCTGCCGGAGGGAGCCGGCGTCG